>CM030841.1:12230681-12395681 GCA_018105865.1 Metaphire vulgaris
TGTGTGTGTGTGTGTGAGGAGGTAACGAAGTTAACTCAGACACGTGACAACGTTCGCACGACCGAAGAAGCATCCGCGGAGAATTTATTCCCTCGGTCCTTGCGCCGCCGAGAAGATCGTGCCTGCCTGACGCTCGAAACACACTCTCACTCCTCCTACGCAGTGGAACTCCTCTCGGAGAAGAAGGGAAAACGCCCGTCCGTCCGTCCGTCCGTAATTGGCTCTTGACTCGCTCCAAAAGCAGGACACTTGGGGGCGTCCGGGCAACGGAGGGGAGAGGGAAGGGAGTCGACCGGATTATATAATCTCTTAGACGGACGACCGGAAGAAATAGCCGGGTAAACTGATCCCGCGAGGGCGAATGGGGGTGGGGGTGGGGGTGGAGGGTAGGGGTGCCTTGACGGTTGAGCATATTTGCCCGTGTTGCTTTCTAGACCTCGCCGGGCGCTGACAGATGCTAGTGACAACGTTTTTCCAACGACTGACTGCAAACAAAAGCGACGCTTCGTATATGTACATGTGCCTCTGACGTACTTTTAATATAACCCACGTCGGCGACAAAAGAAAACAAAGATAACGCCAGGACACAGTCCGAAGCCATTCGGGGTTTTCAAAATAATCCGGTTCCTCCTATAAACGGAACTACTTTCAACCGCTCCAATCCATTTCGAAATCTACACACAAATTCAACGTTGGTTGTAGAGCTGTAGCCAGCAGGAGACGACAGGCATGAAAGAGAACGGGAGAGAGAGACACACAGACAGAGAGACAGAGAGACTGAGAGAGACAGAGAGAGAGAGAGAGAGAGAGAGAGAGAGAGAGAGAGAGAGAGAGAGAGAGAGAGAGAGAGAGAGACAGAGAGACAGAGAGACAGAGAGACAGAGAGACAGAGAGACAGAGAGACAGAGAGACAGAGAGACAGAGAGAGAGAGAGAGAGACAGAGAGACAGAGAGACAGAGAGAGACAGACAGAGAGACAGAGAGAGACAGAGAGAGAGACAGACAGACAGAGAGACAGACAGACAGACAGACAGACAGACAGACAGACAGAGGGCAGTACTTCACAAGCACATCGGTGAAAATTAGCAGTCTTCGCATCGCTAAATCTCGATTAGAGTGTGGAGGCGAACTTCCGACGGCGCGACTGAGAGAGAGAGAGTCTCATTACAAACAGAGCAGCGCGAGAAACATGTCTGGAATACCATTCGATTCGCGATTCGGCCTCTTCATTAATACCGACAATCGTCGGAAATGAACTAATATGGACATAATCGTAATATTGCTGGACGTTCTAAAACTCAGAATACATTATTTTTACTATTCGCCAGAAATATGGAAAGGTACATCATGAGCTCGCCAATTCAAAAATTTAAACGAAATACGCAAAGTTTCCTTCGATTCTAATATCGTGACAATTTAGATACCTACTCCATTTTCCAATTTCTGACACAGTTCATTAATCAAGCGACAATTTGACTAATAGGCTAACTGCTTTTGATTTCTAGTTGCTTACTTGCTCACAAATTAATGTCTGCGTCCATTGTCTTTAAAACACTCCAGTTTCAGTAAGTTTTCCAGTTTCATGTTTCATGAAGTAAGAACTATAAAATTTTGATGAAGAGTGGAACCGAATAGTTATTAGCTGACCTGCAGTATGTGAGTTCCTTGGTGGGTTTCAAAAACATCTTGGCAAGTGACAGAGAATTTCTACACTGTTGAGGAATTGCTGAAAAACACAAAGCAGTGCAATAATGAATAAAAGACGAATAATAACCGAATAATACTAATCAGTGTTTTATACAGGCCTGATGGGGAGAAATTCCCCCCCTCCGCCCAACCTCAAAAATCTTCCCTCCCCCCAAAAAAAAATTCCAGCACTGACATAATTTTTTCAATTAAATTGTGTCTTTTCCCCTTCAGTCAAGTCAATTCTCCCAAGGCCCGGAGTCTGGATAAAACACTTAAAAACAGTGATACATTCATTATCATCCATAGATAGATAGATAGATAGATAGATAGATAGATAGATAGATCAATCCATCCATCCAGATTAGAGAGAGAGAGAAGAGAGAGAGAGAGAGAGAGAGAGAGAGAGAGAGAGAGAGAGAGACTCAGACAATTAGACACACAACTGCCGAGGCTCATTTTGGATATGATTTCTATAGTTAATATTACTGCAGCTATTAAGGTTTTATTTTGTTTATAGGTAACGGCAGATAGTAGAGCAATCGAATCAGCTATAGAGGGCGACACGGATAGTACAGTATCTTTGTCTTCGAGAGAACCTGAATGATAATATTAGACTATAAGTTGATTCCTTTCTATAATCAAGATACTGAGCAAGAATCGACACACAAACTCGATCACAGCACGCCCATTGATCCAAACTTTGCCCGTATAAGATCAAGAAAAGATCATCGTATATAGTATACTAAGTCCCTGGTAAACTGTATACAGTATCAGCAAACGCTTTTTCGCCAGACGCACACCGTCCGCGCGTATTTGCACAATCATTAGATCGAGTATAGACTATCGAAGTTTTGCTCTCGAGAGCTGCCAAATTGAAGGAGCTAAATCAATAGGACGATTATGCAGATCACGCAAAAGACATGGCACGCATACTGAAGAGAGAAATTTCCAAATCTAACTGCATAATACGGAATTGAACCGGACAGGACCGGACCGGACGAAAAGTCGGATCAGAGGAAGGAAGAACAAGAGTTCGAAAATGTCCGGTAATTAACATAGAAGCAGGGGGTGTCCCGCGAAAGGAGACCACCTGCCCAAGATATAGATCATTCTCGGGTGCGGGAAATCGTTGAAACAATTGTGCAGAGAACGGCGTTTGTTGAAAATCCGGGGCAAAGACAATGATGAACGCAGAAGTTTGGCTGGACGGGGTTTTAATCACACAGCTGGGGCGGTTAGATTAGCAAAAGAATACCACCACAATAATTTCACGCACATTTCTTTTGTCCAATATAACGTAGATGTTGTCGTATAGAAAACCAGTGTTGAAAAACCCAAATGCTTATAGAGCTGGATTTTGATGGAACAAATTATAATAAGGTACCGTATCTGACAACAAAACATATATAGTCTCAATGATAAATCGCGGTCCTGCTGTTTAAACAAGTTCGAGCACTGAATTTCACGCTTTGAAATAATGAATGCTTTAGAATATCTGATTAAATTTCACGTTTCTTAGCATTTTCAGCTTTCTATAGATAATCGCCATCGTGGTGTGACTCCGTATGAGCAATTGAAAACCAGGCAAATGCATTTCACCTTCACAGGATAACTTATATATATGAATTATAGATAGCATATATGGCAAATAATGGAATTAGTGTCAGTGTTTATTCTAGGCTTTCTTGGGGGCAGTTCCCCCTCCAAAGTTTTAAAATTCTCCCACCCCCCAAATTTTTTTTTCATGTTGGCTTGGGGATGGAAATTTCTCCTCCAAAAGTGTGGAGACTCAGACTTTGTCCCCCAAACATTTAAAAATCCCCCCAATGTCAAGGTGGCTAGAATAAACACTCATTAGTGTATATATAATATATATAATACACTAATTCCATTATAAATAAATATATATATATATACTAATTCCATTATTTGCCATATCCATATTTAGTATTAATATATATACTAATTCCATTATTTGCCATATCTGTAATTCATATTTGCCTATAGCAGAGTTTACACTTCTTATTCGTGCCTGCTTTCGATTTCATCACGCCCTGTACTGCTTGTTTCATATCAGTGAAATAGCCTAACTATCGACCAATGATCGAAATTCATTTTAATTCAAGAAAACTGTAAAAAGCTCCAATACAATTTAGAAAAGTTTACGTCCTTCATATATAAACGCTCACAGATGCGAATGTACATATCCTGGCTACTCCTAGTCGAGGGGCACAAGCAGGGATATTTTGACACCGCCCTAGCACCCCTCCCCAATTTAAGGTCGACACCCCCTCCTCCCAAAAAAGGTAATGTGACAATGGTATGCATACCAAATGCATACTAATTAGCTCCGGGCACCCCAATTTAAGGTCGACACCCCCAATTCACAATCCTATAAATATCCCTGGGCACAAGGCAGTGGTGATTAATGCGAGTCAATCGATATGTGACGATATGCGATTCTGATTTTCACGAAAAACAATCCAACCTCGGCATCACTGCACTCCGAAAAACCGAAAAATGCCCTTCACTCATTTATCCATGACGACGACGACGACGACGAAGAAGAAGAAGAAGAAAAAAAGAAAAAGAAGAAGAAGAAGAAGAAGAAGAAGAAGAAGAAGAAGAAGAAGAAGAAGAAGAAGAAGAAGAGTGAAGCAGAATTCGTTTCAGTGCGAGAGGAGAAGCTTCTCGAAGTGTCTGCAGCGACGATTGTTTTCATCGCGAAAGCCTTAATTTGTCTTACAAGTCACACCTGCGCCTTTTCACCCTCTCCTCCACCCCACCCCACCCCATCCCCACCCCGCCGCCCTGCTCCTGGTAGGGGCCTGGCCCCGGACCGCCGCCCTGCCAGAAATTGAATACAAGAGAGGGCTAATGGGGCAGAAATGGACAGACGGGGAGAAACGGAGTCCCTGAGAGCTCAGACGCGATGCAAATTAACCCAATAATGAAGCGCAATTGTCTTCTGTCACATCCTGTAGACGAGAAATCCCTTATGCTCAGGGCAATGTCTCCAGAATACAAATGCTCGAACCGAAGACACTATAAGTTATAAGACTATATATACAGTATATATATAACATATATATATATATATATATATATATATATATATATATATATATAACTTATATCCTCGTTTTTGCTTTGCACAAGAGCGCAATATTGAGTCACTCAAAAATTACGTCATTTCGTAAGGTCACGTGACGCCGCACGCTAGAAGGCGCTCAGCCAATCAGACGAAGGGACAACGCTTCACTAAAGAACGACTACAAATATAACGCTCGCCAAGTGAAAGGCGGAAACATATATATATATATATATATATATATATATATATATATATATATATATATATGACGAAATATCAGGACGTTTGAATTTTGTAATTTAATTAAGACGAGTTAACTTGTCTAAAAATCTACTTTTGCGCCAAGTGCGGGTTTCATGTTTGAAGATTCGTGACAAACTATCCCCTATAGAATAGAAAATGCTAATATATAGTCTACCGGTACACTGCCATACAAGGCGTGAAAATGGCCTAAAACTGGTATGGGCTCATATAGTCTAGTATGAATAAATCCTCCACTCTCAGCAGATTTAACATTACTGCATTTAGTCTTCCGCGGGACTATTTTAAAATCGGCCAGTCTTCTTAGCAGGCGTAATCGTCTTCAGCGGAGGAAAAATCAAAGCAAAGCGTTTCCAGAGCATAAACAATTGAAGCTTGTGGACGCCGATCGACTGAACGCGTCCGTTCTCCCATTTGAAGCCCTCTGCGCCAATTTACCGGCTACCGTCGAACGACACAGGGTCCAGGCCTCCGTTGACGCTTGGGGGACCAATTTCTGTCATCGGAGTCTAATTTCTTTGACATCGAGAGCCAGCAGAGGGCAATCGCAGGCCAGAGGCCGGTCAGAGGGTCGGCGCACATATCGTCTTCATCGCTGTCAGTTTTCTCGACGAGAAACCGATGATAAATGCAAATCGATATACAGTATATATATATATATATATATATATATATATATATATATATATATATATAGCCGCTGTGCGGATGGCAGCGACGGCTCGAGGAGAAATGATGTTACTCCTCCGTCAAAGAGAGAGAGAGAGAGAGAGAGAGAGAGAGAGAGAGAGAGAGAGAGAGAGAGACAGGCAGACAGACAGACAGATGGACAGACAGACAGACAGACAAACAGAGACAGAGATTGAGATAGAGACAGGGGCAGGCACAGGCGCAGGCGCAGGCGCAGGGCAGGCGCAGGCACGTATAGACAGAGACAGCAGAGAGAGACGGATTGGTATTCCTCCACCGTAAGAATGACCAAGGGGAGGAACGCGTCCCTACTCCTCTTATCTGATCAGAACGTCTCTTCTATGAGAGCGCTCCCCGTCCATGCAATATCCACAATCCATTATCTTTTCGGAGGACAATTCAATGAACGCGGAGAGTGCGCGTCGCTTCGGTGGCAGTGCGCCTGATGAAAGATAGATTGTTTCTGGCGATTCGAAGCCAGGAAGTGCCTTGGACGAAAACGCTTCGTTTGCGACGGAGTCTTTAAAGTCCTGCCATATTATATAGCACATTTTGGAGACGGTTCCAGAATTAACTATAGTTAATTTATTCTGGCTATAGGGTGAAGAGCTAACGAGAAATTTTTCTAAAATTATAACTCAAAATTGAACTGTCAACATTCAAATTCTCAAGATCGTCATTTATTCTTTATTAACTTAACATGTATATATATATATATATATATATATATATATATATATATATATATACAAAGTCCTATATATAAAAAGGAGAAAAGTGGCGGATCCAGGATTTGACAGGTCGCTGGGGTGGCAACTTCTAAGCATAGGGGCCAACCATTTGTTGACAGGTATATGTACTAGTAGGCCCTATTATAGGGTCCCAAAGTGGGGTCACTGGATGGCAGGCATTCAATAGGGAGGTCACAGGCCCCCGGGCCTTCATGTGGAGCCGCCACTGAGGAGAAGTAAAAGGCAGAAGAAGTCTTGAAGAAGAAGAAGGTGGAGGAGAAGAAGAAGAAGAAGAAGAAGAAGAAGGTGGAGGAGAAGAAGAAGAAGTATATATATATATATATATATATATATACATATACAGACAGACAGACAAATTAAGATGATGAAAAAAGCGGCATGACCACATTTTACTTAACGCTATATAGGCCTATTAGACATTACCTATGCATAAGTTCATCCTTTTCTTTTTCCGGTCGTTAACAATGCTCTACACTCGATCCAACGTTTTAATTCAACAACTGAATTGTTTATAACATCATTACGGCGAAGTTTTGCACCTGCATGGAACGTCTGATTCTAACAGCTTTATTTCGAAAAACGCTCTGCTTCCAGTGCTCGACGCCATGTTCACTAGCTCTTCTTCGCTGACCACATTTGCATAAACAGCTGAGCGCAGAAATCAGCATGAAATTTGGCAATAATTACACCAGAAACATTCCCGGGTATATATATGGCCTATAAAAATTTTTTGAAATCACTACATACGCGGCCGAGATATTAAATGTCAAACAGTGGTCCACTTTTTACTTTTGCATGCCCTGTATATAGTGAAGGAGAGAATCGAGTCGAGGATTTTTCCATCCAAGTGAATTCGACTTAAAGGGCAGAATTACAAAAGAGAGTGAGCGTTAAAAGACAACGGCACTCCTTGCACTCGATGCGCGCGCAGCTTAACGCCGGTGTTTCGTTGCACACGGCTGCCCTGCTGCACTTGCATTTATCAGGGGCGTAGCGACGGGGGGGTTATCGGTATATATACCCGCCACAAAAAATCAGTCTACCTTAGTGTTTTTATGTGATTTATATGTGGTTATTTTGGTTATATAGAATTATATGGTTTATAGTGAAGGTTTATACCCCCCAAACATTTATATCCTCCCAAATCATATTCCTGGTTACGCCCCTGGCACTTATCTCACTCGAAAAGAACTAACGAAACACTTTCTCAAAAGTGCAATCGACGGCATTACAGAGACGACCCATTAATTTATCCCAAAATATATATGAAAGACCTCTCTCGACAGTCGCCTATGATTAAATCAACGCACAGCCAGGCAGTGATTAATGTCCTTCAGTTGACGATGAGAAACTCTGCGCCGAGGAATCCACGGGGGCCGGGGGCCGGGGGCCGGGGCGGGGGGGGGGCGGCTCCGGCTTTCCGTCTCCGCGGGGGAGGGTCGGACGCGACGCACAAGACTTCCTAATCGACCGACGTGCTTTGCCTCGGTCGGGACTGTTCGGGAATTGGCGACACAATCGAAGGACGGGGAGGAGAGGCGGGGGCCCCTGGCCAAAAAAATGCGAGTCCCGTCCCTGCAGTATACGACAGATGGGGCAGCTGCCTCCAGCCAAAGTCCCTTCCTACCCCCCCCCCGGTGTCCGTCTATAGGAGGGGATGCCGTGTTTCCAAAAGACGCCGCTTTCCCATGCACTCCCTGTCGCGCGGTCGCCGCAATGCGCCGTCGTCTCTCACCCTACGACGAGGGGTGGGAGGAGGTGTAGGTGTAGGTGTAGAAGACGGAGCAGAAGGAGGAGGAGGAGGAGGAGAAGCAGAGGAGGAGGAGGAGGAGGAGGAGGACACGGGCCAAGCAGTCGTCGACGGCGACAAGGCGTTTGATCCGAAGACCTTTCGAGACGATGGGACACTCGAACAGTATTGTCTGCTGCTGCTGCTGCTGCTGCTGCTGCTGCTGCTGCTGGAGCAAATGAATCTCTCGGCGTTTTATGAGAAGAACCTCTAGTAGAGGACAACGATGCCTCTCGGGTAATATCTTGTGGACTGCCCTCCTCCTCCTGCATATCCTCCTTCTCCCTCTCCTCTCCCACCTCTTCATCCTCCCCTCCTCCTCCTCTTCCTCCTCTGTATCTTCCTCCTTCCTCCTCTGGGAATCGAATAACTTTCCGGAGCGCTGATGGTCGACATCACAGTTTATTTGCACAACTCAACAATAATTTCTACGTAGAATTTGTATATCACGTATACTGTCCATATATTAAGGGCTTATGTATAAACGCACTCATTTCTTTTAAATTTTATTTTGAATCGTGCACGATACAAGCGCTACACATATAATGTATATCTTATAGACATTATAGCTCTATATATAGCGCGATAATGTATATAAGAAAAAAAGCAGGGTAATTTCAAATCAATGGGGGTAGCGCCTAGGGATTAGGGGTTACGCTGCCCCAAAATGCCTGTATTTTCGCTAGGTGGAGCCGCTGAAGTTTGGAATTCGAAAGAAAATCTCTAATGGCTGAGAGAGAGAGAGAGAGAGAGAGAGAGAGAGAGAGAGAGACTTTTGACATGAACTGACTTTTGTTGGATTTGGTCGCTGAGTCTCGATTCCACGGTGGATCGCCGTGGCTGGAGAAGTCCCTCAGCTTCAGGTAGCTGATGGTCAGTCTGATGATGGAGGCCTTGTCCAGCTGGCTGGTGATGGCCGTCGGCAGCGGCAGCAGCTTCGCCAGTTCGTAGAACTCGTAGTTCTCTTTGCCGCGTCTCGAGCGCGCCGCGTCGCGCGATTTCTCTTTGCGAAGTTCCAGGATTCTGAAATGTTCGTCAAAAACTAACGTTCATATATGACGTTCATATTTGACGTTCATATTTGACGTTCATATTTGACGTTCATATTTCGCTGTCATTGCCAAAAGCTTATCGAGTTGTTTCATCATTGGCAGAGCCACGGGGTAGCACAGAGGTCCGGGCCCTCTATTATGGGTGAGACCGATCGAGGGATTTGCGCAAAACCGTTGAAAATTTTATTGGAAGGGGGAGGAGGGGTAGATAGTACGATTGTGCGAAGCATTTTTTGCTCGTAGGAGAAGTTTTTACCCAAGAATGTCCACGTGCCGTCCCCCTATTCCGAAATCTTGGCTGCGCCACTGTGTTACACTGATAATTAAATGCATGTTTCCTTCTCTCTGTCTCTGTCTCTGTCTCTGTCTCTGTCTCTGTCTCTGTCTCTGTCTCTGTCTCTGTCTCTGTCTCTGTCTCTGTCTCTGTCTCTGTCTCTGTCTCTGTCTCTGTCTCTGTCTCTGTCTCTGTCTCTGTCTCTGTCTCTGTCTCTGTCTCTGTCTCTGTCTCTGTCTCTGTCTCTCTCTCTCTCTCTCTCTCTCTCTCTCCTGTCTACTAACCCCTCGAATGCTGCCGGGGAGTACATGTGGTTCGAGAGAGAAGACTGCATCTTCAGGTTGGCGTAATCGACGTGACAGAGTGACATCGCCAACGGTACGTGGGCGTGAAGCATGTTCGCCATCCGCGAAGCCTCCATGTCGAAGTCATCGACGTGACCGGGCCAGATCTGCATCTTCCCTGCGTGTCGAGAAGATTCAATTATTTATTTCTGTTGAACCGGATTTCAGGTGGAACAGACGAAGGCTTTTTTTAGTCCACTTTGTAGATCGACTCAGGACCAACAGTTTGATGCTGAAATAAACGTAGTTTTGTTCGATGATATGGTAGATTCCATGTACGCTGCTATGGCCAGCCAACACCTTATTCGCTCAAATCAAACACAGCGCTTAGAGATTCGAGTCTTTAATAGTGAAAAAAATTCACTAAATTATCTATAATATTAGGCTATATTTATTCTCGATTTAATTAATTGAAGAAGTCGTTTTCTAATATAGACTGTAGGCCTACTGATGTAGGCCTATAGAGCGGTTGCAAATAGGCCTACTTCAAGGGTAGATAGGCATATTCTTCTTCTGTAAACGCCGGTGACTCAAAAATCATAAACAGAACAACGGAGACGTTGTTATTCTTTTAGAGTCGGTGAAATCAGATTTCTAGATCGTTCACAGAGGGACAACAAAGATGACGCCAGTGGTCAACAACAACGCCGCGGTCTCTTCGTCGGAACACACAGGAATGCGACGCCCGCGAGACGACGGCAATAAAAAGCCTTCGATGTTCCTCGAAGAAGGAAGGAAGGAAGGAAGGAAGGAAGAAAGGAAGACCGACTTCTCGGCACAAGGCAGACGACGCGTCGCTGATTGGCTGGACGGCGCGTCACGTGCTCGCGTCAATCAGTGCCGCAGACGACGAAGCGACGGTCGTCTGCCATCGGGCGCAGATAACGGCGCCGGGCGACGAGAAGGCGGTCTCCGGGCTTATATTGGCACCGCCACCGCCGCCGCCGCGAAGGAAGGCTTCGCGATGGGAAGAGACGGCCGAGCTGCTTGGTTTTCCGCTGACAATCGAAGCAATCGAGTGCGAATCTACGGTCTACGACTACTAGCGTCCGCTGGATGAGTGCAGTGGAGTCACCCACTCGCCCGCACCCCTGCCCCACCCCACCCCCCCGCACCCCCGGCATCCCGATATAACCCTACCGAAGAAACACAAATCACTTTCCGCGGAAACACCGATTTTGTATTTCAACCGACGAAATTTACGAGCGTTAACGGTTAAATGTATTCACAGTGTCAAGACATTCTTCCGAGATAAGAAAAGAAAAGAAAAACGAAACCTTCTCTCGATCCTCTGGCATGGAGCTCACAAGTCCCGACTAGCTCGTCGTCGTCGTCGTCGTCAGAGCGCTATATAAATTTAACCTCTACATCCGCAGGAACCTACTCGAAGTTCACAAGACATCGAGAGGAAAAGAATGCAGACTTAACGCGTTTTATGGAAATATCGTAACTATAAAACTACTGGCAGCACCGTCTTGCTAAATAATAATAGCAACTAAAAACAACATGACTATACGGTCCAATACTACATAATATAATTATTAGGCCTATACTTGTTTGTACGGAATTCGCTTGCACTCAAAGCCGCCATATATGTCATTGGCGTAATCACGGGGTGGTCACGGGGGGCCCCGACCCCCCTATTCGGATTGGGACCGGTCGTGAGATTCGTCCAAAACAGGTGAGTAGTTTGTGGGGGTTGGGGTGGAGGGATAGGGGCAGTATTAGATCGAGCAGAAGGCATCGGAGACCAAACTTTAAAGCGTTTGAGACGACGATATTTTTCTTCGTCAAGACTTTTTGGGCTCAAAATTGCCGAAGTGCCCCCTCCTATTCTCCTGAAATCCTGGTTGCGCCACTGATCTGTGTGCAACAGAACAGATAGAATCAAGAGCACGACGCAGAAGAAGGAAAAGAAACGGCCGTCACTGCTGCAGGCATATATGCACATTCGGCGTCGTTTATAGACTTAGGCCCCTATTAAACGATAAAATCCGGTAATTTTATTGGGACGCCATAACATTTCATAGGCTATAACTCTCTCCGGCGCTATAACATTAATCCTAATCGTCAGAGCTAACAGTTGGACGTCATCTTATGATTTTTTAAACAAATATAAAGCTTGTAAACAGAACGAGATAAACGATCAACTTATAGGCCTATATATGCATGCATGCGGCGAGCAACAGTATATATCATATCTAGTTAGTTATAGGCTGATTCATATAGCGCTATTTTCCTAGCGGGCTAGACTCTAGTGAAAACGATATATATATATATATATATATATATATATATATATATATATATATATATATATATATCGGAGAGTTTGCGAACAAGTTAAAGACGCACCTATTCAACATCTCGTTTCCTCGTTTATTGTAAAGCACCCTTGACTTTGGCCCTTGCTATGTTACGGCGCTATATAAATTGTCATGAACAAATAAATATATTGGCTATCGTACGCGATAAAAGTGAATGAATTTGTTTCTAAGTAAACGAGTGAATTATATAGCTTTCGAAGAGTTGATCGGTGACAAATTGCTTATTGGTGACGCGTTGTGTCATCATCTAGAGGTTAAACAGCGGTTTGGCGTTTGATTGTTTTAGCTTGGGCGAATTTTAGAGGGGTTTCTAAGATCTTAGTAAGCGCGGACTATATTGGCGCTTCTTGGTCTCACGTGCAGAGCCCAACAGAGAGTTTACAGCCGCTATATAAAGGGTTTAATTTTACAGCGGAACGCAACACTCGAATAGAATCTTTGTCGCGCAGAACAAAAGGTGCGTCGAACATAAAACTCAGCAAACAAATAATTGAACCGATTGAGACATACATAGACATATAGGCCTATACATGCAAACATAAATACACAAGTACATAGACTGCATTAATAAAGTATATTTTCAAGTAGAATACTCAAAACAATGATGCATATCATTCATTTACAAGTACGCTATCAGAGGCGTAGCCAGGAATTTGATTGGAGGGGGAGGGGGTTGGTATAATATTGGTATAAATTTGGCAAATATTGTTATATATATATATGTATTAGATATTATATATGTGTATAGGCTATATGTATTATATATATACTGTATTAGATATACTGATTTTTTTTTTGGGGGGGGCAGGGGTACGTTATATATGATTTATTTCAGCTACTGTACTGTCTTTTAATTCCTTTCACATAGCAAAACAGGAATTACAAGCTGAGGATGACAAAATCGAAAGGGTTCTAAGCACTGGAGAGGACCACAACATTAAATGGCAGTTAAGGTATTGGCCGTTATTAAGTACATCTTTATTATCTTGAGAGGGGCGAGTGGAGGAGTAGCTATAGGCTCCAATGCGCGCATGCGAGTTGACTAATTTTTATAGTGTTTTTATTGGCAGTTGACGAGTGTACGTTTGTGCACAACACGCAGATGTACACGCATTATTCAGAAACATGTCTTGTTGACATATAGGAATGTTTCATGAGAACACGAAGTTCCTGATTCCAATCAAGCGACTATTCGAACTGGGCATTGTTTATATAGACTCCTGTACTCCGGGAGGGGGAAACTGAAAAAACCGGGGAGGGGAACTGACAAAGCCGGGGAATTCTGCTACGGGGCTGCTGTTAGTTGATGTAGTATGTCAAAATTTCCGGGGAGGATTTGAAATTTCCGGGGGAAGGGCAATTTCCCCTCCGAAAACGGCCTAGATTAAACCCTGAAACTGGGTATGACTAATTGAATTGGATTCTGAGCCACAAATTAACAATAATTTAATCCGAACCGAATTTATTATAGTTATTGTGATTTGATTGAGGTTTTTTAATTTCCAAATCGGTAAACATCAACTTATCATAATAGTAATTACAGAATGGCAAAAGTATAGGCTACACTATTGGCAAGAAAAAACATTCAGAAACTTAATTATCAAGGTATAATCCTGAACAGTTAACACATCGATTGCCTTCAAAATCCAGTTCTTAACAGTGGCGTAGCCAGGATTTCTGGAAGGGGGTTTGAAAAAAATTCGTCGACGACCGCCAAGGGGGATTTTCACCCCAAAATCGCCAAAAATCGCCTAAAAATAAAAATTGCATGGAAATACATCAAAAAAAATTTTCCCGCCGTCCAAGGGAGGTTTTAACCCCCAACCCCCCGTGGCTAGGCCACTGGTTCTCAAAGACCTGTCTTCTGCATGGTTGTCACTGTATACGGGTATACGTAACACAGTCGAACACTTTTAATTTTTCCCCAATCAGCGAAGTTGCTCAGAAGTTGACACGACCCAAATTAAACTTAGAAATTTCAAAAAAATAGAAGCAATACTAATCATTTTCTGTTAAAATACGAAAGCGTTTAAGCATCTCTTTTAGGCAAGAAAGACCAATATTTACCGTCACGGACATCAACCGAGTATATCACGTTATAACCTTCTCGTGTCACTTAATATGTCGATTTAAGACGCAACAAACATAAGAAGATATGCAAGTTCTCGACAAATATACTCTACCAAACCTCTCAAAAATAACTTACATCTACATAACTTCACATGACCCCGTCAGCACGCAGTCCGCTTGAGATCAAGACATGACCGTTCATCATAACATACATGTACATGACGTTGAACGCATTGGTGTTGATAAACGTACAATTAACAGACCGTCGAACTATGGTATAGGCCAGTAAGAGCTCTTCATGACCATAGGCCCTGCCGTATAGAAAAGTCCACACTCTTGAAATTTAATAAGAGCGCCAATCATCCGAGTCGTCTTAGCAGCACAAAATTTGGAAGCAAATACATATAGGCCTGGCGAAAATCAGCCCTTAACTCAAGAGGTAGACACTATATACTGTGCTGACTACCGGTATATCCGTGCCGATTGATACAGCGAGACAGCAAGAGGCGACTTCGTCTGAGAGATGTACAGCATCAAAAACAGACGTCAACAGGCCTGAGACACGACCGACTGTGAATACTCAATGTCGCCGAATGTCGAAAAACAAGGTAGATTCGACCTTGACCGCGATCCCCTCTAACATCGCCTGATTTATGGGCTGATTCGATAAACCCCCAAATTGACATTCAAATTATTCATCTTAACTTCTTCAGGTTGAAAAAGAAATTCGCGCAAATTGGTGACGTAAGCAACAGGGGCGTAGCGACGAGGAGGGGGGTATATCGGTATATATACTCCCAAAATCAGTCTACCTGAAAGTTTGTAAATGTGTTTTTAAGATTTTAAAAGTGTTTTTAAAGATTTACACTCCTCCCATAAATCACATTATACCCCCGAAATCAAAGTCCTGGCTACGCCCCTGGTAAGCAAGCAGCGGTTGATGCGAGTGCTTAGTTCCTAGAAGTTAGAACGTCTGGAGCAGAGGGCATGGCAATGGGTCAATGGGTTATTGGTCAAGGGTTCAATCAATGGGTCGCAAAGGTCATTTGGAGTGATCCATTGCCATCTCTGGTCTATATAGGACTATGCTTTACAAAATCCTATTTCACCTCTAACTATAGGTTTCACTACACTAACGAGGTTGAACGGTGACTCAATGGAAAGAGGCGAGGTGGGCCATTTCCCTTACCGAACTTTTATTTAAAGGGGGCGTCCATCCAATCTGGCACAGGAGCGTAGCCAGGAATTTGACTTGGGAGGGTATAAATATCTTGGGTGGGTATAAATCTTAACTATAAACCGCATAAACCATATAAACCACATTTAGCCACATGTAAATCACATAAAAAACTTTAAGGTAGATTGATTTTTGGAGGGGGTATATATACCGATATACCCCCCGTCGCTACGCCCCTGATCTGGCAGTGTTTTATCCCTCCAAAAACCTCAAAATCTCCCCATCCCAGTACTTTAAAAAATTTGCATTGAGTCGTGCCTCTTACTCTCCGGCCAACTTAATTTTCCCCCACGCAAGATCTGGATTCTGGATTAAGTACTGCAATCTGGATACCTACATGTTCGTTTTTGTCCGATCTCAAAATATTATTTCATCGATTTTTACCATTTAATTATGTACCACAGAAGACGTATAAACCATTGTATACGGCCTAAATGAATCTAGGTTTCAGACTAGCAGAAGAAGCATTTTACTCAATAAAAAACTTGAAACATTGTGTCTAGACCGTCAGTTGCTCTACTACACAACAAAGTAAATAGTTTTTAGACCAGACATTGTTTTACTCCCAACTGTGCGGTAATAATATGACCCCGTTGCGATGAGTCATACAGTAGCCAATATACATGCTATCGATCAAGCCATGTACATCGGTGTTATTATGGAGAGCTCCTTAATCACGTCCATACATTGCCGCTACACTCTCTAAGACGTAGGCCTAGTTCAGCTCGTCATGGCCCCATAAATCGGCCTTAACGCGCCCAATTTAATGCTTTTTATAGCGCTATTAATAACCGAACGTGAATGAGACAACGGAGCATAAATACGAAAACTCACTCTCAGCCTAAGGAATATATAATTTCGGACTATATAGGTTAGGGCGCGCTGTCTAAAATCTAACGAATTTTTAGACTTTTTGATAATGACTAGTTATTCAATAAAGAAAAAGTATACAGACAGCCTGAGAGAGGCAACAAGAACTAAAGACAACATCGAACTGACAAGGAAACCCAGAAACAGAGCAGAGTGGAAATCCATGGTCGCCGACGCAGCAATAAGCTTACATGGCACATGAAGAAGAGTCATTCAATTGTAACAGTAATTTCTATTGAAATCGTTAAGAAATTAGTAATGCCTTAAATAATACTGATGATTAGACAGATAATCCGCAATGAAAATGTTTGCTGTTTGGGTGCTGTCAAATACTGATCTAAGAGACTTCATTTTTTGTGTCGATTCGCACTGCTGAGAAATTTTAGAGGGCTCCATCCTCATCGTTCCATTTCCAGAAGGTTGGGGATTTAATCACATCCACTGATTACAAGACTACTCCCTCCCTGCGGGTGATCGAAAATTTAGGGTCCGAAGAATTTCGTTCTCACGAAACATCTCTAAAAAATAAAACTTATCACGCTCCAAAATCTCTATCTATAGGGCTTACATGTACAGTACAGTACAGGCTTACATGTACACCTATGTGGACATTCGTTACACCAGTTGTCCTGTGTCGAGAACGTTCAAAGTCAGAAATAACGAATTTACCGAACGACAGGCGGATAATGTACTTCATAACGGTTGCTTCTAACAATTTCCTGGAATTTTCAGTCGTTTACAGCTGTAATTCTCGACATAAGATTTATAGCAGAATTTCTAAAGGGAAAAACAGAATATAGGCTGCCCTAACAAGATGCGGCAAATTATAGGAAGTTCGACGAAGACGTCACGACCACGTCATTTTCCTTCTCCGGCTGGATGATGACGTAATTCCATCGTTTGACGGACGTCATTTAGACATTTACGTTTGGACCTATATTATTAGAGATTATTATTATTATATTATAATAGAGATTACTGCTTTATATGACATCTATAGCGGTCGTTATGGAATCTGCTTATAGCTTCGTCGATAGAGTCAGACATTTTTGTCGACGACGTTCTCAAAACTCCAATTAGGTCGAGAGAAGTTTTCTCAAAAGTTCCATAATTTATGGCTACAAAAATATAATGACCATCGGAATTGATGGCAAGGGGAAAGAAATTAGGGGAAGAGGACTGCCTCCCCACTCTTACAGCCTCCATGCGCCTACTATACTTGTCCTAATTGGCGACGACGACGACAATGATAATGATGATAACGATGATGGCGATGATTATGACGATGGGGTGATGCTGCTGCTGATAATAATGATGACGATGGTTATGATGATGACGATAGCGATGACGATGATGATGATGGTGGTGGTGGTGATGATTATGATGATGATGATGATGATGATGATGATGATGATGACGGTGGCGGTGGTGGTGTTGATGCTACTGCTGATGATGATAATGATAATGATGATGGTAGTTGTAGTTAGTGGTTTATGATGATGATGATGGTGGTGGTGGTGGTGGTGGTCTGCTGGTGATGATGATGATGATAATGATGATGGTAGTTATATTTAGTGGTTTATGATTGCAGTTTTTCCTGCTGCGTTCCATGTTCATTCGAAAATCTCCGATTGCGTCACTGCGCATGCGCAAAGCGAACGGACGCCGTATGATTGACGGTTTGTCGACAATTGCGATCGATTTCGACCCATGGAAAGGGGGTGAGGGACAACTGGCCCCCACGCCACCAAAGTTTGTTATCGGCGGGGATCTGTTGGGGTGGTGGTGGGTGCTACGCGAAGATAAAAGCGTTGCGATGACGTTGCATTTCCCCTCTCTCCGCCGCTAGGTGGCTGCAAGTGCTCCGCCAATGAACCTCGTCGTAGCGACTGTGTTGCCGCTCTCGATTTTTGTTTTCCAATTTCCGGTCAATATCCTCACGACGCCAATCACCTCCCCTGCTCCACCGACATCACCCACTCATATATATATATATATATATATATATATATATATATATATATATATATATATATATATGCGGATTATGTGATTATATCTTATATTTACCTGAAGTTCTGCTTCTATTGTCTGCTGTTAACTTCTCGCTTCGCTGATTCTCCGGATGTTGAAGAGCAGTTATTAAGAGAGCGTTGGCTAAAATCAAAGGTACATTGCTCGATGTTGCATGTGGGTGGGTGGGTGGGTGTCATCGATTAAATTCTTCACCACATTATGAATACATTTCTGCGCCATACCGTTAATTTCGTTATTTGTTTTCCAAACGCCTTTGTGTAATCTTGTACTGTTTTTAAAAAATCAATCAATAAACTTCTATGGCGCCACCATCATAATGTGTAGGATATCAGCCGATGCCACCCAACTGTTTGCACTGCATGCATTATATTTCATTCACTCACAGACGTTCTGATATCAGTTCTGTGATTTGACGCCCAACATTCGTCGATACAAATTAATGGACCTGACTAGGGCGGTATTTGACAGTCAGTCCAGTGGAGAGGGGGAGTTGCCATTTCCCTAGTTCCCCTTTCCCTGTTTTTGAAAGAGTCGACAGGTCAGTCAGTAAGCAGCGACCAGAAATATTTTCACTCTCCCTATAAAATTCACAGCGGGACTCTCACACGTATAAAATTGACGTGTAACTAATTTCGCACAATTGAACTTTTCTTCTCTGGCGTTGTGTTTCGATGGTTTCAGTGGTTTTCAAACTCTGACTCGTGGCCATCTCTCGAATGAAACAGCAAACAATTCTGCGTGGAAGTTAATCGAACTAAGAAAGCATAGGCCTATATAGGAGGGGTAGGCCGTGCCGTGGGGCACAAACTACTATTTTGGGAGGTATTTATGGAAAATTATACAATAATATCTCGCAAGCAAAATGCAGCACAGTATATAAAAGAACGTTTTAAAGTAGAGGAAGTTGCGCACACACACACACTCACACTCACACACACACACACACACACACACACACACACACACACACACACACACACACACACGTAGGCCGGAACAGTATGATGTATGACATTAATTGAGTTGAAGTAGTGACTTCCTAGTTTGTTACTCCATATATATTGTTCTGTGATCTTAAGTAGTTAATGACATTTCCTTGTTGAAAGACATTTGAAAACAAAGTGGCATTCTCTATAAGCCTATCCCGGTATATAGCTTAATAATAATAATAATTAATAATAATAATAATAATAATAATAATAATAATAATAGTAATAATAATAATAATAAGAGATGTGAGAGAGAGAGAGAGGAGAGAGAGCCTGTGTGAAAACCACTGATCTGTCAAGAGATTTAACCTAGTTTATCTAGATGAACGTCGATATTTCAACTGTTCATGGCGTCCAAACTGTTCCATTTGTCAACCTTTGCACTAAAAAGTTTTTTCTTTCTTGGGCTGCTTAAACCACTTGTGGCCTCTTGTGGGTCATAGTGGCCAATGTAAAGAATCGATCATATGGCACATCTACTTTCCCAGTCATTATTTTGTATGTGCCTGCCTCTTCCTTTTCTAATGTTGTCAGTCCACAATATTGGGACCCTAAATTATTAATTGACCATCTTACATACATTAAACAACGAAACGGTTGGCCCCCATGAGAAGAAGAAGAAGAAGAAGAAGAAGAAGAAGAAGAAAAGAAGAAGAAGAAAATAAATCTGTCAAATTTCCTAATATTTGAACGTCGATATTTCTCGTTCATGGCGTCCTCTGAGACCGTAAGGCCTAAACTCTAAATATTACTCTGTAATAGAACTTTTTGTTTCGGACATGATGGAATTCATGTGCATCTCCAGGCGACTCGATAAACGCGTTTTGAATTCGCCCTGTGGCAGAGAAAGAGAAGGGACAGAATTTCCAACTGTCCGAACAGTCTATTGTGAGGTTTACACGCCTTAAAATGGAAAAACTGTTCCGCCCATCTTTTGGGAGAGAGAGAGAGAGAGAGAGAGAGAGAGAGTTGGAGAAGGGAAGGGAGGAGACGAGGGGGCGGGGAAGTTCAGTGCAAAAGTTGAGCTAAGTAAATCCAATTTTATCGAACAAAGAATTTTTCGCAGTTCCGTTGACGACCACGAAAATCCAATTAGGAATCCGTTGATTAACGGAACGAAGACCGAATATTAAGACCCAACCCCAGTCACTGCATGCACTTGTCGACGCCGTTCTCGCCGCTGTCACTGATTTCACTGATTGACTGACCGAACGAACGAGTGACGGAGAAAGAAATGACGACAGAGCGAACGAAGGCGGGACAACACAATTGCCACCCAATAATCCAGAAAGAAACAAGAAAATAAAAAGACGTTTAATTGCAGCTAAACCAATGTGTATTCAATTGGTTTGATACGTGTAGGCCTACGTATGTATAGCCCTCCACCCCTATGGATGCATGGCATTGCATGCTTGTCTGCTAATCTGTCTTTGTCCATGTATGCATTAGTTGAATTATTTTAAATAATATACGGCATACTTTATATATATATATATATATATATTAAATTTTATTAAATTTATAAACTACATTTATAAATGTATAAACTAATAGCGCATAAGCAGACATCACAAGATTCCTTCGCAAAGGATGATGTCATATGCAGAATTTCAGAGTCGTCAAAACCAGAAACACATTGCGTCATAGGCGTTGGCATAGCAACCGGGGCGGCACAAGACTGCATGGGACCGGCAGTGAGATTTGTGCAAAACCGTTGAATAGTGGGGGGCTGGGGGAGGTCGATAGGCAGTACGAGAATGTGAGAACGAAGGTAAGAAGTTCAAATCGCCGGAGATTGATAGCCTACGAACAAGCAGCTACTGTTGTGCTGCTTTCCAAGGCGCTATAGAAATCCACGAGATTTTACTTTACTTTACTTTTATTTTACGACGACGTCTTCTGCGCGTCAAGACTTTTTGCACTTGAAAATGTCGATGTGTTCCCCCACCCATTCCGGAATCCTGCTACACCGCTGGTAATAAGTCTAGAGATTTCGGCAGGAAACACAAATGGGAAATCGATTAGGTCTGTACATAAATAAAAGGTACGCGGGGCAGACCCATATAACGGATATCTTTGACACGGACACATAGACTATGTATACATATACAACCTTTTGGGAACAATAGTTAGGAGAGTTGGAGACAGTAGCTATACCTTCTGTTAAGTGTAGCGTATTTGAAGACGAAATCCCGGTAGAAAGAACGAGGAACAACAGATCTTGAGGAGGAGAATTCTTGCGATGTCGTTGGCACCTTCAAGCGTTTCGCTGCTCCAACATTAAGCCAAAAAACAAGTAAGATCGTCCTCAATTGCGAACCATGCATGCAGCTATAGAAAAGCAGGACTCGCCACACAGAAACTAATTAGAGAAATTGTTACTGCAGATGCTTCGATGAGCCGTTCGGACACATTGCCGAGGTAGTAAAATAGGGTAGAGCCTCCACCCCCCCCGCCCCACCACCGAGACGCTTTTATTTAGAGCGCTGTAACTCACTTCGGCACAGGGCCGTCGCTGTGAACTCTCGTTCGGTTTCGGTCGCACTCATTTTTTTGTGCCCGAGGGCTTTAGATGGCTGTTAACGATTGAAGGGTTGCTATAGAGTGTATAGAGCATTCGCCAGGAAATGACGTTTGTGCTGGAGAGGAAGGTGTGGTGGTCACATTGTGTGTGTGGGGGCAGGAGGGGGGAGACGACTGGAGGGAGGGATTTCCATCATTTCCACCATTCGCGAATCAGTTATTTCGCCTGAAAGTGTGGCGGCGGCGGCAGCAGCAGCAGCAGCAGCAGCACACATAGGCCCTATATTAGACCTATATTTTGTAGGTCCATAGGCCTATTTGAATATTCGACTCCGGACATTACGTCGACAATGACCGCAACAGTTAGCGCTTGGCCGAAGGCATTGAATAAGAAATCGAAAATCAGCACATGACATCGACAGAGCAGAGCGATGCGCCGATTTCTTAACCAGTTTTTCTCTACGCATGTCAGTGCTTTTTCCAGGAAAAAAGGTCTGGGAACTCATTTTCAGGGCCGCCGTCGAGAGAGAAATTCCAGGCCACTGGGCAGAGCAGTGACGGGCCCCTAACAAGTTTTGACACTTTATTTTTTAGTGACCTTGTTTTAGTCATCAAGTGTCAAAAAGTGGTGTTGACCTCTTTTATTCATCAACAAAAGTAGGCGTGGGAACGCCGTACCTGTACGTTCCCAAACGCATTAGGACCTATTAGGCTACATAGCCTACTGTATATCCATAATTATAACTACAATCTATCAATAAAAGTTGTGGGAACGCCGAACGCCGTTTGAAAAAGCCCTGACGTGCAGTTCCCAGGGGGCCCTGAAAAACCCTGACGTGGCCAGACCAGTTGGGACCCTATACTTAATGCTACATACATTAAACAACAAATGGTTGGCCCCCATGATTAGAAGTTGCCCCCAGCGGCCCCCACTTGCCAAATCCTAGAAAGTCGTGGACATACAGTGCAAAGTCGCAAAGTTTTTTATTTTGGGGTGCTCATTCAGTGGCGTTGGTCCCTGGGATACCATCGGACAGTCAAGGTTTTTTTGCTTGTCTTTGGATTAGAAACAGAACCACGCCACCCCTAGCGGCCACTGGCTCATTGAACGAGATAGCGGACAGTCAGGTTATTATTGTAGAACCACGCCACATGAACTTTACTATTGTAGAATCATATGCAACTTTTTGTTGTCAGTGAAAGTTCTAGAATCTCGAGGTTTAGTCGGAAGTCCTATGGTTAACAGAGCAGACTCTAGATCAGGGTTTAATCTATAGGCCGTTTTCGGGGGGGATTACCCTATTTATTCCGGAAATTTCAAATTCCCTCCAAAATTTTGGCATATTACTTCAACTAACAGCAGACCTCTAACTGGATGACTTCTCCTGACTTTGTCAGTTACCCCCGGGTCCAGGAGTCTAGATTAAACACTGCTCTAGATCTAGTGGAAAAAGACAGAGTTCATTACTGCGCCGTGTTATAACGCATCATGGCAACTGTAGGTCTACAGTGTTTAGCAGAGAGGAATAATGGCTATTCGTGGTGACTCTAGCAGGCTGTATACGTTCGTGGAAACTGGAATTTTCTTGGCGAGGAACAAAATGCGCCGTATTCCTCTTTGAGTGAAATGCAGTATTAAATAGCTTCAATAAATGTAATTTTATTTTTGGATTGGGTTTAACGTCTTAGACATTGACTATGGAAGCAATGTAGGCCTACACGTTGAATAATTTTAGGCACTAGGCTATGTACGATAGAGGGCCACAATATCGAAAAGTTGCAGGGACCTCCAAAAGTCACGCGCCAGCCCTGAGAACACCCCCCCTAGTTACGGACTTGCCTCCAGGCATTTTGATTCGATGAATATATTTAAAGACGCTTCTTTGTCAAGAAACCGAGTGCCTGGTAATGATTAAGATAAGTAAGTAAGTAAGTAAAGTAGGCCTAAGCATATGTTCTTGTTTTGAATGACGTCTGTAATGTTCCTATGTTAATCAAATTAATGAAATCTAACTGCCTTAACGACAGTGTGATTATGATCGTAGCTTTTATTGCAAAATTCCACAGTTAAGCTAGCAAGACATGGACTACCTTGGATACTTCTGTTAAATTCTATGGTTGTTATAACAGAGGTGAGAGGTCAGAGGAAATAGGCTCAAATAGCTGTTGTGACTTGTGACGTTGTCTATGGGAAATAGCCATAGATATAGCCATAAAATGTCTATGAGAAACAACATAGAATTATGGCATCATCAGAAATTACAAATGGAAATTCCTGGTTTTAGACTTAAAAGGACGGTTTTGTGGTTAACTTAACATTTGACTGTGGTAGCATTTATCGGTGGAAATTGTGAAAGAATTTGCGTTTAATATTTGTAGCGAGTTTACGAACGTAAGATTGGACTGTTTGTATGTCATATTATCCTTGTTTTTGTCGATTGAATTTAATAAATTCCGCTAATTATTCGTCCTACTCGTATACCCACATACTATTCATATACCCCCACCCCCATATGAACCAGCGATACGTAGTATCGCTGAATTGTTGCTTTTGTTTTAGACCAAAGTACACTGCAATATAACAGCTGCAAGTCTCTGTTTCTAGTGATTTGTAGACGAAACTCAGCATTTGCCTTAAGAATTCTAGATCATTAGACTTGCTTGTGTGAAGATTAGGTAGGAAACTGACGATTTGTTATGTCAAATTGATATCGTCTTGAATTTTTGTTTTATATTGAGTAGCAAACGTAGTCTTTTAAAACTATGCTTGTAAAGTTGAGCGTGTTTTCGTCTTTGCTGCAGTTGGACCAGTTTGTATAATTGAAATTAATTTGCAGGTTCTGGTTCAAGTTCAAAAGCTGATCGTATTGATTTTGTGATGTTTTAATTCAGTGTCAGTTATTTTAATTAAAAAAATTATTGGCTTCCTATGTTTGGATCTAGCAGAACTTGCAAATTTTGAAAATCCCTTTCAAATCATAGTTGTGCTGGAAAAACTGAATTTTCGATAAAGTATACTTGTAGCAGTCACTTTTGTTAAGGATATAGACGAAACTTTATTCATGTGACTTTATTCATCAGTGAAGCTGGCAGAAAGAACATTGTATGGCAAATGTATTTTAGTATACATGTTTATACACAGAAGAAGGCCTGCTAATATACATGTTCATATTTACTTTTGTTTTTAACTTTCTAAGGTTTAGATGTGCTGTGTTTTATTCATTTAGGGTTTGCACTAATGCATTATATATGCTGTCACAGAACAGGCAGATGTTAACTACTGCATCTGGTTATCCATCCTTGTTTCCAACAATGGCTTCTGGTTATAAATCCCTTTATCTTGACAGGGAAGACCTGAACCAGGAACAAGTTCGACTTAGCACTTTTGTTTGTTGGCCAAGATGGACTCCAAAGTCAATAACACGAGAGTCGATGGCAAGAAGTGGGCTACACTTTACAGGCGATGGAGATGTGGTGAAATGTTTTTCTTGTAAGGTGGTTCTGGCAAATTGGAAAGAAGGAGATGACCCTTTGGACAGGCATAGGAGGCAGTCCCCTCAATGTGACTTTTTGAAGCAAATTCTTTGTAATTCTGACGATTTGGTTGTTGATGGAGAAAGTGCAGCTGCAGAATGTGATAATGAAGACTACGGAGATGATGAAGTTGACGGTGCCACGACACAAAGCCATCAAGAAAACAACGTCATTGAAAGTTTAGAACCTTTGGAATCTTTGCATATGGGAAACAGTTGTTCTGTACTGACGCAGAAGACCAAATCTAATAGTTCTGGTAAGTACTGTCATAAGTACTGCCATAGAAGATAACATGTTTTATTGACATTTAAAGTTGTTTCTACAAATATTTTGCAATATACAGCGTATATTAAATTATGCTGTGTTTCAATTGAAGTAGCACCATTTCAGAAATCAATATAACTTCAACAAATTTTATTCAAAATTTATAAAATTTACCCACAATAAATAGTCATCTATTTTACACAAAATTTACAAATTCAACTAAATCAGTCATGCAGTTTGTAAGATATTAATTTGTAAAAATTAGAACCGAAAAATGCATGTCCGCAAGGGAAATTGCCATTGCAATCGCATCATTATGTCTTTTACAGTTTGCGTTTGAAGTGACCATAACATGCACGAATGCAAGCACATAGAGGATCGAATCTTAGTAACGATTTTGAGACAAACCAAGAATTACAGTGCAAGAAAATTTTTAGCAGAATTTTCACTGATAGGCAGTAGTCACTTTGATCGCTCTATCGACTTTCACAGCAGATTGATGAAACAGGCTTTGCGGTCAAGAGGCACATCAGTGGTGGACAACAGACGACCTGCACGACCAAAAACATTGAAACTATTGCACAGCTCGTTCTTAACCAAGAGAGTGCATCTGGAACTCATCGATGTGTGCGCCAGGTTGCAAGAGGGACAGGCATCAAACAGACCTCATTGCACAGAATCAAAATTGTAAACAATGTAATGATGAGATTGCAATGGTGATTTTCCCATTGTGGAAACTTGCGTTTTTGGTTCCAATTTTTGAAAATTCATATCTAGTGAACTGTACAACTGGTTTTAGTGTCATTTCAGGTCAAATATTTGATTGATGTAGTACAGGTTTTCTTTATAAGCAAAATTTCAACAGTTAATATTGTAAAAGTAACTCTATTGCTGCATGTTTTGTAAATTTTTCAGGTAAACAGGATCTAAAACTTGAAAATGACAAGTTGCGAAATGCTATGATCTGCAGGAAATGTAAACGAGAACGAATTCAAACATTATTTTTGCCATGCCGACATTTAGTTACATGCGAGGAGTGTGCAGAGAAAATGGAAAACTGCATTCAGTGTGATCAACTAATTTTAGGAACAGTGCGGACTTTTATGACATAGCTGCATCAGCATCTTCTGACCATAATTTTGTGATTTTCATTTGAAAGTTGGTGGATAAAACTCGAAGAAATCAATGCAATTTTCCCTCTCTTAATAAGAACTACAATAATTGTTACCAGGGTAATTTGTTTTTACTTGATTGGATTTCAAATCTGCAGTACGATTATCATAAGCTCATTACGTTTGTGTAGAATATATTGTGTTGTCTAATGCTTAATTTTTCTATCCTGGCCAACAAATTTTCAACTCGTTTCTGATGCCTTTCTTCCTTCGGATTAACCATCATGAGCACTTCTGTGTCTTGTGTAGGTCTGTAGGATGCCCGAGATTTGGCTGAGTGATGTGATTGTATAGACAGAAATATTTCCTTTGTTTCTATGTATGACAAGACATTCTACACTGTAGTTGTTTTGCTTTTTGTGATTCATTGAACATTCTATGTCTGTTTTTGAGTATAAATACACATATGCTCTTCTTGGAATGGAATTTTGTCTCGAGTTGTCATGATTCTTAATTTCTCAAAGATGATAACCTCCTAGCATTAAGGCAGGGTTGTCCAACTGGCGGTCCGCGGGCTGGATCCGGCCCGCAGGCCAGTTTCATCCGGCCCGCCGTGTTTGGGAAAATAACAATTTTTGTTATTGGACTGGTTATTACCGTTATTTTATAGGACTATACTAGAAGGTTACCAAATTGCCTACTTATCCACACTCCACAGGTGACGGCGATTATTGAACTAACTTATTTGCTACTTATTACTAACTTACTTACATTTTGTCATCTCGCTGCAAGTCTTGTTTTCGATCAGTTAAAAGTTGGACGCCTTTTTGAGCAGTTTGCTAATGCAGCCTAATAACACTCGTTTCTTGTATCCGACTTGGCGCCACAAGCATTGATTTTAACATTGCTGGTATTGTTGGAGAAAACCCTTTTCCGCAGTGCTTGCACCAGATTAGAAAGTCTTCATTCAATAGAATAGAATGGATCATTAGATTGAAATTGAACAGAATCAATCGAATAACTGTCACTAGTCTTACTAAGTCTAACTAAGACACTAAGTCGGTCAAATACCTACTTACTTAATTCTTACTGGAATACTATGTTAAAAGGATAATATTATAGCAATAAAGCAGTTTATAGACCACTCAAGTGTTTTTTTTTTTCTTTATACTGGTCGTAGGCCTATATAGTCTTATTGCATAAGTTTTATGTGGCATACAGTGGTTCTCACACAGGGCAGTCCCTACTGAACCACTTTAAACCATGTTATGTTATGTTATGCCATACATATATCATAATTATGCCAAATTAAGTGCTACAACTTGCTTGGCCTGCCAAGGGTCTAAACATTTTTTTGCGGCCCGAAATAGCATGATGGTTGGACAACGCTGCATTAATGCTTTTATATGATTATGTTAGGCCCCATAAATAAAAGCAGACACATTGTTTAAGCCTTGTGAATAACAGATGAATTAAGGAGCACAAAAGATTGATGGCCCACACAAGTGGTTAATCCATATAGGCCTACAGTAGCAATACTGTATTGAAAATAATTTTGTATTGTTAAAGTTCAAACTATTCCATTGTAGGGGTGCATAATTTATTTGGTAGTTAAAAACTAAAATTATCATTAAAATGAATCCACTACAGAAGGTTAAAACAGAAGCTATTTTGAACAACAGATTTGTTCCAAGAACTTTCTCAATACAGTATTGCATAGCAGGCGAAGGTAAAGGCTGCAGGGTTAAGTTTAAACTGTTAGACACAAGAAAATTGCCGCAGAAGTTAATTATAATGATTCTAAATCTTTCAGCGTTTTGTCTGTACATGCTGACTGCAGATTACAAAGCATTATAGTTTCGGTTATTACCTTCATTAAATTTTTGACAATTTTTCTTTTGTATTATAGTGAAAAATTTGATGTCAACATTTTTTTGTTGCACCATGGTGCCTGACGATCACGAATCTTTATGATAAATGAATGAAAAATTGGTAATGGAATATAGTTGATGTGCGAACTTCATTATCAGAGGAAGCGCTGAAAGTGGCAGTATGATTTTGTTCTTGGAGTCGGTTACGTGTACATGTTTAGTGTTTTATGTTATTTTTCATGCACGCCAATGCCTCATAAGTTCCTAAACCACTTAAAATCGTTTTATTATTATTAGTTTGGTGTTGATTGGAAGATGCAATAGACCTTTACGGGCTATACACAATTGAGCTAAATACGAATATAATTACACGGGGATTACCATTGAGTTTAATCCGATTAACGTTTTCTTTATTCCAAATTTAGGGACAATTGAAAGAAAACTTTCCATATTTTACGCTATAAAATTTCTTCTTTAGTTTCATGTATGCACTTGCCAGCACTTAGTCAAACCGGAAGCATGAGAATGCGCCAGAAGTTATTTGGAGGATGATTTGAAAGGGAATTTAAACGATACTTGGTTCTAATTATTCTCTAATATTTAATAATTATTTTTCGTTCGAAATGTTTGTTATTAACAAAACAAACCATCGTACGGTGGACGTCGATGAGCTTGTTTATGCTGCGAGGTTTTCGCCTTTTGAACTGTCCAGCGATCTACTAGCAATCGGAACTTCCTCCAAAATCGTCATTGTCAGCTGTCAGAGCTCGGTACATGACAAAATTTTCAGTCAAATAATGAACAAATCTCGCTTATAGACAGAACATTTCGGCAGCTAGAGCTTCTAAAAATTGCTCGCATGACTGACAAGACTAATGACTTTAAGCTGAGAATAGAGGCTCGTATGTAAGATTTTACTCGCACAATTTCGATCAGTTTTAAGCAGGCCAACATTTTCAGCCAGGTGAAAATTTTTCAGAAGCCTCAGCTGACAGAGTTTTCAGCCAGGCGAGCCACATAATTGAATATCGTATTTGTTTTTGATTAATAGATATTAATAAATTTCAGGATGCTAACAAAATATTTTGTTATAGTGACTAGCACTATATGCTATATACTTACTGTGGACATATTTAAATAAATAATAATGGTGTTCCGAAGTGAATAATTTAGCAAGACATAATGTAAAAAAAAAAAGGAAAACCTAATGGAGAAGTGAATTGGGATTGAATTGATAGTAGTTAGATTAGAATGTGACAAGATCAATCCATCTGAAGCTGCAAAAGTCATGCTGTTGCTTCGTCTTCAGCTTTTGATAGAAGGGAATTGATTCCTAATGGGTGTGACTTGTTATGACAATGATGTCTAGCTCTATTCATATCAGTTATGTCTCCAAATGCCTGATGACTTCCACACTAACTTTTTCATGCTGTTGTGTTGGTGTTTTCTATGATTAACTTTTAAATTTGTTTAGCTATGAATGCAGGACAAGCAGAATGTGGTGTTTGTAGTTCAGTGCTCTGGGTTTGAGATTTTGGGTTCAATCCTTTGTTATGCTTCGTTCACAATGTACAAAATTTCACTTTTGTATTGGATGAAGTAAAAACCTGAATTTCAGTGTTTGCTGGAATTGTTTTAAGGAGGAAAAAGCCAGCCTAGAGGATATGACTTTTGAACAGGTGGTTGACATTAACCATGGACTAAAAGTGACAGACTTAGCCTGGAGTGTGCAAACCAATTTGCATTCCATTCCCAGACAGATCAGGTATATGTCTTACTTTTCCATTATTACTGAAATGCAGTAATTCTATTCCTGAGCTTTTTATGTGTTTAACTTTTGTAGTTTATGCATACTCGGAGCACGTTTTCTGTTGTTGATCTATATAAGATTTTCTGTTTTATTATATTTAATAGTTAAATCTTAATTGTAATTTGTAAGCACCTTTTGTATAATTTAGTAAAGGTACTTATCGGTTATCTGATGCCGTTAGGGTTAGGGTTAACCCTAACCCGCCTTAAATGGTCCTTTTCAGGGCCACAACTTTCTTTAAAGAAATATGACGACAGCCATAGCATCAGATAACCGATAAGTACCTTATATTAAATTTATGTATTCATGTATTGAGCGATTGATTTACGTGTTATGTATGTAACTAGTATGTTTTTGTTGTTGGAAATAAACCAGTGTTAATTAATTAATGTTCTTATTGCTGTTTGTTGTGTCGAAGTTTAGTGTATTAGTATGACATATGATTCTTTCTTGGAATTGTAGTGTATAACTGTAATGTTTTGCGGAAAGTTGATGTATATGGAAGTGAACAAATTGTCAATTGTGCTTCAGAATATTATTGATGGTTTTTCTCAGGATTTGTTATGCATATGACCCATGATGTTAATGTTATTATTTTAGATTATTCACAGCTGGTGGTGATAGAAAGATTCGACATTTGACCTCAGATCTAAAGGATTCAACTCACATAACGGTAAGTAATAGCAGTGATCATCGTTACATGTAGTTGTTAAATTTATTGCGTTGAATTTACGACTGGATTTTAGCTTGATTTTGTTTCGTAATTACTATCGTAATTACTATCAACATACACTGAGTTCACATTCTTCTGTGTATTAGTTTTAAAATTCTGTTCCTACTGTCTGTAAGAAAAATCTTGCAGATTGGCAAACCATATTACATGAATATAGGGCTGTCAATTTTTTTTTGAAAAGCTGCCTGGTTAACCATCCAAATTTTGAAATGGTACCCGAATTGGTATAATTTCCATTGTGGCCTCTTATCTCTACACCCAACTAAATGACTACACTCCCCTCTGGTCCCTGCCAGTGGCGTCGAGAGGGGGGTGCGGACCGCACCGGGTGACACCATCTAGGGGGGTGACACCAAACAAGGATGACATTTTTTTTGCTTGTCACAGACAAGGATGACCTTTTTTTTGCTTGTCACGGTATTTGAGAAGGAAAAATAAGAAAGATTTAGAAGAGGTCCCAAGTCTAAATAAGGGTCTTATTTCCGCAGGTACCCATACCAAATTTTACTGCCCGGGTAATAGGACTCCAATGGGTATGTTCCCGGGTATCCGTTGACACCCCTACACGAATATATTTAGCTCTCTGGATTCTTGGCATTTATTTGTATAAATTTGATCAGACTGCAAGAGCACACTGATGTGGAATATAGAAATAGGACTAACCTTGTCTACATAGCCAAGTTTTGCAGCTTTCAATTTGTATTAAAAAACAAAATTGTAAGGTACTTGCTGTTCGTACCCTAGTGACTGCGACAAGTTGCAACTTGTGAATCTGCTTCTTCATGCTTGGCATGAGTCAAAGTAAAATACCTGACTTGAAATCTGGAGTTTGTCAACTTTCATGAATCAAAACCTTCTGTATTTCAGATTAGATACCTGCTTAAAGTCACACTCAGTAAAGTAAATTTAGGCTAGAAAAATGTTTGTATCTGTTTTATGTTTGTGTTTCAGTTTGAAGTATGATATGTCATTTTGATTTATAGTTGATCTTTTCTAAATTATAAATTAATTAGGTCTTTGCTAGAATTTTGATTCTCAAATACTTAATGTTTTGCATTGTGTGCATCAATCTTCGAGTTAAAACCAAGTTTGTTGGGTCATGGATTGTTTAATCTGTGATCAGAGATCTGGACTGCAAAGGGTTAAGAAGCTTTACAGCATTTCATTATGATGCTGAGAGAGCTTCAGGTGATAGAGCACCGTATCCAGACTGTAGAAATGTTAAAGTAATGTACAATAATACAATATGTACGTGATTAGCAATAGTTTATCACTTTAAAGTTTAATGATTACCGTAAATGGCCAGAAATGTTTTGGAATTGATAGGTAATCGGTGAGCATAGGGACTATGTGAACGCCATTGCTTCAAATCCAGAATTGGGAAGTAGCGTAGCCAGTGTAAGTGACGACCGCACCTGCCGCATATGGCCGATTCCCTATTCCGACGATCCAACGATATCATTTGCACTGTCGTCACCAGGCATGGCTGTTTGCTGGCATCCTCTTGAACCATCAAAGGTATTTTTGTTTTCTAACCTACTACTACTACTACTACTACTACTACTACTACTACTACTACTACTACTACTACTACTACTACTACTACTACTACTACTACTACTACTACTACCACCACTACCACCACTACTACTACTACACCTACACCACCACCACCACCACACCACCACCACCACTACTACTTCTACTACTACCTACTAATGAACTGCCTGTTGTGATATTATATGGTATTATGATGTGCATTTTACTTTGCTTTGGTGGTAAATTAAAGTATATTTATTTAATACTTCATATTGGCCTTAGTCTTTTGTTGAAGCTTTAGATTTTGACAGTTTGTCGGTTTGTTTCATTCTTTGAATTTGTCCGTCTGTGTAGACTCAAATGGTCGCGTTTTTAGATCATGGTGGCTGAGAAGAATGGAACAATCAGGTTCTACAGTATCGTTACTCAACAGGCTTTCATGTCTCTAGACTGCTGCCAGGCCCCTCTGCTGTCTGCGGACTGGTGTCGCTTTAATCCATTAACGGTTGCAGCTGTCGCTGGTTCTGATTGGTATGTCTTTGACACTTCGCAATCCAGGTAAGCATTTTTTCAACTATTGTGTTGCAGTCATTCGTACCTGTCTTTCCACTACTCATTAAATAGGTCATTAAATAGGTCATTGTTGTTTTTTATTAAAGCAATGATTGCGAAATGTGTGCTCTTTACCTGAGGTTTTTGAAATTTTGATATGCGTGAAAACGGCTTTTGTGAACACAAAGTACCAGGAAATTTGTTATTAACTATAGCAATAGTAATAATAATGATAACAACCGGGTTTAGAGTGGCTTGGTAGGATCTGCCCTGTGTGAGAACCGGTATATAACCAACCATTCATTCATGCTATGGTCTTGCTTTTTAATCTCATTCTTTGCTCTCTTGTCCTCCTGTAGGTTTTTTCCTCTACTCTCCTTTGTCCTCTTGTCTTTGAGTTTGTTCTGCTTTGTTTTCACAAGATTTGTTTATTTTGAATTTTTTAGTTACTGTTAAGACCTGCGTAACTCTGCCTCTTGGCTATCTTGATATTTAGTGCTTAGCCAAGTCATGTTGTAAAGATAATTGACTTGCAGTGACCACGAAACTGCACAATTGACTAAAAATGATTTCTTGTCCGTTTAAAAATATCCACGCTACTAGAACAGATCTGCGTTCTGAAAGTATCTTTTTGGAATAGCTCCTCAAAATTAATGGAGAATGACTATTTTAACTAAACTCAAGAACTCTGCAGAGGACTTCAGCTAAGCCGATGTCTGCTAAAGTGATTGGTTCAAATTTCTAGCACTATTAAGTTCCTTTGTCATCTGGCCATAGAAATAATAACTGTGGTTAGAGTTTGAGCAAGTTCAAAGAACAATGCTGTTGATTTTTATTATGTTTCACTGTTGAGTTTGCCATTGGAAAATCGTACGGTGCATTCTGGTGGTGGACAGCTGATTTCCTGGTCGCTTTCTCACGATCACCTGTTTGCTACAACAGGGCGGCCTGGTTCTCTCCTGAAAGTGTTTTATTTGAGAACTAACAGGGTAAAGCACCAGTTTAATTTCAATGATGGTAAAGACTAACTAGTTAAATGAACCAGGAAGCATGGTTTGTGCATGTGTCGGCCAACTGCTATGCTACCACTGGCACCATTGCATAACATAGTTTTAATTTTTGCGCATAACTGATTAAATTTGATGTTCAGAATATTTAATTAGAGTGTAATTCAACCAGCCATTCAACTCTCACCTTCACTAGATACATTTAAGGAGCGCTTAAAAACCTGGCTATTTTGAACTAGTTATAATTCTGTTTGACAATGTAATGTGTTCACGTAGTCCTTCTGGATTAGTCACCACAATAATCTTAACTTTAATAATAATAATAATAACAATTCAATCTGAATTCTGAATTGTCATCTGCGAATAGCAAATGGCCAGATGAAAGTTTCCAATGTTATTTGCGGCAGTGACACCCCAATATTTTAGCCTCTATTGAGATTACCTATAAGAACATGCGTGGTTAAAGTTATTTTGAACAAATCCTGTCTGTTTCAGGTAATACTGTCAGTTGAAAGAAAAATTGTGAATGGCTTGTCATGGCACTGTCGACAGCCAATAGTTGCAGTTGGCAGTGACAGTGCAGTTCATTTGTATCTCGTTGAAAACGTCTGAACTAAAAAATGACTGGAAGTTTCAGTAATTTTTTAGGGCACATACGTGTATTGCAACTGGAGTTTTATGAAAGTAGAAGTATAATGATTTGACAGCATGCATTTTTTCTTGAATAAATTTTGTGTTTTTATTCAAAAAAGCTGTTTTTATGCTGGTTTCTCTATTTGTTTGTGTCATTTTCCTATTTGCATTATGTCCAGGGTGCGATTTGTGACCTGGAGCAGTGGGGGGAATATGTTGAGCTTGGGGGGATGTAGTTGTTGGGGAAGTTTAGCAGTGGGGGATGTAGCAGCAGGGGGGATGCAGTTGGGCAGTGGGGGGAAAATCCCCCTTCATCCTTACAAATCGCACCCTGATTATGTCATCAGATGATAACTGCATGGTTGACTTATATGGTATATTATTTGATGAAGAAATGATTGCTGTGTGAAATTTTCTATTCCAAACTTTATTACCTTGTTGCTAAGCATAGTAGTCTTCAGTTAAGACTGTACATATTTCATCTGTCATACAAACAACTCTTTGAACAATGGGGACACTGATGATGATGGGGTGGTGATTATGATGATGATGATGATGATGATGATGATTTTAGAAATATTTATGATCTGTAGAACATGGTCACAGTTTAAAATTAAATGATCTTACAGTATATGGGGACCCTGCTATGTTTCAGCAGCTATGGCACAGTGTTTATTCTAGGCCTTCTCTGGGAGGGGGAATTCCCCCCAAAGTTTTAAAATTCCCCTTAGATTTTTTATACGTTGCAAATTCACCCCAAAAGTGTGACGACTCAGACCTTACCCCCTAAACATTTCAAAATCCTCCAATGTCAAGGTGGCTAGAATAAACACTGGCTATGGTGCGACCCTAATCATAGTATGTAATGTAAGAAACGCATTAGGCCATCTGGCGAACGTTAGTTGAAAAGAATCTGAGTTTTGAATAAAAGACCAAACGAAAGATCTGATTCAATTCGAATGAAAATGTGACAGGTTTAGTAGAATTATTTATATTCTTGCCAAATAAGACAAAATGAGAGAAATAGATATTGAAATTTATCTTTGTTTGATTTTGCCAGAACATACCTTTGTTACGCGTCTTAAAAATTCTATGAGTATGGCAAAAATTGCTTAAGCGCCAGGATCATCGCTTAAAGTTGCTTCATTGCTATCTAACATTTACTATAGTGGAGCTTCAGAGCAAAATGGTCGGGATCCGCTTTCCTTGCTTTACTGCGAAATGAGAGTAATTTTAAAAAGCACTGTATAGACTGTACTGTACAGTCTGTACTGTACAAACTTTTTGGAACTGCGACCCACCTCAGCTGCTTGAATAAAACACTAATCATTATAAAATAAGCCGTGTATGGAGAATTCCAGGCATATACATTTCTTAAAATTAAGGCTATATATACATTGCAACTTTCAAGGCTGGTGACTGTGGTACGTGTTGGTTAGAAAATGACACTTGAATCTAATTTCACACTACCCCGCGACCCATTAGACTGAGCACTGCGACCCACTTTTGGGTCGCGAATTTGGAAAACACTGCACGGTGACTAAGCAGTAGGCTAATGTTTTTACAGAGCTAAGCTTCATGTGATTTTTAAAAAGCGAGTATTGGACTATTCCCACCCCAATATTTTCCTCCCTCTTGCGTGGGGTCAGATGCCTAAAAACTTCCAGGGCGCAACCTCGAGTATTGTTTTAATATGTACAGTAACTACAGTGTATTCCAAGCATAGGCCTACCAGCTTACTCGGTATTACTCTCGAGTGACTGAACTTGTTTCAGTGTGCAAATTAGCAAAAAATAATAACCTTGTTATTGAGACCTGTTATTGATCTTAGGGGTCAAAAGTTTTGACGTAATTATGGGGGGAGGGGTAAGTGAAAGTTGACAGTTGTTGACAGGGAGTAAAAATTGCCCAAAAATTGTTGACATAATTAATGGACAGCCCCAAATCAGTGAAATTATTTTGATATCTGAAAGCGTTCCAAAAAGACGCTTGTAAGCTATAGGCTCATGTTAACTCATATACGGTACATCCATGAGTGTTTCTTCTGTACCAAAGTATCAGGATTTAATCTAGGCCCTTTCCACCGGAAATTTCAAATTCCCCCGGAAATTTTGCATACTACATCAACTAACAGCAGCCCCCTAGCAGAATTCCCCCCGGCTTTGTCAGTTTCCTCCCGTTTTTGTCAGTTTCCCCTCCGGAGTCCAGGAGTCTAGATTAAACACTGCAAAGTATTCGTCCGATTGACATTACATTTTGGCCTAAAATAGATGTTTATCGTCCAAAATAAGCGTTCAGTCTAAATGAACCCACGCGTTGTGCTGAAAGGGAAGTTTATCGTTTGCTTTTCGTGTATTCGAGCAAAGGCAACCAAAGTTGTGCAGGATTTGCTTTGGAACAGATGTGCGATAGGTTTCGAGCAAAACTGCATTTCCTGAGCTTGAAGTTACTGTAGTTTTGGTATTTACAGAAGTGTTGAGAATTCTTATTTTTGTTCTCATCCCAATGCCATGTCTGTTAAAAATTTGGCATGTAGCCTGTTGAATGTAGTGTAGATCCTGCCATTGCTATTCTTCGCAGGCGAGATCCTACCGTAGGCGCCGACTTTTGGTTTTGGGTCCTGGGGCGAACTTACTTCCAGAATCCAGCCCCCGGACCCAACTTTATGCTCGATTTGTGTTTTGCGTATACCTTATTTCTATCGCACTGTTATTATAGCCAGCTGCGGCTTGAATTGTAATAAAGAAAGGCAGATTATTGCACACTGATATAGAATCGGTTAAAACTTGGAAAACCATGAAATTTCTACAATTTCAATTTAAACATTATTATAAAATCGAAGAAAAGGTTCCAGCACATTCCGGCAAGAAAAAAGCATTGGAACTGCATAAAGGGGCCTAGTGTATTTCCAGGCACTGGCGCAAATTTGAATGAAAAAGTTGGGGGCACAACCCCCATTCCTTCCCATTCTCTATGGTAGTCTCTAAAAAGTCTGAAGGGATCGAGTCTAGAGGCCTAATATAAGTTTACGCATATGCTATAATTCCAGGCTCCGGTAGGCCTACGCAAAGGTTCGAGAAAATCGTTCCTTGTCTCAACGAAGTAGGCTACAGATTGCCTATTTTGGAAGGCGTGGAAACCAGTGCTTATTCTAGCCACCTAGACATTGGGGAGGGGAGTTTAACATGTTTTTGGAGGGGGCGCAAAGTTTGTCATGTTTGACAAGCAAAAAAGGTAATTCATCCTTATATTTTCCCCCTGGAAATGCCTGACAAGCAAAAAATACCAGCTAAACATTACACATCCATTGATTCCATTCCACTGTCATTCAATTAATTTAGGAAAATTTAGGTTATTTAGGTATTTAGGTATTTAGGTATTAATTTAATCGGTATTGGGGCGAAACTATACCCTCGCCCCAGTACCTTGGCAGTTACTGGGGCGAATGGCCCGTTGCTCCGAAGGAGTCGACGCCTATGGATCCTACTAAACCAATTAAAGACAGTAATTATTATTATTATTATTATTATTATTATTATTATTATTATTATTATTATTATTATTATTATTATTATTATTATTATTATTATTATTATTATTATTATTATTATTATTATTATTTATTAGTATTATTATTATTATTATTATTTATTATTATTATTATTGTTGTTGTTGTTGTTGTTGTTGTTGTTGTTGTTGTTGTTGTTGTAATAAAGCAGTTCGCCAGAAGAATCAAATTGCCAGAATTACGTGAATTTACGTCCAATGGTTAGGCCTAATTCATTTTTTGAGATGAATTCACTAATCGAAACTCTTATTCTGTGAAAATCCATAATTATAACAGTGGGCGTTGCAACACTGCATGAATCCATCGACAAAGGTGCTTCCCGGTGACATATTGCAGTAAACACCTGGTTATAATATTCTTGTGAGGACTTGATTTAGGCATGTCATTAATCCCAGATCCAGGCTGCGCGTTGTAAGGCGTTCTTAATTTGCAGCCTACACGCCAGGCCGTTGAAGAACTGTTTACAATCATCGCTTCGTCTAGAACGCATGCGTTGATAGTCCTAATAACCGGTCGTGTAGTCTAAAGCTTTTTCTCAGCGTCTGTAAATACTACTAAGAGACAGTTGCAATAAACAAACTATAAAATTCTATTCCTTTAATGCACCACCAAGTACCAACGATGAAAATATCGGCCGCGACCGTTAAGACATGCGGCTACATGCCTGTTTCCCAATCCTAGATAAATCCATGGCAAGAGTAACAAGATTGTTTCGGGCAGGCGCACTTTGAAAAAGATTTTTCGAACGACGCGTTGCTCTTATAGGAGTATCCAGAACAATTTCTATGGTCACTGATCTATGCCCACCAGCAAGAAATCTGCTTCTGCCATTGGCGTCTATTAATAGACAACAATGGTTTCTATGGTTTCTGCCCAACAGTGGGCGGAGCAACCGGACCTTGTTGGTAAACACTGGATACCCCTATTCGCAGGGCGCTCTAGTCTCTACAGCGTCTTCTGTTCCTTAGCTTTACCAGCTTTGAACGCTATCAAACAAGGAACCAGTGGCGTAGCCAGGACTCCAGAATAGGGGAGGCGAATCGACATTTCCGCATTTTGACCCAAAAGCCTTGACGAGCAAAAATGTTGTCTCAAGATATTTGAAGCCTGGTGCTTCAAAGCCTGGTGCTACCGTGCTACCCAAATACTCAACGGTTTTGGACGAATCTCACGACCGGTTCCGGCCCGAATGGGGTGGGCGGGGGTGAGCTTGCCCCTGTGGCTACGCCAATGCAAGGAGCGATTCTCAATAGATGTTTCTTCAAAAATGCAATACTGACAGAATTTGTGAACGAATGGTTGGGTGAAACATGGTGGCTCTAATACAGGGCCTACTGAACCACTCTAAACCCTGCTATGATGATCATTATTATTATTATTATTATTATTATTATTATTATTATTATTATTATTATTATTATTATTATTAGAAGAAGAAGTAAGAATATGATGATGATGATGATGATGATGAGGAGGAGGAGGAGGAGGAGGAAGTAGTAGTAGTAGTAGTAGTAGTAGTAGTAGTAGTAGTAGTAGTAGTAGTAGTAGTAGTAGTAGTAGTAGTAGTAGTAGTAGTAGTAGTAGTAGTAGTAGTAGTAGTAGTAGTAGTAGTAGTAGTAGTAAGAAGAAGAAGAAGAAGAAGAAGAAGAAGAAGAAGAAGAAGAAGAAGAAGAAGAAGAAGAAGAAGAAGATGATGATGATGATGATGATGAGGAGGAGGAGGAGGAGGAGGAGGAAGAAGAAGAAGAAACATTTTCAAATTAACGACCTTTTAGCAATGACGAGTGGGGTCGGGTAGAGGGGATGAAGATAAACACGCACATGGAATTCAGCCCACCTGCCGTAGACCTACCATGGCTATCCTAATGATAACCGCTTCTGTGTGTAGAATTCACACAGCTAATGGGAAACGTTTATAATTGATTAAACATCAGACATGGTTCTGATCTTGTATTCTTTTAAGAACAACTTTTCGCAGACAGCATTTGCTTAATATTAGATCGACGCGTGTCCATTAGGCCTAACGCATGAAGAAACCCTTCAAACCCGCCAGCAGCAAGAAAGGCCATTTAGTCAGAGATGTTTCCGTTTCAAGAAAATGAACGGTTTGAAACAAAAGTCCGTCCGACTCGCCTGTTTGCTGCTTTGCGCTATCCGGCAAGCGATGAGAAAACGTCTGAGCGACGCGGCCTTGAAAGAAAACGAGAAGAAAGATTAAAAGCTCCTACTGACCGGGAGGTCTACACAGGCGCTGGCGCTTAATGGACGATAAAATTTACCAATTAGACCTATACACTTTGATTCTGCAATTTAAAAAATGGATCTCAATTATCCGACAGTTGCTCTCGGAAACGATGAATTGGCAATTTATAAATGAATAAACAGAATAATAGAGATTTAACGACCAACGGCTTATATCCGATCCTATTGAATAACAAACAGATTTAACGAAATCACGTTAAGCAAGGCGAGCAGAGCTACAAATTAAAGATAAAGGTTGCACCAGATCCATGCAATAACACGCACATTTAACGAAGTCACGTCAGCAAAACGAACGCATTTTCCTAATGAATCTCGCTTGAATCACTAGTGATCTTTTTCCTGTCGGAACGGTGTTCCCGAACCTTTTTTCTCCAGAATTTTATGATTTTGAAATTTGAATAATTGTTGTAATTTTTATGGCTGTCATATTTTAACCTATTCTGTATCAACTGGCAATTGGTTTAGACCTAATCCGCGTTTTAATTTTAACTTTATACCACAACCACCACAACCAGCTTGACTAAGAGTGGAATATAAATGAATATACACAAGAAATCGGACATAACGATGAGATTAGACACCTTTTTTTCTAGAGAAAAGCAACAGCAAGAACTGTCCGTACTCCGTAGACAGGGCCGACGAGAGGGGGCAGGGGGTACATTTTTACCCGGGTCCGGCGATAAACAAAGGACCCGCGCTGACCAGAACAAAAATTATTTCAATATAAAATAAATGATGTAATTGACGAAATTGACGACCTTTTTTTCTTGTCAAGATATTTATAAAGACGAGAAATTAATGTGACGAAATTTTTTTGGCTTGTCAAGATTTTGAATCAAGAGACACGGAATCAATATTAGGAGGAGGAGGAGGAGGAGGAGGAGGAGGAAAAAGAGGAAGAAGAAGACGAAGAAGAAAGAGGAGGAGGAAGAGGAGGAGAAGAAGAAGAAAAAGAAAAAGAAGAGGAAGGAAGAAGAAGGGGCAATTGAAGGAGAAGAAGGAGGAGAAGAAGCATGCAAATGGTTGTCCCTTTATCAGATTTTGATCTGGTAAACTACTGATCTGTGCAGGATTTCTTTCCAAGACATTAAAAGAAAAGAATCCTCAAACTTTTGAGAGAATAAGTCCCTAGGATGTCCATAAGGGCGTCAGCCGACACTGCTCATGGTTCTTCAATGAAATATCATCACTGTACGCTTTGACGAAAGCCCATAACTGCTGCATTTTCCGTCCAGTTTGTTTGTCCTGTCAAATCTGCGGAGAAATTAGTCCACAAAAGTAATCTAATAACAAATTAATAAACATATACACTATATATATATATATATATATATATATATATATATATATATATATATATATATATATGGTATATAGGGCCTACTGCATATGACAGCTTCAACTTTGGAAATTGGCCAAAAGTAAACATAATGGAAATTGCCGAAAATTAGTGCCAATTTGGTCTGAAAACATTCTCCAACAGCGACATAATTATTCCGGATAACGGTTCACGTAAAGCACTTGCGTTTTGATTAAGTATCAGCCAACAATACATCAATTAAGCTTCGCTGATCTCTGATAGTCGAGGGTCCCAGAGGAAATATCGGTTTCGTAATTTTATTATTCATCCAAGGCATTAATGTATACAGTGTATAGACCTAGAGCGTTCTGCAGGGTGACAGAGAGATGACACGAGCCAAATGAGGACCGTTGCTGTAGCAACTGTAGCAGCAATCATGCAATGGGCGACAGGAACAATTTATTGCAGTTGCGCTGTAGTTGTATTGTCGTTTTATTGTACTGTAATTTTGCAGGTATCTGAGAGATTCATGCGAATCATTGCAAACAGCAATTTGACTTAAGATTTTACTTCGAGGCGAGTAATCCCGAATTAATTACTTATGATTTATTAATATAATATTATATGTCACTGAAGCCACTTGTTCCAAACAAGAGCACTTTAAATAATTTGGATCGATTAATACAGCAAGTTGTGTGCAAAATCTTTGATGCTTATGATAAAGTAACAATTGACTGTATTAGTGAAATGCTTGGATTGAATCAAATACATGATATTGCTTAAGAATCGTCAACACTCTTTTGCACTTCGGTTCTCCAAGAAACCACTTTATCTAGTCTCTATAGCAGAAAAATCAAAGAAACATAAAAAATAAGAGTACAGTGTAAGTCATATCAAGCGATTTTCACATTTCGTTTTCCACTTGAAGATGACTAACGAATATGTGCACATCGAGACATCTTTCCATTCAGAAATCGCAATAACTGGACATTGCCAATGTCACGCTACACTCTTTACGTGCGTCAAAAGACAATCGCCTCTCTGTCCTCCATAAAAAGACGTACAGTATAAGAGATCTATGTTAATAAGTCAAATGCTATCACAATCTAACAAATTGTAATAACAATATCGTCTGGTAACTCGCAGAACGGCAACCAAGCATCGATTCTAGATAGAATAGCGCTATATACAGTAATTAAGCAGTGGCGGGTCCAGGAATTTAATGGGGAGGGGACACTACGCGTTCCATTTCCCAATCTATCTTTCCCTGCCCCTTCCATGTGGATAGATGGTAAAGTTATTGACTGGAAAGAAAAGAAGATACTTTATTATTTGTTCGGGCCTTTATAAATTATTCAGGTTTTCTTCACGGTAATAAATTAGCCAGCAACATTAGACATTCAAAGTGGAAATGCCAAGAGAGGGTTTTTTTTACAATGAAGCAGTATGATGGAACCAAAAGACATAAATATATAACAGTGGTTCTCACACAGGGCAAACCCTCCTGAACACACTTTTAATTATTATTACTATTATTATTATTATTATTATTATTATTATTATTATTATTATTATTATTATTGTTTATTATTATTATTATTATTATTATTTATAATAGTAGTAATAGTAATAAGTAGTAGTAGTATTATAGTATAACATTTTCTTGGAGGGCGGTGTAGGTGTAGTATAACATTTTCTTGGGGGCGGTGCGGTGCGGGAAAGGGTCTTGGGGTCACGTGTTCCTTGTTCCCCCCTCCCCGTAGATCCGCCGGCGATATAACTACGCTAAGAGCGTGTCATATCTTCGCGGGACACATTGCATCCCGTTTGGTTTCCCATCATCACTCGACCTCCGTTTGACGCCATAGACTGCGCCGCCATCCCGGCGGTGACCGTCGATCGCCTAGCCGTCTTCATGCGCCTTGACGGGCAGCAGCACCCGAACAGGTAGTGGTCGAAGTACCGGCGGAATTCGTCGCTGACGACGTACAGGGCCACCGGATTTACGCTCGAGTAGGCGAACGACAGACAGAAGCCGAATATCTTGAAGATGTGCATGGCGGTGTTGTAGTTAACGCCGACGGAGTGGTACCACAGGACGTATATGTACCGCGGTATCCAGCAGACGGCGAACAGCACGACGATGCACAGTACCACCTTCGAGATCTTCTTCCGCGCCCGGATCTGTTTCGTCCAGGCGGCGGTCGCGGAGCCGGTCGCGCCGCCGCCGCCGCCGCCGCCGCCGCCGTGAGGACACGCCGCCGTTTCTACTGGTTTCCGCAGCAGCGTCCTGGCGATCATGATGTACATCGTTGAGATGACGAGCATCGGTAGTGCGAAGTACACGCAGAAGCGAACGACGACGCGGAACTTCGTGTACCATCTGCCCCACTTCTTCGGGTAGGGGAAACAGACGAGAAACGGTATGTCCGTCTCTTCGTACGGTCCCACGTAGGCGCCGACGAGGTCGGGAACGGCCAGTGCGACCGACGTCGCCCACAGGGCGGCGCATATCTGGACCGTTCGGCGCATCGTCGACCACCGGTGGGAACGCATCGGGAAGACGACGGCGACGAAACGGTCGCCGGAGACGGCGGTCAGCGTGAATATGGAGACGCCGAGCGAGAGCGTCTGCATCGACTCGTTGATCTTGCACATCGCCGTACCGTAGTTCCATTCGGGGAGCGTGTACAGCGTCGACGTGAACGGCACGGAGATGAGCAGCAGCAGGCAGTCGCCGACGCTCAGACTGACCAGGAAGACGTTGGGGTTCGTGTGCATCGACCGGTTCCGCGCGACCGAGTAGATGAGAAGGAGATTTCCGATCAGTCCGACGAAGAAGATCACTGCGAATATGATCGGAACCAATATGGCGGTCACCAGGCTCACCATCCGATAGTACTCGTACAATGCGGGATCGGAGGTCGTATTGACGCTGAAGGCATTAAGCGTAGTCGCGTTTTCCGCCATCGTTTCAACTCAAAGTCACCCCGATTACCAAGTCTGTTGCTGCAAGAGGTGACTATTTTCTAACCCGTGCACCAGCTTCTTATAATACAAGAAGCGCATTCATGACGCAAATTGTGTGTGTAATTAAATACTAGATGTTTTTTCTTTTCCCGCGAAAACTCTTGGAATATTTTCATATCTTAACGAAGCAAGCAGCTGTATTCTCTTATCCAAGAGTCACTGTAGACCGAGATAGTCACAAAACTTTATCGTAACGCTGTTGTTTTCAGTAGACTTTTGGACTGCAGAGTGCAGACGTTCAACGCCCACGAACCTGTTTCGCTAGAAAAAGAACCCTTCGACGATGTAGGCCAGGGTTGTTCAATGTCCAACCTTTTCAAGCGGAGGGCCAAATTTCAATTTTGAACCTGGTCCGGGGGCCACTATAGAAGAAATCGTAATGTATTACATTACATCACAAGAATAACAATTTTCAATTCACATTCTTTAAGTCTAATCGACTGGTTCTAGTCAAACTGTTACACTGTTGCCAGTGATGGGCAAAATACTTTCCAAAAGTATTTTCAAAATAGAAAATAAAATAGTGCAAAAAAGTATTTTGAAAATAACAAAATGAAATACTTTACAAAAGTATTTGCATAATACAAAATAAAATAGTATTTTAAAAATACTTTTTGGAAAATACTTTCGTAAAATACTTTGCCTTACGTCAATAAATTGATTCTTGCATTGCATCACAATATTGTATTAAGGTTTTCTACAGCAGCAGATTCAACACAGTCCATCGTCCATTATGGCCAGTAAAAACTAAAAAACCAACCGCAAATGTCAGTTCCTCGGCAAAGTTAGCATAATTCCTGAACTGTTGAATACGAGAACAACTCACAAGAACAGTGTAAGTCTGTTAGCCTTACAAGTTGACAACAAACTTAGATAAAATTCTTAAATTTTTATTTTGAAAAAGTATTTTGGAAAAGTATTTCCTTAAGGTCACAAATACTTCTTAAAACTATTTTGAAAATAATGAAATAAAATAATTTTAAAAAGTATTTTTAAAATAGAAAATAAAATAGTATTTTTTATTTTCAAAATAGAAATACTATTTTCAAAATAGTATCTTGCCCATCACTGACTGTTGCAGTCATACTCGTACAATAATTATTAGGCAGCTAGTCAAATACTTAGTCTTACAGGCTTGCATAGAAGAGCTTAATGTTAAGTCTGACATTGTTTTTGTCAATACAAATGCTCTATATTGGCGCCTTCTGTCGACGCAGCAATTCTTATAGCTCCACACAAGTGCTCATCCAGAAGAAGTGACCCTTGTTTAGTCTTAATGTTCTTCATTCTAGAAAACATCTGTTTGCAAGAGTAAGTGCTACCAAATAGGTTCACTATGTTGTTTGGGAATGTTTCCCCAGGAACATATCGGCCGTAAAAAGTTAGCAAGTCGTTATGAATAAATGCAGCTTTCAAGTCACTATTGTTATGAAAGACAATGAGCTACATTTGCAATGAATCTGGAACGCCAGTATGATCAGCTTCAAATGGGACATTAAGACACACGAGAGTTCAGAAATATTTTAGCGCAACCTACCTTAGCAACAGTTACTTTTGTATGAGATTATTAATTTGTTCACTAAACATTCTGAAGCAACGAAAAGATGGATTGCTTTATAACAATTTTGGAAGGCCTCGGCCGGCAGGCCGGATTTGAAGTCGTCCTCGGGCCGGATTGTGGCCCGCGGGCCGCGAGTTGGACAACCCTGATGTAGGCTATACTTCCTCTGTACCCTCGTTAATTAATACTCTATAAACTGGTTTATTTACCAAGTCTGCTGCATCTCCTCACACTAAGCCGCGCGATACTCATCTACTACCGACAAGCCTAGAAAAAAACTGTGATGTACTGACGATCAGGGCGCGATTTGCGAGGGGGAAGGGGGAATCTCCCCCCCACTGCCAAACTGCATCCCCTACTGCTACATTCCCCACCACTACATCCCCCCACTGCTACATTTCCCAACAACTACATCTCCCCCAAGCTCGACATATCCCCCCACCCACTGCTCCAGGTCACAAATCGCACCCTGCTGACGATGATTATCTCCACATTACCGAAAGTCCGATAATGTTTGTAACTCGAAGTAGCAGATTGGACGTACCTTTGTCGCGTCCGATTAAAGATGAAGACGACGTGGAGCGATTCTGTCCGCCGAACGTCTTTGAAACTTAACAAACAGAATATTAAAACTATCGAGTCCTGCGCGGATTAACAAACAAACGATAACGGCCCAGGAAAGAACCGAAATGCTTTCTCAAACGCCGCGTCCTTGGCTTAGCTCCGCGTTCCAGTGGTAAAGAGACTACAGATACAGTAGTATAGGGTCCTATACGCGCTTGGTTGTGCTGTGTTTATACTATAGACAGTAGGTCCTATATATCCCGCAACTGTTTGCTGACCGAGGGGAGGAGGGAGGAGGAGTCCGCGTTCAGCGGATCATAACTCTAAACTGTCTTTTGAAAAGAATATTCTTGTCGTATGATTTAAGTATAAGAAAAGTCAGCGCTAATTAAGCGACAAAAGTCGGGTGAGTCTAGAGAATACAGTCAACGCTTTTAGGAAAACTCCCGACTGGAAGTTCTAGAGACGCGTTAACCCCTTAACTGGGGATCCCGGATATATCCGTCCATTTTACATTGAGTTACAGCTAGTTAAATATCCAGTTAAGGGGTTAATAACGTCTATGGAATTTAATCGTCGACAGCTAAGATTCGAAGAACTCAGCCGCTGGCAACGCAGGATTCGGATTTCGAACAGTCTTTCACCATCCGGGGTTATTAATACTTACAGGGCTCAATGCAATTGAGAATTGTTTATGTAAAGGGATACACGGCTGATATACAGTACATACAGTATACGTACTGTACACATGGAAGTCTATTTCTGACCGCGCGTGCGGTACAAACCGCACCGGGTAGAATCATTAGGTTTAGACGGACCAGCTGAGCATAAAAGTAATATTTTGCTCGGAAAAAATTGGGGAAATTTTCCAAGCACAGTCGACCAGCTGGACACACCTGGTTTCACCAGTTGAGCGCCGCTGGTCTTTGTACAGCATCCTGTGAACTTGCCTCCGTATCCAGCATGATTCACGCTTAGCGGTTACATTCCATGAAGTAGACAAGTAAACCAAGTAAACAGGCTTTCCCAAGACTAGAACACAGGAGGACTTCATGCGGAAGTAATGTATTACAGCCAGTAATGTATTACATCCAGTAACGTATTACACAGTGTCGTTTTAAGAAGTATGCGGGGCCCTAGGCATTTTTTGAAAATTAATAATGACCTTGTTTGTTTATGGAGGAGAAAAAATTAAAAAAATCAAACAAAATAAAGCGCGATTACCTTTTTTAAAAATTATTTATTTTTCACCGTCCGCGGAAACCGTCATATATCGCTGGACCCTAGGCTCGTGCCTACCACGCCTATATATGCCTAAAACGGCCATGGTATTACATCCAGTAATGTATTACATCCAGTAATGTATTACATCCAACAATGTATTGCATCCAACAATGTGTTACATCCAGTAATATATTACATCCAGTAATGTATTACATCTAGTAATGTATTACATCCAGTAATGTATCAAAAGGCAGTGGAGTTGTATCACACCCGACCAGTTTGATATTTGAAAATCAGATCAACGGAGAGGAGGGGAAAAATCAGACCAATTGGGGAATATTTTCCAATTGATTGATTAATTATGCTGAATGAGTTAGTCAAATGAGTTAATGACAGCAATGTCACAGCATGAAGTTTCCCCTTAATTGGGCTTGTATAGAGTGAACCGGTCGGTGGGAGGGGAGTCAGTAAGCGATGATCAGGAAATTCCTCCTTTCCTCCTCTACTGCATCCACACCAAAATTTCTTACTTCAGCGGAGTTGAACATTTAAAGTATAATTTTCATTCCCACTATAGCGTCGCTATCAGCCAGTGCAGGGGAGGGGGTGGGATTTTACCTCCGCCATATGTGCCTGCATGGAGCGCCTCTGAATAGATTCCACTGTGGAAATAATAGGAGGCGCTATAAAATGCTAGATTACATTACATAATACATATGGATGGCCATGTCCACTTTGACCTTACTTTGACGTTACTTCTAAACAGAGCTCAGAAGCGATTCGCAAAAGAGTTTCGCAGCTTCTAAAGAAAAAGAAGCCACTTGGTTTGCACTTAAAGGATTTGCAGCGACTGCATGAGAAAGAAGAGCAGTGGCTGCAGTGAATCAGTTGGACTGCGACCAGTGGCGGCTCCAGGATTTGGCAAGTGGGGGCCGTTGGGGTTTCAACTCTAATCATGGGGCAACCATTTGTTGTTAGGTATGTAGTATTAAGTATAGTGTCCCAACAGGGGGCCGCTGGGGGTGGGGCCAGGCACTCAATAGGGGCACGGGCCCCCCGGGGCCCAGTGGCGGCTCTACCGGGCGGCGGCAGGGGGCCCGTGCCCCCTATTGAGTGTCTGGCCCCCAGTGGCCCCCCCAGTGGCCCCCCCAGTTGGGACCCTATACTTAATGCTACATACATTAAACAACAAATGGTTGGCCCAGCATGATTAGAAGTTGCCACCCCAACGGCCCCCCACTTGCCAAATCCTAGAGCCGCCACTGCCGGGGCCCCACCTGTGAAGCCGCCACTGATAGCCTACAGATGCGTTGGATTTCAGTTTGACGATCTTAGAAACCCAATTAGAAAGCCACATTTCATGCGATAGTCTTACGGCCGTAAGTTTTAGCATTCTACCGCTCATAGCGGCTATCAGATAGATACAGACAGACAGACAGACAGACAGACAGACAGACAGACAGACAGACAGACAGACAGACAGACAGACAGACAGACAGACAGACAGACAGACAGACAGACAGACAGACAGACAGACAGACAGACAGACAGACAGACAGACAGACAGACAGACAGACAGACAGACAGACAGACAGACAGACAGACAGACAGACAGACAGACAGACAGACGACAGACAGACAGACATACAGACAGACAGACAGACAGACATGACTCCAAAGGCATACAGTTTTTCAGAATTGTTGCAGACTCATGACGCTATACTGTATACTGTATTATTATTCGTCGTGATTCAATTTAAAATTGCGCGTTTTCTTCTTTTTATCTTAACCAAAGAACGTTCGATTGATCGTGAAGCTGTCAGAACTCAGCATTGTCTTGTTACATTAAATAATTATAAATAGTCAACAGCGTCGTCGATAGTTGCCATCTCAGCGCAAGACACTCGACGCATTTCGACGTAATCTTCAAAGGGAGTTGAGAGCCATTTTCAAAGGGGGAGGTCAACAACTTTCCATCCCATGCCGTTCCTCCAGCCCACTGAGATTCCGTCCCTACACTTGGAGATAGTAACTTGAGTACATGTACCGACTGCCGAATAACTTCAAGCAACCGCCGAGAACCCAGTGCGCACACTGCAGGACGCCCGGCGCTGTTCGTGGAGTTATCTCGCCTCTCCTGCTCCGGAACATTAAACGGGCGTGTGCCGGAGGGCAGACAATCCGTCCGCGGTCTTCAACAGCGCACGGCATGCTATACCAGCCTAAGAAGAGGTCGGGAGGAAGTAAATCGCTTATCTGGCGATAAATGCCTACGAAATACTGTAACAGTCCGTAACGTTTATGCTTTATCGCCGACCTAAGAGAAAACAATCACCAAGCGCCCGTGTTATGAGTATCGCATTGCTTAGCCTCGAGGGATTTCAGAATTTTACACTCCAAAATGACGCCATTGTGCTTCCTATTGCGCGATATAATATCCATTACGAGAAAGAGGCATTAACTCTAATTCCTCTTTGCCACTTCGTATATTTCGTGAAAATTTATAGGCCTAGTCTTGCGCCCATAAGATCGAGTATTCTGGTGAACGGATAGACAGACATGACTCCATAGGTTTGCAATTGTTCAGAATTTTTCTTTTCAGACTCGTGCCAAGTCTCACGCATTGAAGGAATTCGTTTGACGCTGGAACAATCTTATTCTCCGCTGAACAGAGGCAATGAAAAGCGATGAATTATGATAATGAACTCAATCGCACCTCGAATGCTGATTTTCATCAAAGCACGAGAAGTCGACCACTGTGCATTGGCGTAAACTTGGGTAAAAACTTTAGGGGATTCAACCCCTATGCTTTTCCCTTTCCCTGTGGTAGCCCCCAAACAGCGGAGGGGGATTGGAGTCTAGTGGCCTAATAGAGGTTTAAATTCCGCCCATGTTCCTGTGTATTAGTGATCTAGTTCTCAACAGAGGCGTAGCGTCCCAAACTCCCAATGGCTATTGCGATTCTGGCCAAGGGCGGCACACATGGTGGGGCGTAAAATTTTGCAAACGACGACCTTTTTTGCTTATCAGAGGATTTTCAGCGAGGACGATAAATTTCTAGAACGGGCGGCAAATTTTAAAAATGTAGATTTTTTGGACCGACGACATGGGCCATCTGATATGAATGAATTTGGGGAGGGGGCGGATTAGCCATGAGCCAGAGGCGGCAAAAGTGCACGCTACGCCGCTGGTTGTCGGCGGTGGATCCAAGAGGGACGGAAACAACTTACGCCAATCTAAAATCGATGTAGGACCCTACTTACCATTAACGCCAAAGTGATACGCTAAACCCTGAGCGCACGTACATATATTCGACTTCGGATTTGTCATTTTGAAGATCTCTAAAGTTTTAACTAGCATGCTTCAGATTTTGCTATGCCTACGAAAGCCATAGGCCAATACAAGACAGGTTTTTGCAAAAATAAGCTCGCTAATCGATAATAAGCCTATAATAAATTTAGTAAGTCATACAGGCCTAACTACAAGACTAGTTACACTAAATTTTAGACCTAGAAATATGTCTGTTGTTCTGTGGTGCCAACTTGAAAGTGGCGTTTATCGCTCAGTCGGTATTGAAGAGCCCTACTAACTTTACACATCAAGAATCGATTTCTATAGAGATAAGCCCCTTTTTGATTTCGAGGAAGTTCGATCCTCCTATCCCAACATTGGTAGACGCAGCTGCCAGATGCAGTGCGCGCCCACTTGTCAGGGAGGCTTATTGCCCCACCCCATCAGTAGTCGTCAGAAGAGCCCCAATGGGACCAACTGTAGGACGGCTTGTAGTCGTACCCTCCCTGCGGTGCAATCCCGATCGCCTGAAAGTAATCCCGGTCCTTCAGTTGGACGTCGTCCCGCCGTTGCTGTTTAGCGTCGCGATCGACGCCGGAGCTGCTGGAGTGTTTGAGGAAAATCGTCCTCTTCAGCTTGTCTAGAGACGGAGCGAGTTTCGTTTCCAGGAAACGTTTCAGATCGTTAGCGTCGCGTCGCTGCTCCTCGTCTCCGGCGCCAAAGTCCTGCCGCCGAAGAACACAAAACAGATAACGCCTCAGATAACGATGATCAAGATAATGAAACTCACAGTCGTAGGGATAGTCATATCTTCTCAGAAATTACAGTATTGTTGATGATGACGACAACAATGATGATGATGATGATGATGATGATGATGATGATGACGACGACAACAACGATGATTATGATGATGATGACAATGATGATGATGATGATGATGATGATGATGATGATGACGACGATTTCCTGTGTTTCAAGTAATTAAATAATTAAATAATTAATTAATTGCTGACAAATTACTAGGCCTATATATTTCATAACATTCCGACTTTCCGTATGTAGGCCTACAGTATATCCGAATAGTCCAGTGTTTATTCTAGGCCTGTTGGGGGGATTCCCCAAAGTTTTAAAATCCCCTCAAATAAATTTGTATATGTTGGCTTGGGGATGGAAATTTCCCCCCAAAAGCGTGGAGAGACAAATCTTGTCCCCAAAACATTTCAAACTCCCCAATCAATTTCAAGGTGGCTAGAATAAACACTTGAATAGTCTACTTCAGGGGAACCGACGTTTTACTTCTAGAGAAGAAATTAAAGCGTTGTGCGTGCGTGTAGGCTAAACATACGGTTATAGGCCCTATATACCTCGTCCTGGAGAGTAACGGATTTTTTATCGCGCGCTCTGTCGAGCAGTTCTGACACGATTTTCAGTCGCGCTTCTTCGTCGACACCACCAGTTACCGAATCACGGCTTCTTTTGTTGATTAGACTGGCTACGACATCGGGAATTCCCAGCGCCTGAACATCGGTCAGATGAAAGCTGAGCAGCATCAACGCAAAGTGAAAGGCCAACAGAAGTTTAACTGAATGAGAAAACATCCTCACGAGTGGCAAACTGCAACGTTGCTTCTGCAAGGAGACAAAAGGTATAACCAAATAACAGACGAGTTAATCTATAAGCATCGATATAAATAATAAACCGATCATTTTGCGCCTCTAAAGGCTTATCGCCAATCCTCAGGGATCATCCATAAATGACGTCGTGCACTTAGGCGGGGTTCAAACATTTGTGAATATGTGTGACGACGGGGAAAAGAGGGGTTTCCAGAAAGGTGACGTCACATAATAATAAATATTTTTATTAATACCGCAATGTTATGTTACCGCAAAATTGAACGTATTTTACACTTATAGTAATTATTATACTTTATTTTAGAAAAAGAATTTGAAAAAGTTTCTGAATATTATTTCAACTATAATAATTATAATGATTTTTTCAAACGAGTAGGATTAATTTTGACATTGGAAAGACGACAAGATGACTGGAGTGGTAACGCGATGCGACGTCATATTTGAAGGGGCCTGACTTTTGTGACGAGGGGGAGGGGTAAAAAACTGCCAAAAATCGCGTGACGTCATTTATGGATGGCCCCTTTAAAATATGTGAATTTGAACTGTCCCAGCAGGCTATCACTTACCGCAGGGGTACTCAAACCGCGGCCCGCGGTCCACAATCCGGACCGCGAAGACGGTTCTTGTGGACCGCCACAACTTTCTGTGTCTGAGAAATTTCAAGCCTGTAATATTGGCTTAAATATAATTACCTAATGCTGTAGTTGTCACATGTAGTAATTGTACTTCCCTTGTAACTAGTGGACCCACACGAACCATGGAAGACTGGATGTGGACCAGCTTCAAAAAAGTTTGAGTACCTCTGACTTACCGTCTTGAGACTTATTATGTTTCAACAGCAACAGCTGATCGATGGAGGCGGGGACAGTGGATCCCCCCCCACATAAACTCCTAAAATTGCGAACTGTCAGCACAAGGTAAAGATTTTGGTAGGCTACTGGTGGTCCAATCGCGACCCCATGATTCCTGGTCAAAATGCATGGGCCTAATTTCTTAAATAAAAAAGGCACGGGATCTGGTTTGAAAACCCCACTATATACATGCACTTACATGACGGTGTCAGCAAAACGTTGTTGAAATCCTATAAGCTTTGTCTGTAGCCTGCAGTACTCCGTATTCTCTTTGTTTGGAGACCAAACTGACAGCCGAATCGACTTCGAATTCGGTCGAATTTTCGTCTACAGAGGACTAAATACGAGACTCTCGAACGGGGATAGACATCTGATCAGTCGCTTCTACAGATTATTAGGCTATCTGCGGGCGATTAGTGGCATTTGCTGGGGCTGGTGGAAGGGACAAGAACCGCACTCGATTATAGCGGAACGTTTAACCCCTTAACCGTGTATTTAACTGTAACTAAATGTAAAATGGACGGATATATCCGGGATCCCCAGTTAAGGGGTTAACTGCAGTTCCGTGCTTCGGATAATTCTATGTCAATCTCCTGTTTGCGGCTGTGGAAATGACTCTTTAATATAGGCCCAAGCATGGGCTCAAGCAGTGGGGTCGCTAGGAGGGCGCGGACCGTTCCCAATGACGCCAATTAGACCTAAAACATCACAATTGCAGGGGACTGACATCAAAACGTTTGGTGTTTGCAAATTAAATAGGCTAATGTAAAGCGCTCTTGACTTTGGCCCTCGCTATGTTACCGCGCTATATAAATTGTCACGTAGAATAGAATACATAGAATCGATTCAAATTCAATGTGTACCGTCGTCTGGTACAGGAAGGTTCAATTAGGCGGTCCATGGTTTTGTGTACGGGAGGAAGGAGGACACCCAGCGGCTTCTATCCCCCTTGCAGCAGTGGCGGCTCTAGGATTTGGCAAGTGGGGGGCCGTTGGGGTGGCAACTTCTAATCATGGGGCCAACCATTTGTTGTTTAATGTATGTAGCATTACGTATAGGGTCCAAACTGGGGGGGGGGCACTGGGGGGCCAGGCACCAAATAGGGGGCACGGGCCCCCTGGCCCCTCCGGTGGAGCCGCCACTGCCTTGCAGCCGGGCTCAATCCCCCAAATTACAAATTCCCCCCAAAAAAATTACAACTTCCCCCTGTTAATTTGCTCCCTTGTAGACTTAGTATTATATTCAGCTTTTCATCATTTTCATCATTGATTACTTCACGGTCAGTGTTATTTTGAATCAATATCAGTCTCGGTTGAGTTCAGATTAGTAGCAAAATATTTCGCCCCCATTTTTTCCCGGGCGCAGCTGCGTCCGCCTTCAATAGGGATAGAAGCCCCTGGGGACACCATCGCATCGGTGATGTCAACTGTAGAGATGATGAGTTGGAAGCGATAGGCCTAAAATATCTGCTGATCTACTTTCACTCAATTATTGTCAATCGTCCCTGGCAGACAACTCAGATGTCGTTTGAGATGAATAGGCTATTTAACAAATTAAGCAGCATGCTATAGTATCAGAGACGTCATTTGACTGTTTTCAGGGGGGCAAGACAATTTCGATGTGGCAATTTCGCGAAAAAGTTGACCTTTTTAACCTTTTAGACAATTTCGATGTGGCAAGTTCGCAAAAAAGTTGACGACCTTTTTTCTTTTAACATTTTCATTCATTTTGACGAGACATCAAGCCTCTCCTTCAGGGGCTGCAGACGACCTTTTTTGCTTTTCCATATAAATCAGAGGGACAAACAAGTAAATATTACAAACATTGGTGGAAAAACCTTTTTTTAAAAAAAAATCAGGGGCAACGGCCTCCCTGCCCCCAAATGACGTCCCTGTATAGTATTGGATAGTGGATACTAGATTGGATGCCTGGATGGGAAACACGTACATAGTGGTTCTCACACAGGGCAGACCCTCCTAAACCACTTTAAACCTTGTTATATATTGTTTATTTGATTAGCATTAATGGACCAATTTACATTCTGTTGGACCACGCAATTACTGTGATGCTCCCTAATTCAAATTATCCTATTGCAGAAATTCGACGCATTTATCTGTAATTTCTCGGTAGCCACAGACGTTCCAATTTCCGCAAAATAAAAAATCAATTGCAATTATGTGGCCTAAGGTAGGGGTGCGCAACCCACTGCCAGCCAACTTGTTCTGTCCGGGCCCCGGAGCAAATTAGCCTACAGTAAAACAGCACAGAAAACTGGCGGAGAACAGTAGCTAGGCCATAATTTTGTCGTAGAACTTATACATCTGCTGACTAGGCTAGCAATTGGGCTTAAATCAATGTTGTGTCAAGCAGTACTTAACTGTAGCAATTATTTTTTAAAACACTGCGAATATTTTATCTAATGAGGGGTAAAACTAAAATAATTGCCAGACAGGTATATCCTGTGTGCTATAAAGTGGCGCAATAGAAGTTGATGATTTGATTGCTGTTAGCATAGCATTCCGCATTACTTTTTACTTACTTGCCTACCCAGAAAGCCAGGTAAACAAACTAAGCAAATAGCTGGGCGTTCGTCATGTGAGGACTTTTGAAGTTTTGTCTTGTGACATTCTCTTTCAAACTTAATATTTATTAATTACAAATTATCTTAAAGTCGTTTGGTCGTCGTCGGCCGTGTAACATAAGGAGGCGGTGAGTTTACATGCACATATATAGGAGCCCAAAACCGTATCTTCAATTAACTTGATTTTATATAGCGCCTCTATATAAAGCCACGGCTGATTCTGTGATGCTGTCACAGAGTAGTAATTGATGAAAAGTAGCTTTTTTACATATAAGTAAAATTTAATTACTGTAGTTATGATTGGACAAATCTCCGCAGGTGAGAAGTCTCATCAGCTGAAGATCAGGAAATGTGCTCGCCTAACAAGAAACGTTTGCTTACGCACAGAAGGTATGCTCACTTCGCCTGGCGATAAATGCATTCTACTAATGAACATAATGCAGTTCAGGCAGAGATAGCACTAAATTGTTGTTTGAGTGGAAAACTTATTCTACGATTGTCAGTCAGGAAAATCAGCCTTGCACATGCTGACATCGCCAGGTGATGTGATTCTTCTGTGTGCTTGTGTAGTAGTTTCTCGCCAAGCAAGCAGATTTTCTAAACTTTGGGTAGCGAGACTTCTCGCCAGGGGAGTTTCACCCAATTAAATTACTATCCACTTGAATAATGGACGTGACCTTTAAAGATGCAGGACCTTGATCCACCTGCAGTGCACCTTGCACCTCACTTCTTACTCCCTCACTCAGTTCATTGCAAAGACAATAGTCTCATTTTCTTATCAAGTGACTGTAAAGCTGGGAGCACTTCTGGGTAGAAATATAATAGAATTCCCTATTACTTTACATTGCATTACATTATGATACCCATGTAGACAGTTTAGTTTTACACTAAACTGACAATCTGCACTAGTGAACCTTCAAGGCATAGGTAAAGGTAAAGGTTTTACCTGTATGCTCAATGCCCTGTAGGGTCCAGTGCTGATCCCCATTTTTGTAGCCATCAGCCCATCAGTGGCTAAGCCATTCATCGACGGATGGTGGCCAGCCTTTTCTGCCGAACCTATGGTTACTTTCGCAATGTTGCCAACTTGCCATGGCTGCTCAGTTTTTTGATAATACCATAGCCCTATGGCAAGTAAGGCTGAGTTGATTGACCTTATGGGTTCCAGTGGGGCTTGAACAAAGCATTGGGGCAGGCCCGTACGAAGTGGTGGTGCAGGGGCTGCAGCTGCACCACCTGGAAAAAAATCAGGGGGTGCAGCACACCCCCTGGAGGCCTGTAAGAATCTGCACCCCTGCACTTCCTGGAAAAAAGAGAGCAAATTCCGTGAGTGATGATCTTTTTTTGCTTATTAGGAAGCTTGATTACCTTTTTTTGCTTGTCAGGCAAACTTTTTTATTTTTTAAGAAAATCTGCACTCCCTGCTGAAAATTCATTCTGACGTGCCTGGTATGGGGCCTACTGATAATATCCTTCTGTTGGTTGCACTTACAGCTGCACTTACAGCTGCCTAAAACGGAAAGTTTGCCCAATGTGGGAGCAATCACTGCTTTTAAGTAGTTATGTTAGCGAAATGCTATATTATATTATTAACCTGCTTTAATAGATACCATTAGAAGTAGGAGAGCCATTAGTATATGTGTAGAATTTTTGCAGTACATGCAAATAAATGTGTGAAACTGTTGTTCATTTTCGACACAGCTGAGAAAAATGGAGAGCTATTTCACCAATTTTACATCAAATTCAACCATTCCATTTACGACAGCATCTGTGGTGACGACGACTGCGCATTCTAGTGGGGGGATTTCTTCGGAGGTCCTTGGTTACATAGCGGTCATTGTAGCTGTTCTGCTGTTTGGCAGTAATCTGGTCCCAGTCAAGAAATTTGAGACTGGTGATGGTACGGTTTCGCTGTAATGTTATTAATTTTTTTTGATAATTTAATAATTTTCTTCTTTTACTTGTATACTTTGTGGACATTTAATCTATTAATGAAGTTAATCTATGAAAATGAAGTCAGTGTGACTTGACCTGGTTCAGATCTTTGTTGTTCATACTGTTTTGTTCATCGTTTATGTCACAGTAGTCATTGCAGGGGAAGTTTGATATTGCAGTAATGACCGCTGCCTCGAAATATCGCATTTTGATTCGACAGCAGCAAGACTTCGATAATACTGACTTCAAATAAGAATATCTGTTGTCATTTTGTAATCGTTAAAGTTGTAAAGAGCGTAAGAATTGCCATCACAAAGGTACTGTACTGCCGTCTGCTTAGATATTATAACACAGCGGTATGTGGTTTGTGGTTTTTGTTTGGCCTATAGGAGTTTTTTTCCAGTGGATATATTGTATTGCCATTTGGCTGACTGGTTTGGTTCTTTTTGGCGTGCGACATTTCCCTACGTTCTATCCGATTGCTATGCTTGGCGGATTTCTTTGGTGCACCGGTTAGAAATAATTTTAACCCTTTTGTCGGCCATTTATTTGTAACCTAATTTAAGATGGACACATATGTGCGTCACGGCCAGTAAAGGGGTTAACTAAGAACTGTGTAATATTTTAATATGAATTTTCTTTGTTACCATACTTTCACAGTCATGCATTGTGCAGCCATTTAGGTAATAATTTGTTTGCTAGGCGTAGTGTAGGTATATGGCTTGTATGTGTGAAATTTTGGTAAATGGTAACACATCTGCTGATAATCGGTATTTGTGTTTAGGGTGATGTTGAGTTTTGCTGTAATATACAGTTTTTCACTCTTTGTGGCAAAGTGTAAATACTGACAAACGTTTTTTGGTCACTCGAGCTATTACTATATACAGTAGAATCTGGATATATTGAACTCGCTTTTATCGAAATCTTGCTTACAGTATATGTGTTCTTAGCTTCATTGAACTTTATGTTCTCAGGTCACTGTTTGAACTGTTCTAATGGCCTGAGTTTTTTCATTACCGGTAACTCTGCTTCGATCATTTGTGTTTGTCCTCATCTTTTGCCTGTTTAAGTTCTGCAAGATTTCAACAAACATTCTGTTAAGTTAGTCAACGATAAGTTAAAAGATTTCTCCAGAACAGGTTCTGTTCTTTTCTCGCAGGTAACATGGCGACCGTTCCAATCATTAAAACAATTGGACTTGGACAAGGAATTCTTGTTTGGGCTTCTTTCAATCTTCTGTCTGGATGGGCAAGTGGAAGGTGGCCTTTTGTGTTTTAAAAAAGAATTTGAATGAATAAAACACATGAGTTCAGTTCCACCTGATTTAATTTCCTAATAAAATATCTTAACCCCTTAACTGGGCAACTATTTGTAACTCAATGTAAAATGTACGAGCGTTACTCAGGGCGCCCAGTAAAGGGGTTAATAAGTTGATGTCAGTTTTCTTGTGAACTTGAAGCACCTTTTGAAGAATTTTAATGTACCGGTAACTCCCATTTGACTTGCCATGAACTTGCCAGATGGGTGGCATTCTTCTTCTAGCGCATGCCTTTCTTTCGCAGTCATTCAACAGCATCGGGTTGAGCCCAATGCAGAGTTTCGAGTCCTCCTTTGATTCTGGAGAGGCGGCTGTCATTGACTATGTGGTTCGTAGTCTGTCTGTTGCCACAGGGGCATTTCAGGTCGTCTCTGGCTCCCCAGCGGTGGAGCATAGGTCAAAGCTGGGTTGGTTTTTGCAGGGGTCTGAGATGAGGTGCTTAACCTGTGTGATGTTATGACAAATATTTTTTATAATATTTAGTCTTTATTGTCATATAGTTTTTGGTCATTTGCACTGACAATTTAACTGACTGGTTGGCTATTGGTTTGACTTTCCTGACATGCTGCACACATTTTAACAGATGGGTTAACAGATGGTAATAAAACATATCCACTGGATAAAGGCAGTGAACATTGCCAAATATGAGCCACTATTCATAAAATAATAACTTTCTGGTAGTTTTGTTTATTTCATCCGAATGAGTTGAGTGCTAGCAACTCACAAGAAAAAGTGTGATTTTTCAAATGTATTTTTGATTTTAGGTTTGGTTGGTTTGGAATGAAACCAGAGATTCCTGGGAACCCTGTTCTCAACTATGTTGGTGTGGCCCTCTGTCTTGTGAGGTCAGCTCTTCTGTAAATGAGATCATGTCATCGAAATTTGAATGATTCAAAATAATTTTCTCACATACGGTACAAGACTTTTGAGTTTGAGGTGTACCATTTGACTTTAATTATTTATTAATTATTATTTAATTTTCATGTTTTCACGATAGTTACTCATGCTGATGGTTTGATCTGTTAGCCATAGAACAGTCTTATCTATATATATATATTTTAAATTTTATCTCTATTTCTAATTCTATTTCTAATTTTATTTATATTTTGTAGTGCATTTGTTTATATGTTCATGAAAACCTCTCCTCAGACAACAGTTGAAATAACAGTGACAGTTAATGGACCTGCTGAAGAGGAGCCGTTACTTGCACCGGTTCGAAATGCCCTAGCTTTTGAATGTCTTTAAAAGCCACAGCCGCTTTCATTTTAACCCCTTAACTGGGGACCCCGGATATATCTGTCCATTTTACATTGAGTTACAGTTAAATACATGGTGAAGGGATTAAGACACAGTTGCAGTTAGTTAAATAAAGTCTGCTTCTTTATGTGTCGTACTCTGTCAGAGGGTTGACAGTCATTTTCCTCCATTTCTCTCTATCTTCTTCTGCTCTTTTTATGGCTCCATAGTTCTTTGTATTTGTCCAGTCAAAGATGTCATCCATCCAGCTTCTTCTTGGTCACCCCTTCTCCTTGTTCCTTCTATTCTACCTTCCATTAATATCAGTGGTAGGTCTCCAGCCAAACCTCTCATGATGTGACCGGCATAGAACATTTTTCTTATTATTATTTCCCATCAGTAACTGGAATAAGATTGATAACAAATAAGTTGTCCCTCTGGTGAAGTTTTGTTATTGACCGTTGTGAAAATAGCCGTATCATCTCTGCCTGAAAATGATCTATGTCTATTAGACACGACATTTCTTATTTCTAGAGTCCTGTACGTGAGACTGAATCTGTGATATATGAACGACTTCCCCCAGTCCCAAAGAGGATCATGTAAGTTGTAATTTTTTTCATTTTCTGTGCCTCAGTATAATAAGTAACATACACCTTTTGATTCGATGCAGTTAAGATTTTGATTTTCTAAATGCTACAGATCACTGTTTTGATTTATGTTAGGTTTGGCATGTCTCTGTGGTAAATTTAACTGCTAATTAATTAACTGTGTGGAATTTTGATTCATTTTAACATTTACTGTTACAAATTATTGATGTAAAATTGAAACTAAGGAGAAATGTGACGTACAGGATATATCTGGATATATCATGTGCTGTTTTAGAAGGATATAAAATGTTCGTGGCGGCAGTTATTATGGATGTTCAGGTTGCACTTTTAAAAATTAAACTTTGAGTTGTTGCTTACTGTACAAGACTTTTATGCTTTTTGCTTTTCCAAGCTCCTGTTTTATCAATACAATATTGGCAATTGCATTTAGAATGTGTTTGTTGCGTTGTAGTGGAACAGTTATGGCGGTCGTTGCAGGAATTCTGTATGGCTTCAATTTCACTCCAATAATTGCATATAAGGATAATCACCCTGAAGCAAGCCAGAATGGTATGGCTTCGTTTGTTGCTTTTTATTCGATTTTGAAACTCGTGTTCGTTTTTATTTTTTGGATTACTTTTGCAGAAAGATTTTGCAGGCTGTTGCTGTTATTTTGCCAGCCTAGTTTCTCGACCACACACTTTGCTAATGCAGCACTTATATTACATTGTTTGATACCATTCAAATAAAAATGATCTTTTCAGCAATTCAATTCTAACAGTTTTCTGCATAACTCAGACATATATATATATATATATATATATATATATATATATATATATATATATATATATATATATATATATATATGCATGCACAGGCATTCTGTTTTGTAGTCATTTATTGATTGTAAATAGTAAATAGAGCACATATTTATAAAATGAAATTTGATTTGTTTTATTTTTAGGCTTGGATTATGTGTTTGCCCACTTCTGTGGTATTCTTCTTTCCAGTACTGGATATCTGATCATCTACTGCTTTGCGATGTGCAATAAGCCGCGCATCTACAACCAGGCCATTCTCCCTGGCATCGTGTCTGGAGTCATGTGGGGCATTGCAGACATGGCTTGGTTTATTGCCAACGACAAGTTGTCTGAAACAATCAGCTTCCCTATTATTACTTCTGTTAGTTTTTTACATATTAAACATTAGGCTTTCAGATGACTCTAAAGTGATAATAATAGGGTGACTGTTATTGAAGTTTATAAACTTTGAATGTGACTGATTTCTTGTAACTATAATTTGCAGCATGAAAGTGTTAAGTTGCTTTACTTGCTTACAGAGAAGATATGTATATTTGAATTTCAGGGGCCAGCTATGATTGGAGGTCTTTGGGGCGTATTTTTCCGAGAAATAAGGGTTGGAGTACTTTTCTGTTTCAAGCCTCTTTTTATTTCATAGTGTAATAATTTAATAAACTACGTATGGTTTTATGACCCAACTAAAGGTGGTTGTGGATATGACTTGAAAGCAAGTGTTTATTGGAAGTCTGTGCAGTCGTGGCTGCTAGCGATTATTAGAAAGGCAGGCATTCTCGTTTTGTCACTCGGATCAAGGCTTTAAGCACCTTAGGCCTTGAAATGTTAGCACTTCTACATTTCATTAGCCTTGACCAATGAAAGTGGTGATCTGTTTCTTGCTAACCACCCATTTTCCCATTAGGATAAAGTTAAATACATTTATTTATGTCTCTGATTGGGTTCGATGAATCCATTATCTCTGCTTAAGCAGTCCACGGACATGTAAACAGGATGGAAGACTCGAGACTTCCCAAAAAGCACTCTACACATACAAGGAAGGTAAAAAAAAGAAGAGGCAGGCCCAGAAAAAAATGGATAGACAACATAAAAGAAGGTTTTAAAGAAAGACAACTGACAATTGCAGAAGGTGGAAAATTAACATTTGACAAAAAGGCCTGGAAATGTTTTCTGACCAGCTATTGCCACAGTGCCACTAATGAGTTGGCAGAGAGCAATTGATGATGATGATGATGATGATGATGATGATGATGATGATGATTAAGCAGTCTAACCACTTGGTTAGCATTCGAACAAAGATATTGCACATCATGTTTTGTTAAAACATAAGAAATATTTCTCGCAGGTTCCATTTGTTGATCAATTTAGTTGATTGTTTTGTAGGGAAAGCGGAACATCTTTATTTTGCTGATTGCATTTGCGATCACGATCACGGGGTCTGTACTGACTGGACTGTCGCTGTCTAGTGGATCAAAGAATGCCACAGTCACTGGATCTATGTGATTGAAAATGAAGATCTTTATTTCTCTGCATGCTGCCGCCAGTAGATTAAATGCATCTCATGATATGACAGCTTAACGAGTAGGTGATTTTGTATTAAACATTGGTGTAGCCACGGGGGACCCTGCACCCCCTATTTGGATTGGGACCGGTCTTGAGATTCGTCCAAAACCTGTAAATCTGTGAGTAGTTGGGGGTGGGAGGTGGGTTGAAATAGTATTAGATTTAAGGAAACACACCAGATAGTAGATTTTAAGTAAATTGAGATGATGGCCGCATTTTGCCCGTCAAGACTTTTGAGCCGAAAAATGCCGAAGTGCTCCTCCCTATATTTAAATCCTGGCTACGCCATTGGTATAAGGTATCAACCCTGCTTTCGATTATAGATTAGATGAGTTAAATAGAAAATAATGTGGGAATTCAGGCTACGTCGGTTGAAAACCAAAGAAGTTTTAGGTAAACACCTATTTGTACCTGAGTTTTTGTTACTACGAAAATGTTCAATGTTCATGTGTTGCTAATGTATGGAAAAGTGTTCTGTATATTTAAAATGTCTTTTTGTTTCAACTCCATTCATATATAGGATCGATGGTTTTTGAAATTTTAAACCAAGTGAACAGATGTTATATTGATTGTTTGTTTCTGATCAAGTACACTTTATTGGATAATTAATATATACCTCGAGCCATCACTAAAACCTCTGTACGTTTGATCATGAATCATCATAAAGTTATCACCACTTCCATCACCATCTTCCTCTCATGTCACTCTCCTTCGTCCTCTGAATCGATCATCTCTCAAAATTTGCAACTGTGATTAATGTTTGCATATGCTGCGCTAGAACTTTGGAACTCCATTCCAGCATCCCTCTGCTGACTACACCACAGTCAAACAAATTCAGAGTCACAATTTCCTTCCCTTCTTGCACCATCTCCAAGTTTTTCTTTCTAAACTCAAAGCATTTTTCTTTTCAAAAAAACATTTTCTCTATGGATGTAATGTTCCATTCACAATGACCCTTTAGATTAAATGACCCACAACTATGGATATACAGTGCAGTAGTTACTTCACACTAAGATTAAATGCCTATAAATGCTGAGCTACTGTGGTGCTGATCTTGAAGTGCTATAAGAATTCACAAGATTTTTCTTGCTTACTTATTCTTTACTGGACATTTCATACGAAGAAGATGCGAGAATTAAATGTAGTTTTCTAGACTGCGTCGCTGCTTCCCACACACATAGCTATAGTCGAAGGTTAAGTGGTCAGCTGGAGAAACTTCTGGTGATAAGACGCTTTCGTAATAATATAAGCCACTGCGTTTGATTGATAGGGCCATATTAAGGCGGGGGCTGAGGGGGCTGAAATCCCCAGGCCCATCATAAAAAATAGGCCCACCATTTTTCAATCAATGACCATTTTTTGCTTGTCAGAAATTTTCAATGAAGGCGGCGGAGAATTTTACAAGGGGCAATTTTCAAATTATGGAAGCGACGTTTTTTTACTTCTCAGCCCCAGGCCCACTGAACTTTAATCCGGCCCTGCCTCTGCACTCTACTTTGTATGGGCCTGGATTCTAGTGTTTATTCTAGACCTTCTCTGGGGGGAAATTCCTCACAAGTTTGAAATCCCCAAATTTTGGCAAGTAGTATAACCTCCCCAATGTCTGTTTCCCCCAATGTTAACCCCCAATGTCTAGGTGGCCAGAATAAACACTGCTTGATTCTGACCCAGAGATTGTGACGATATCTGCTATGAAACAGAAATAGGGTGGTACCACCGTTTTTTTTGGCCCACCCTGTAGCCTACATAAGCGGAGCCAATAGGAATAGTGGCTGTGTCGTTCGATTGATCGAGGTGTTTACGTTACACTCTACAGTCTCTACCTGATTTGTTCACCTGAGCAACCTTATCTCGGGCACTATCGATGGCGTAGGTCGCTATCAATTGTCATGTACTTGCGTTATCTATGACCTGTGGCGTGTCTGATAAGGACTGGGACAGTTCGTCTTCTGTCGGTCGAGACGTTTTATGCCGGAATTAATAGGGAATATTCTGGAGCATCGAAACGAGAGAATGGAAGTAGAAGACGCCGTCAATAATAACTATGTGACCAGCAGTTCTCAACCGTCAGGTAGGTAATTCTAATTACTATTATCGGTTATAATAATATATTGTGGTTTTAATTATTCTAAGTAGGTCTAATCGTGGCGTCAGTGCAATCTTCGGCAGAATTAATGACGATTTTCCGTTGACATCGATAGAAGAGCTAACATGTCATGACTCATGAGGCTAACTAACATGTGATGTTATTACATTGTAATACTGTATAGCTAACAGGTTCCGTAACTAGCGTGCAATGTAATGTAGTAGGCCCCTATACAGTGGCGGCTCCACATGAGGTCCCGGGGGGTGGGGGTGGGTGCTCCCTATTGAAGCCTGGCCCACAGTGCCCCCTGTTGAGACCCTATACTTACTACTACATACCTATCAACAAATGATTGTCCCCCATGCTTATAAGTTGCCACCTCAACGGCCCCCCACTTGCCAAATCCTGGAGCCGCCACTGCGCCTATGTCGTCAATTTCTGCAGAGCTGGTGTGAGCTTGATGCCTACGAAATAAAATTTTCTTTGGCGCATTTCTGTCATGCTCAAGCCCTTTCTGTCCTGTGTTCCTGTGACCAATAAGTTTGTTTAGTTTATGTGTTTTGATCAATTGTGTGACCACCATCCCAAACATTATCATTCAACAAGATTTGCTGATTCATTGTTGAATGTACCTAGAACAAACACTGATATTTGTTAGAGAGCTTTTTCTATTTCTGGGCCAAAATCTGGAACTCTCTCTCCCTCTGGTTGTCAGATTTGTCAATATTTTCATATCTAGGCTTAAAACACTTATCTTCCAAGATGGGGACACAAGAAAATGTGGTTTTAATTCGTTTCAAACTCCTCTGAATTTTTGCATATCTATAGCTTGCTGTAACAATAGTCCTTCCATAGGCTCACCATTTTGTGGCATTTCGAATGCTTTAGAATAAAATTTAGATGGAATATATTGATAATCCCGGTATGATTTGACGCATTAAAGATGGGGACACAAGCAGGGTTGGCGCTATGGGGGTGGGTCCGCGACTCCGCGGGTCCGGACCCACCCAGCCTCGGGCAGGGGCACCCGAGCAAATTGTGGAAATCCGCAGAGAAATTTTGATTGGGGGAGGGGTAGGGGGAGAGGTAGTCTGAGCCGGGTCCTGGTTGTGTAGATTGCATTAGACCCACCCAACCAACAAAACCCAGCGCCACCCCTGTGCACTTGAATCTTGCATGTCTTGCAACTGGACATTCATTGATTATGTAGAATTGTAGATGACATGAGTTATTTAGTGTTAAAGTATTTGGAACATTTTGTTAGTCTACATCTTTCTACATTATTGTCAATTTTTTTTTCATTTTCAAACCATGTTTATTGGGTCTTCCTCATCCTCTGATTCTTTCTATATATTCAGGGCTGTATTTAGGATTGTGTGGGCCTTGCTCCAAATGTCATGGAGGGGGTCCTGCCAGGCTATCCATCCCCATTTGGCACTTGAGGCAAGAAAGATCTACCAGTGGCACACTTAACTTTAGAAAAATTGCTACTAGCAAAAAAAGTCCTCAACTACTATGTGGGGGCCTCTCTTCCACGGAACCTGTTGAACATAATATATCTAAATACACCACTGTATATACTGTATGTATGTAGTGCTTTGTAGGCCCATCTCTTGTTTCCCATTCTGTTGACTTGACTAAACCAAGTTAATCTTCTTTTGCAGACTTTATTGATGATTGTTTATATGGCTTCTGTCTGTTGCCTGATATCTTCATTTCTAAATTTGTTTAAATTTTAGAATACTTGTCTTATATTTACTTATAGAAATTTCATGTTTACTTACTTACTTACTTGAATATTGTATTGGTAACTCTTTGTTACATACTTTCAGGGCAGTTGATGTGTGACAGACATGAACATTTTGGCATTCATGTGATCAATGAAATATTCCACATCAACATAGATGAAGTATTCACATACCTCTTCACCGACTCTCCAATCTTCCAGGAATTCATCCAAATAAGAAACACATATGGTATTTCTTTGATTTTGGGCAACTGCAATTTGTTACCACTAAATCTACTTCCGAGATGAAAACTGTTAAATAATTTTTAGCTTTTGAAAGGTAAAAAATATTTATATTTAGACAGAGACCAGTAAAATGTTTAAAATTGGATGTATTAATTTTGATATTTTATGAGAAATATTTAGATGTGTTCTCAATACTGGACGTTGCTTTGGTATTGGTGAAAGCTGTGATATCATCTTACTCTATAGCTGGCGAAAAGTTTACCAAATTTTTACACTGTTCTGATCATGTATAGTCTTGCAATTTATTCAAGAATTGTGGGATATGCAACTGATATGTAAAGCAAAGATGTGAAATGATTTGGTTGCATAACATCTTAAATGCTTGTGGATTTGTATGTGTTTCTAATCTAATCTATCTTAAACTTCTAGTGTGTTTATGATATCCATGTGAAAATGAGGTACACAGATTTGGATTATGCAGCACGTTATGTGTATTTCCATACAGGTTATGTGTGGGTGCAGGCTAAACCTGATGAAAATGCTATATTTATTCATATAGGAGCAATATAAGTAATTTTGTTAAATTAAATGCTGGAAATAGTAAAGAATATTAAAGAAATGTGAAAATTGATGTGACATCAAGGACACTATTTGTGATATATTTTAGATAGGTAATATTATTTGTGATGACTTAAATATCTATATGTTCAAACTATCAATTGATAAACTTTTATGGTGCGACTATCATAAAGAAAGGGCTTCATCTGATGTTTCACAATATCCAATCCATATTTGAGCAAAGTCAGTCAAATCATTCTTTGTGCCAGATAAGACTGTTGGTTTATGCCTGTTTATTGGACATTTTCAGATGTTAATTTGGGCCAATGGTCAGATGAACCGGATGAAAATGGAATAAAAACTAGATTTATAGCTTATACACTCTCTATCAATTATTCCATTGGTCCAAAGTGTTCACCGTCCACAGAAACCCAGGTAAGTTTCAAATAATTTTAGTGAATTTCATACAAACTTTCTGTTGGATAACATTCTTGACTTAATGCTAGTTTATTTTTCAGTTTCATTCCAGTTTCATCTGTTTAAGTCACTGGCGATAATAGTCAGTGGTCTTAGAATGGCAGTTTTTTTTATCAACTGTGGGGTAGCAATGTTGCTTGTTTAATGAGTCTGAAATGAATACCATTTGTGTATAGAGAAACCTACTTCTGAGGCAGAGAATAAGCAGCTACTACTGTACTACTGCGCTACTTTCCAAAGTGCTATATAAATTTACGAGATTTTACTTAACTAAGAGACTGATGTGTTTTTCAAATTCTCTGTTCTTTGACAGCATTTACTCTTGCACCACTGAACTATACTGTAAATCAGCATACATTTTTTCTTAAGAAGCTCTGGGTTGTATATGCTATGTGTACACAGCTTGACAAAGGACAGATCGAAAAAGTAGATTTTCTTGACAGGACACTTAGGAAATGTGCTGCCTTTATAGGACTGAAGAAATCAATGACATGTTGTAATTCATTATTAACAAATTAGAGAGCTGAAATATTCTGTCATGGCATCCATAGTTTTTCCATTATATTTATTGGTACAGAGTCAGCAAAGATGGACTACCATAAAATTTGAACATGTGTGGCATAGTACTAAGTGAGGCACATGGTCAGAATCACAATAATAGTTTTCCAGTGATGCATGTACGGTACTTGCACTTTTGTGTATATTCTTGTGTGATTTTATATATATATATATATATATATATATATATATATATATATATATATATATATATATATATATTGTAAGGCTGCTTTTATAAGTGACTTTTAAAGCTGATTATTTTCTAGACTGATTTATGGTGAAATGCACTACTACCGGTATGTTTTTCTGTATTCAATTCCATTTGATTTATTAGCGTCTTCTGCCTGAAAGCCAGCCAGGTTTGTTCTATCTAATCGATGCCGACTGCTACAATGGAGGCGTTCCCTATGCTGATGATTTCTTTACTACCATTCGGTACTGCATTACTAAGATCAACGAAAACCAAACGCGTCTGCAAATAACCGGACGAGTCACTTACAAAAGGCATATTTGGGGACTGATCAAAAGTAAGCTACGCGTTTATTTCAGCCCTGAAATATTCCATCACATTTGAATAAATGCTGAAATCTGCTGCATTGGACAAATTAGTTGTAATCTCTAGTACATAAGATTAACCACACTCTTTAACTTTTTCCTTTCCTAATTTTGCAATGGCCATTTACAGCAGGTTTATTAGGCACCTGTGTTTAATAACAAAGTATATCAGTTCTTCCAGGACTTGAAAGTATGTAGGTTTAATTCTGGTGATTCAGATCACTTATCAGATCACTTATCAGAATAGGATAGTGCTTTAGAGATGTGACAGGCAGAATTGCTTGAAGTCCTTAAAAATCTATATTTGATATGTAAATATTAATTCCCTAGCCATGTGTAGTCCGCCTACCCTGTGCTTCAGACTCCTGCACTTGATTCTATTATTTGTCATGATATTTCTGCTTTCTGTTTCGTGACTACACTTTCCCGCTTGTCTTTACAGCGTTAATTGACAAAACGGCAAACACAGGATTGGCAACGAGTTTCGGAGTCATGGGTAGGCTTACTGTTTGTTTGTGAATTCAAGTGTTTCCATACAGTAACTGTGTAATAGTAAAATACAGATTTGTAATTGATATAGTACTTGGTTAGCAATGCATAAGACAAGTCTTCCATTTGTTGAATCCCAGATTTGAACCCAAGTAGATGGAGTTACTGTGTAGAACATTTGTTCTAAAGCAGGGTTTCCCAAACTTTATGGGACCGCGACCCACTTCAATGAGTTTTTAATGTGCGGTGGCCCTGCAAACATTGTGTCAACTAAACATTAATCATTTTAGGCTTAATATAGGCTTTGAATGGATTGCAGGTATACAAATTTCTTAAAGCAAAACCTACTTGTGCAACTTTGCAGGGCTGGTGACATTATGGTGTTGGTTAGAAAATGACACATTTGAACCTAGTTTCACACTATCCCGCGGCCCACTGGGCTGAGCCCTGCGACCCACTTTTGGGTCGCGACCCACAGTTTGAGAAACACTGCTCTAAAGGACTGAGCCACCAAAGTATACCATGATTAGACCAAATTTTGTACACTTTTTTAGCATTGCTTTGCGATCGATATACAATTTTTTTTATCAGAGGGAATTAGATGGCTAAAACCGATATGATTGCCACAATTTCAAAAGAGAAATTGTCAATGTTTTATTAGTGATTGGAGGGTGTTGCTAAGTGCTAGGTATTTTTTCCAAGTTGATCTAAAATGTTCAAGGTTAGTCTAATGTGCCATTGAAGATGTACTACTATCCTCCTAAGATATTCAGTTAAAAATGTGTTAGATATGCATACATGTTACATGTAAAAGCACAGTAATAATTGTGTATTTGTATCTAACTCATGGTTTGGAATTTGTTCGACTGACTAGATGTGTTTTTATATTCTGGTTTATGCGTCTTCTTTAAGCAACTCTCCTTCGAAGGGAGTCGGAGAGAAGAAAGGCTAAGACAGATAATCGGCAATCGATAAATTCTCAGAAGATTGTTGATAATAAGTCTTTGTCGGCAAGTCAGAGAAATTATGCACAACCAAAAGGCAATATCAAAGAAAGAGTTTCACGTCACTCGCCGCGAAGGCGCCAAATTCCTTGTGGCTCCTCTTACCGCGATAACTCTCGAGGGACAAGAAGAAGAGCAACTGGTACGATAGGAAAGCAGTCTGTATTCATTGGATTGGAATTGACATTAGTAAATATATGACTGTTAATGTGCTGAAAATTCATGTAATTAAAATGAAACTGCAGGGCTCTGCATAATGTTTATGTGAAAACATAGGCTAAAATCGTTTTGCTTTATGGAAATGTATGTTGCATAGATTAATTATCAGATTCGATCATGAAATGGGGACATGTGCAAAAGTCCCAATGTTGATCTCGGGTTTCCATACAAAAATTTGACCAAACTTTTTCAAATTTGCTCTGTTGTTAAACATTGAGACCAGTTCATCTGGTGGAAAATGTATATGACTAAAAATCGTAGTTTAGAAACAAAAATTTAAACCAATATGACCTTATTAGGAACATATTATGTTGCATACTGTTTAATTGCAAAAGTATTATCCACTGTTCTATTTTGTTCACCAGATGTAGAGACTTCTTGTGTTTCAGCATCTGAATAATTTTGATCTTTATAAAAATTTCTTTTGCATAGGCCTTTCTAGATTGATAGAAACAAATAAAATTGAAAATAAAATAAAATTTCTTCTCATTTTTAGAAACAATTGCATATACACATAATTGGATTGAGTGTCACATTTATGATAGGCATATGATATCTACATAATTTAATAAGTAACTTATAATAAAGAACTTGTTTAAAATAGACGTTCTTACTATTGATGCTACTGATATGAGAAACTGTTGTAAATTTTTTATCTTAGTACACTCTGGGAAAGCTGATGCACTTTATTCTTCCACCACTGACATCTTGGCAAAATCTGTTTTCATTGTGTAAGTATATAAAAAAGACTTGTGCACTTGATTGTAATAAATTTGCTTTACAATATCGAAGTTGTAATTGACAAATCATTAATAATAATAATAATAATAATAATAATAATAATAATAATAATGAGCTGCACTAGAATTTTGAGATAATCTTGTCTCGATGGCTAAAGATTTGTTGATTTTATCGATTTTTAAAAATATAGAAATATCGAGACAAATTTATGCGAAAATGTAGATTGACAAACATTGACAAAATATAATAATAATAATAATAATAATAATAATAATAATAATAATAATAATAATAATAATAATAATAATAATAGGTTTAGCATGGTTTAGTAGGATCTAATACGATGTCAAGTGCTAATTGCTGCTAGAGATATTAGATAAGCCTTCCTCGTTATGATTCTTTATTGGCTTGTGTTTTTAGCAACAGACTGAAGTAGATTATTGTTTATTTATGATTACCATATATACTTCAAGGGCTTGTAAATTTGCATAGATAATCCTTATGTCTACTAGTTTTGAGATTAAAAATAGGTAATTGTTTCTCTCTATAATTGCATGCACTCCAGTTTTTATAAATTCTTAATTTGATGTTTTCAGAGTTGTCTTCCTTGTCATTGTCAATCTGGCGCTGTTCTATCAGATGTCTTTGCTGGAGGCTACCGTTGCAAGGGCAGTCACCAAGTACAACATCCGCTAGACTTATACAACGAACCTGTTGCACTTACCGTGACTGTTGGCTCAGTGTTGTTGGAATATTAGTATTTTTATTTTTGTGTTGTTTGTTGCATTTAATAGAGTCTTTTTTGCGGGAAGTTGGGTTCAGCCTACAATCTGTAGAAAATAGGAAACAATTTCAGGAATACGGTAGCCCAAAAAAATCATTTATCAACATTTTTGAATCATCACTAAATAGTGTGGGAAAATTTTGTGCATTTTAAACTTTGGATTGCCAACATTTGGGGGTAATTTTTGCCAATTTGTGAAAATAATATATTTGATCATGTGTTTATTTCATACTTAGAGAGAACGGCGCCAGTTAATTTAGGAGATTAAAACCACTGGCTGCATTAATTTTTATTTTGTGTTTTGAAGGTGCAAGGCTGCATAATGCTTTTTGTGTGATTAAATATAATTGGTCATTGATAAAGTAGTAACAGCATTAAGCTGCGAAGGTAAAGCGTGGTTACGTGGGTCTAGAGATAGCAATGGCAAACTACTCTAGATTAATGGCATGAGCCACCTGCGATACTGCTTGCCTAGTACACAGATTTAATAAGCGCCTAGCCTATGCTCACTTGAGTTCAGGTCTAACTTTACTTTTAGAATATAATTTTCAAAATGTTGGCAACGAATGTTGCAGCATAGTACCAGAGTAATTATCAGCTGAGCGACATCAGTTTATTTTGGTTTTATTTGTGACTGCTTGAGCATTACATTGAGTCTTTCATTTTCTTCATTGCACATGACATTTGAAATTTTACTTCAGGCTGTATATACCTTTATGTTTTTATCGCATGAAACATCAGAGACTGTTATTTAGGCTAATGCACCTTTATGTTGTTTGAATGTTCTTAGAGTTAGAACAGGGGGCAGACTTTTTATTTAAAGGGCCACATGAAACCTAATACTACATTAGTTGGGCCACACAAACAAAGAGCTGAAATGTTTTAATTTCAAGTGGGGGGACGTAACAAAAATTCAGACCCCCCTAAAGAATGACGTAACAACGAGCCGACCCCCATTTCATCTTCCAAAAAGTTTTGAGAAGCAAAAATAATCATTCGTACTTCTATTTTTTCCCTCTCCAAACACACTGACAAGCAAAAAAGGGTAATTCTTGTAGTTTTCCTTCTCCAAATACCCTGACAAGCAAAAAAGAAAAAAAAGGCTGTCACTTAAAAATTTTTTTGCGTTATGTCACATTTACAGAACCCCCTCGTCACACTTCGTAACAAATGCCTGGACCCCCTTTCCCCTAGGCATGTTACGTCATTTGTGGACGAGCCCTTATATGAAGCTACATGAAAGGCACATTAATATTTCATCTTCATATGTTGGTATTTATGGGTTGAACTGTGAATTACTAACACCATATTTAACAATTGTGTTCACTATGGTTTTATTTTGCACTCTAATTTTGTTATTTTAAACTTTACTTTAGGCCTTTTGCTAGAAAGAAGTGATATACAGTAGCAGCCATGTTAATGTTAATAACAGCCAGTGCTTAATTTGTTGGGTTGGGCTTTAACCCTCACTGGTCAAGACTGACCCCAGGTCCTATTGATCCAGTGAGGTCGAAAATTCTGGTTTTTAGCTGTACAGGCACTTGACGGATGTTGAAAATTTTAGGGTGGGAGGGCCACTGGTAGCTTGATTTGTATAATACATTCCATAGACAAGACACTTGAACCAGGTTATTGTTGTATAGCATCTACATGTACATGAATCCCACTCGATAGCTGTGACCAGAGACTGGCAAATCTTTGTTTTACTTAACGTATAATTGATGTCATTGCGTGAATATACACGTATGTACGCTATTTCACGCATCTACTTGTGACAGTTTGAAAATAACATTTGTTGTAACTTTTGTCAATCAAGCTCTGATTTATAAGCTGCTGTCAGATTAGAGTACTGGTATATATTTTTTTAGTAACTTTTCATAGGATATTAATTTGTCTAATAAAATATAGCACAACCATGCCACAGCTTAATAACTAATCAACTCTTGAGTGTGGACGATGGTACAATGTCTCATGGACCAGTGTTTAATCTAGACTCCTGGGGAAACTGTAAAAGCCGGGGGGGGAACTTACAAAGCTGGGGGGGATTCTGCTAGTGGCCGCTGTTAGTCCATGTAGTATTCCAAAATTTCAGGGGGGTCAAAAGGGCAATTTTCCCGGAAACTGCCTAGATTAAACACTGTCATGGACTCATTAGGTCAGCAATTTTTGTGCAGAGTAAATAATTTCAGTGCCCAATATGCTACTGTATATACCAGCCTTTGGCTTTATTTGATTTGGTTTTTTGCTTATATGGCACTGCCCAAGCATTCAAATAATGGGATATAAGATCCATATATTGTATTTTTTCTAAGAGTCAATAACACAGACAAATAGGCAATGTAATTCCCTTACATTTCAGTTTTTCAATTTATGTCCAATTGCTCTATTACCCTTTAGGTATGTTGGCATTTGCTATTCAAGATTTGAATACACTTCCTGCGTATGGCCTATCCTTAATTCATCTTCATTGTCATTTGTTGTGAAGATAATATAAGAAAACCAAGTACCAGTTCATTTCCCATTGTCACAAACTAAACCGAAGTTCTTATTTTAATTTTATGTCCATTCAGTATTCATACACTAATTAAAATTGTATATTAAGTAAACACTTTAAAAGATTTGGCTTTAGATTTTCACAGTAATTTGCTTTAATTAATTATGCTAAACAAGTCTTGTAATTACAAAGACATCAGTCTATATTCAGTTCATAGCAATAAGTAAAGTTCTCATAAAGTCAAAGACAAGATCTCTACCCTAGAACAGATCTGTTTAGAAATACATCACCTGAAGATGAAATGAACAGTTTAAAGTATTAATACATCAACATCGAGTGTTCACTAAATAAATTCACTCCTAGAAACAACCTGAAGGAACATCTTAAGATTAGCATGACATTTTACAAATTAAGCTGTACAGATAATCAAAAACACAAAAAAGATATTATGCTCATTGTTAAAAATCACAAACTATGAAACCTGAGAACAGCAAAAAGTGCAATTCAATCAATCAATCAATCTGTACACAATCATATTTCACAATTCAACACTTAACTAAAATCAACAGGCCATTTGCAAACTAAAATTAATAGGCCATTCATTTGCAAAAGTCTAAAAACAATCAGATGTTGAATTTCTGTCAGAGGACTTAGAAAATTAGTGAATTCATGTCGAAATAAATGAATGCATTCACATTCTGGTGTTCCTGATAACAGTGGCGGTGTAGCCATTGGACATGAGGAGAACAGATACAGTATACCTTTCACTTGGATCATCAACATATACCGCAACCTGCACAGATATACAACAACAACAACATAGCAATACAATACTGCAAAAAATATACCATTTAAAACATCAAAGCACTGTACTTAATAAATGTATTGCAAAATACATTTTCTCAAATCTTTATATCCTCACAACATCGGTTAATGCAGTATCAAGTCCTCTTTAACTAAGTAAATGCAATACACACTAGCAGGGATCTTTATTTTATTATAATAGGCACCAAAATGTTAATGAAATTTTCAAGTCAAATGCTCTCTTGATAGAAAGGTATAGATGTCAGACGCAAATAGAATTATACATATGAGGCTTAATGTCAGAAAAGGCTGTCTCCTGGCTAACATGTTCTATGGAACTTTTTTAACCAAGCATACACTACTAGTGTTTTAAAACAAATAGTAAATTTGTCAAAATCCCCTGGTAGGTTGAGCATTTAGCCTTGCTATTCATCTCTTGCGTCAAAGTTTTATATTGTGGTCTGAACATCAATCACTCTGTAATAGAAAATAACTGTGACCACTAACTAGATCAAAATCTGTCACATTTTTCAAATGTACCAACATTTTTAGCACAGAATTTCAAAATATAAATTGCATTCTGTACACGTTTGAAAGTGAATCATGAAACAGATAAAATTAATGAATACAAAACCTTAACAATACCTCAACTTTTGGAAAATGGAATTTCATGACGCTGCGTTTGGAATACTCTTCAGTGTCGAATTCAATTCGGTAGAATCCAGGGTGGAAAAGATCTCTTGTTATCAATCCAGGACATTGACCATCGCTATTTGTTTGCCTTAAAATATATCCAAAAACAAGTTTCATTAGTTGAACTTCACACAAATGAAAAGCATATTACAAGATTTTGATAACATTATCATTTTCTGTCTGATGCACATGAAAAATAAGTGCCATGTTTTCATTGTTTATATTATAATTTATTTTCAAATGAAAAGGCTATAAAAAAGGTCAAGCAGCCAATTCTGAGTGACGGCTGTCTTGCTTTTTCAAGAAGTGGAAGCCATATTTTGAGAAAGGTCCTTGTGAAGACTTTTGGAAATGAATGATCATGAACTCAACTGTCTTTATGACCGTTATTCCTGATCATTCATTTCCTCATTTCCAAAAATCTCCATAAGGACCACAAAGCTCTTTAGTTACAACAGCTTTTGTAAGCATTCAAATTATTATGCCATAATCATTCAAATTATTAAACCGTAATCATTAACTTCAAAATGGCACACCGGTGAAAGTTCCCACTGACAGATACAACACTTAATGAGAAATCATCAAAATATTTTCTTCAAGTACAGTACACAGTCAATGGACATAAAGATACAACTGCTCAAATATCAAATGTTGTTTTTTATAAGACAGTCTGAAAACAGAGGAGCTACTAAAAGCCAGTTGATGATCAATAAGCATCGAATCTCTCATATAACTACACACAGTTCCTGAAAAGTCTCATGAATATTCATCAATGCAGTTACCTTTCAGCCAATAGGAGCCATCCCTTTGTTGCATGACTGACACTCAGAGTGACTGGGACTGCACCTGCCCCACTACCCAGAAAAGTATCCACCAGGTGAATAACAAGAGGTGAATTATCCGGAATATCCTTATTCGAAGCAGCGGTATCACAAAGTACAATCGAGGACTTCTGTATTTTGGTGAATTCAGCCAAATGCACCCAAGCACACAAAAGATGAATAATTAAGATAATCACACATTTCAAAATCACAGCCATATTATTGTGGTCATGAAAAGTGTTTTCATAAATGCATGGAAATTCATTTACTTCATGAAACAAGTCATTCAACTAAAGAAACATGGTATCAGTGATCGGAAACATTCCAAAAAAACAAATACAACATCCTGAAATGCTCTCCAATGCAAACAATACACAGTAGATGTTAAAAGCTATTTGTGCCAAACAAACTTCCCCGCCAGTTGAAAAAGCAGCGAGCCACGTTTTGGAAAATTGGTTCTGTGGGCAGTAAATGCCAGCAGGCAAAATTTTGTTTCCCTGGCCAAAAATGCAGTTTATACTTGCACTATCTACTACCAATTAAATCACCTCCTCTGTCATTACTGAAGTAAGCTCAATTCTCAATTCAATTTAGCATAATTTCCTTATAATTTGTGAATTCTTTCCCAGAATTATTCACATCCACCATAAATGCCTTCTGAAACTCCGGCCTGCTGCATTTTCTGCCAGGATGATTTGACCTTCAAAATGACATAATTCACCAACCGCAGGTGAAACTAGTTCATCTTTTACAACTCCGATCTTTGTATTCGCAAACTTCACGGGTGAGGCACTGGACGAAACAACAGCCATAGTTCTACGTCTTGAACCACCTCTGGCACGTCTGTTCGGAGTAACGGTCGTGTCATTTTTCTCTCGTGCTCTTTTAACACCTTGCTTTTCGGCCATTGTCTTGTTCATCCGTTCCCTCGCCTCCAGATGGTTGAGCTTCTTCCTCTGTATCTGACGCTGGGTGTCGTTGAGTTTTCCCTTCATGGGGACCGGGTGTCCCATGGCCGTCAGTCTCCGGCGCAGCTCCTCGTCGGTTAGATCTCCTCCTGCATCCGCCATATCGTAAAAGCAATAGAAAAATCCCGTCGACGATTCCTTCGGCAAAAGTTTTTGTCAAATTAGAAAACTTTTGGCGAAACGACTGGAAATTAAGACTAATTACAATTTACAAAAACTAAAATGAAACTGTTTCAAATGCCATAGAATAGTTCATAACATAGAGCACAGCAGATTACATGACCTAAAATTTTAAATGCTAATAAATAAATATCTATGTCTACAGATAGTTTTTTTGGGGAGTCAAAGTCAACCTTAACATAATAAACAGCAAGTGATTCTGTTTTACCAGGGAAAAAAACTCCGTTGCCAGAGCCATATAGAATGTGTGAGTTGAACTTGAGTTCTATGCAAATGCCTTTCCAACATAACATGGAGGGGCCTTAGAATGTGCTTCTATAGATACGGCGTCAGTGGTAACCGCCATAGAATTTAAGCGACGATGTTCTCATGAGTGGACATTTATTTAATTAGGAATAACGTTAATTTATTTAAATCTGATTCTTCTCTTGTAGCCGCATAGACGATGGATTGTTTCGGTTCGCAGCTTAAGAATCTTGCAGACCTTCTCAACGTTCAGGAATCAGACAGCGATGAAGAACAGGTAAAGTGTCTATATTTCAATCAATAAATCAATCACTCCTTCAGTCAGTCAGTCAGTCAATGCCTAATGGGACTGGTCAAGTAGTTACGATTCATTGCCGTTTATTGGATAGCGTTTGACCTATTCACGCTGCTTTGTATTATCTGTGTTTATTATAAAGATCATTGTAGCCAACTAATATTGCATGCATTGATATTAATAGTTAAAATGTTATTACTTCAATGGTATAAGTGTATGACGGTGGTAATTATATTACCTGGGAAAATGCACATACTGTTCTTTAAACAATTGTTTGTTTTCAATTAATCAGCCTAAAAATTCCTTGGCTCGGATGGGACCTGGTGATTTGGGACCAAAGAGGAAGACTTCAAACAGTGATGCAAAAAGTAGCCTATTATTTCTCTATAAATATAATTTCTTAATGTAGGTTAAAATTAAGATTTGAAAAATGTTGTTATCCTACACATTATTAATTATCTCTGGACGTATGTTTATATACCTGTTGGTATGTGTGTTTGTACACTGTATGTATGCATATGTTTTTAATGTATTTTTTATAAATGATTTGCATGAAAGCTAGACCGTCATATAGAAGAGGTGCGATGTAGGCCTAGATCGAAAATAATTGAAAGTTGTTGAGGACTATTAAATACCTTTTAATGTTTTTCAAATATTCCAGATGATGAGATAAATTCGAAGAATAGTAAAGATATTTGGGATGAAGGAGATGTTATTGAAGGAGCAGAGTTTGATGATGCATTAGATCCACGACCTCAGCCTGAGTGAGTTTTTCTGATTTTTTAAATTTCCGATTAATGTCATTGCATCAAGCCCATTAGAAGCAAGAAATTAAGCAAGAAACACTTTGGTGCCAACTTTTATGATCAAGCAAAAGGCAGCATGGCAGCTTGCGTAAGACATTGCTTGATCATTTCTCTGTCTTGATTTTTGTGGTTTCCATTTAATGCACTGTTTGTAAGAATTGTCCTATTAACTTCTTCAAGTTGCTTGACATCAGCATTATTTTGCCTTATCACTGTATGTTTCTGAAAGTAACATTTAATAAAATCTAACTACTTAAAAAGGTAGTGCAGATTATAAGGTTGAGTAATGTTATTCTGGTACTCAATGAATTAGTAATTACTATGCTGTATGATACTCAACTGCAAGCAAAGTATACAGTTTCAGTTTCCTATGGCAAAACTGGAATGTAACTGGACTGTAATGTACTAGAATGTAACACATGGATGTCTTAGCTTTCTCTCTATAATTTGACTGCACAAAGACTAAGGGTTCCATTTAGTTTTAAAATCGAGTTTATTAATTATTATTTATCAATAACATAACATTAACATGGTTTCTTGTTTTAGACATGAAATAGTTTATCGACAAGCTGTTACAAGTGAAGACATGTTTTTACAGATGGGCATGAAGCATGCAGGCACAGCCAGTTGTGAAGACATGATAGTAAGAATTTAGTTTGCTTGATTAATATGAACAGTAGCACAAACCTCTAATCAGTTTTCTGTAATCTGCTAATAAACATAAAATTAATGAATGTGTGTAGGCCTATGTGGTGGACAAAGTCTTCAATGTCATTATTTGTATTTATAGTTGAGCGTGTACAAATGCAGACGAATCATTTCATACAATTTTTAGTACAGGGATACATTTGTAGAATACATGTGTTTAGGTCAAGATCAAGCTTCCAGGCACACAGCTGGCAGATATTAATATTGATGTCAAAGATACATTTCTTGATTGTCGTACTGCAAAATAGTGAGTCAATATTTATGTACCACAATTACCTCTGACATTTGCCAGTACCGGTAAATATTGTAACAATAAAGATGGTACTGTCCATAGCCTTTGACAGTTTGAATACCAAGAAGAAATTCCACAAAATGAGTTAATTTATAAAGCTGCCTACAAATGAAATGGTATTGGTCATCTGGTAAAATACATTGCAGCTTTTCTGGTCATAAAAGTTCATGTTTGACTATTAAGAATCAAAATCAGATTACAGAATTGATCAACTGTCAAAGATGATCAAAATAAATGGACAGCTCATAAAGCACTTGGTTAATAATAATGCAATAGTCGTTGGCCTAATGTCTTACACAAACCCTATAGACGTCCACTCTGCACCATTGGATGAGTGGTGCATGCGATACATAACCTCTGCTTCCTAGAATCAATCAATCAACTTCTATGGAGCACTATCATAATGACTAGGACACTAGTTAATGGCTCACAAAATCAAATCCAAGTTGGAGGCAGGTCAAGCAGGAAAGGTCACTTAGGCCAGTACGATAAGTGTGTGTGGGGGAAGGAAATCTAAAGAGGATAAGGAGGGAAATCCAAACAGGATAGAACCCAGGTTGACTGCTTATCTAAACTGTAGCCGATATTACCTATTAAGCTACCAAGATACCCAAAGAATCTAATTTGTTATAGATAAACTGTGCATATAATTAAATACATTAATTATTTGAAAGTCAAATGACCAAATAGTCACCAATTGGTAAACTAACTTTCTGCTTATGCTCTTTAAGGCTAATTAAATATCTTTGTAGTAAGCTTGGTCTCTTCCTGCCTCATCCAGTCGATGGGAAAAATGCAAAGGCACAATGGGACGGAAACCAGGAGAAGCTAACTGTCATAATGAGAATGAATCGACCTTTTGACTTTGTAAATTTTTGATGTACTTAGTGAACTTATGATGATGAACTTAGGACCCAATAAATTTCTCTGAAGATCTCCGTCACTGAGTAATGTAATTGCCTCGTTTTTAAGCAACACACACAATGATTTTCTTTAGTTTTTCTTAAAACCAAATTTAGCCGCACGTGTGAAATATTTACTTCAAAGTCTTAACACTGCAGTGTGACTTAAGTTTGGCTCTCTGCAGTCTCTTGGGGTTGCAATGTAAATTTAAAGTGTTCATTTTTAGACTTTACATACAAGTCAAAAGTGTGTTTTATCCGTGTAAAATAGACTGTGTACAGTAGAACTTCATTATAGCAGACTAAGCTATAATATACCACACTGTACAGTTCCGTGTGATGCGCTACAGTATTGGGCGGTATTGATATAACATACCTTGGATATACCGGTAATGTACTAACTTGTACAGACCTGCTAAGTACATTATAACAAAGTTCTGCGCGTAATAAAAAAATTGCAGTTGGTTTTAAGAGTATCATTTGTACCTAGAAATAAATGAAAATGATGCTTGCGTGACAAGATAAATTTTGGCTAACTGAAAATTGATGATTTCAACATTATATTATTATAAGAGAAATACACCCACCTTTCATCATATTGTATATGTCTTTTGTCAGCAGTGTAGGAAGCATCCCAGAATTTTGAGGTACCATCACTTATATATGTAGATTTCAGTCAATTGACACTCCAATGCCAGGGGAACCCCAGCTGGAAGACAATTTTGGTTGATATTAGATTCAAATCCTGAACTCTGGAGCAATATTGCAGACTGTGAGACAGCTATAGTCAGCCAAACCCCCTCATCCTCCCAATTAAATTTTCTAATTGGTTTTGCTTGAATGATTTGTGAATCTCATGACCAGTCTTGGCTCGAATGGGGTTCCCGACCCAACTATGTCTCTTGGTGGCTTCGCAAAATGTGCTTATATACATAAGTAGGACTAATTTAATGTTACCCGGATATGCTTGGTAGATCTGTAGCATTAATGGCTGTGGTAATTTAAAAACAAAGAGGCACTATTCTGTTTCAAATATATTAATTATCTCAACAGATGAAAGAAATTCAACACCAGTATAGGAGTTGTATGCATCAGTCCAAAGACCAATCTCGTAGTAAATCTAGATGTTCATTTTTGATGGCATATACAGTAGTAGCTTTCTTGCAAACTTCATTTTGGATTGATGGCGACAGACTTTAGAGGCGGCATGCCGTGTGTATACAGCACCTCAGCTTTCCACACCTTTAAAAACAATTCAGGACATTAATCTTCTATAATATAAATATATTAAGATAGCAATAATTGGCTAAAATTGATTTAATTTCAAATGTCATTTATGGCATGTTGGATTTTTTTAGAGACAAGCACAATAAATTTTATACATGTGATTAAATTTTAAATTTCTGTGCTTCCATTACATAAATTCAAACTGCAAATGTTGTTCAGGTAATTTCTTTAACTAAATAATATGTTTACAGATATATAAAAGTTTTGGCTTTCTCTAATCCCAACAGCATTTCAAAGCATTAATCTAGTAAGCCCTACAATGATATATATTTTGTAGTTCAACAAGATGTATTGATGAAACCGATAGGCCTACTGCTAATGCCTATTCAACACTCTCTGAAAAATGGTCATCTAAACAAAAGCAGAAGTTAAGGTGACTTTCTGCTGAAGAACAAAATTCATATGCTGCCGCAGTACTCGAAAAATTCAAATTTACAGAAATATCCTTTATAGTAGCATACATTTCTCTTCCTACATTCATAATGAAGCATTTGGTTTATTGAGTAATGGTTGGCAGTAAATAGTCTTGAAGTTTTCAAAACAGCAGAAGGATGGTTACCCTACCCCTAAAACAAAATGTGCTATCTTTAGTTTCTACAAGACATCCAGAATCATAAAGTTTTGACCACCAACAAGGTAAGCCTTAACCAGTGGGGGAGTTAGAACCAGACCAGCTCCAGCACATTGATTAGTGGTGGGGTCATTTATTGAGCCCTCAGATGTAAACTGATAGCATAAAGAAAATCAAGCCCAAGCAGCTCTGAAAAAATAGTACACATCATGAGGGAAAATGCAGAATAGGTACTTGAAAGTAGCCTACCTCAAAAATGCGTTAAATGTCAAAATTGGAACAGTCAAATAACAGCTTCATAAATCAATGCCAATTTCTACTAATTTATGTTCAGCAGCTTTTTCAAGAGAAGGAAATTGTTTTGATAGAAAATGATATCTGTATTTTCCTAGAATGTGAGATGATGCAGCTTGCAGCCAAACATCAATACATGCAGACAGATGAAAAACAAACACAACTGCTGCTGCTGCTTTGAGTCTATTTATATTATTTCATGAAATGGGCCTCTTTTGTCTGCAGCAATACAAAGCAGCAAACACATGGTAGGCTACATGTGAGAACTCCGGTGTAGTTGCTATCATCATAGCTTGGATCCGGCTAAGAAGCCTTCATATGCCAAGATATTCAATGGAGAAAGGAAAGCAGTTGCATAAAATTCCAGAACCTCTAAAGATTTTTGGGAACTAACAAACTCACAAGGCAATAGACTAGACTATTCATCCAGTTGGTATACACACAAATGCACAGGCACACATACACACATACACGCACACATACACCATCGAAAGCAGACATCCTTATCTAAATGTTTAGAAGGCTGCATATATGCTGTCCCAGGCTCATATCTAAAAAGTGCTGTGACGTACTGTAACTGCAAGATGCAGTCAAGAATAAAAGGGCAAATTGTCTGGCAAAAATCTTCCACATTGGCAACAAATATCAAAGTTTAGTGCTGAAGAAGCATTGCGTATAGTATAGCAGATTTCGGATGGGCCCACAATATTCACAACCCCTGACCGAAAGGTTCCTAGCCTCCTGCTTTTTTATGAGTGTTTATAATGCAAGTAATAGAAATGCAAGTAACATACATGCATTGTTAAAAAGCCCATATCACATCTGCAAAACAATATTTGAGATCAAGTGATCTTAAAAATACAAGATAGACTTCATAGTTTAGAAAGAGCCTCAACATCAAAGTGTTTCTGTTCAATAGGGTCACCTGATTTAAGTTCTTGAAACTGTAAAATAGTAAAAATGTTGAATGGTCATTTAAGAAAAAAATTCCTAACACTTTTCTTGCATATATGGTCTTTTCTTGCCTGTTAACTTCTTGGCAATTAGAAATATTTATTCTAAACAAAGAACTAAAAGTGTTTAAACATTTTCAGGCAATCTTCAAGCTTTAATTGCCTGTCAGGTGTCATGTTTTGGCCCAATTTCTTTCTTTGTGCCAATACAACAAAATTGAAAACAGGCATTGGCCTAATTTGCAAGTAGATTCACATTTAGCCTAGGGAAATTACAGCAATGACCACTTTCATTAATGAACTGAATTCAAATTTAGATCAGATAGCAATCACTGATGATCACATATCACTTCCATACATACCGCATACATAGTGACAGCAAATGTGCCTGCTGATATGGCGAGTAGAAGATTCCACTTGGAGTTGCGTTTGTTATGGTGTTCCAGCCATGATCCGCTTGGGACCGGAAGATCATTCAAGGTAACGCGGTGCTCACGAGCACGTTCCACGGCCGACTTGGCATGACCGTGGCCAGACGCTAGTCTTACACCTGGGCAGAAAAGAGAAATCTCAAAATTTAAAAAAAGTAATCCTACATTTATCTCGATACAATGTCAAAGAACTGCAATTCACTTGTAAACAGAGGCAGCAGATCCAGAAATTCAGTTTTGGATCACTTCTTAAGTCCATTTCCCATTCTGCCTTGGGGTCCATCCATATACCGGGGTAGTACGTATGAACTGAGGGTAAAAGGGGAGGTTTGATTTTGGAGATTTATGTAGGGTGTGTGCAATGGGGAAAGGGGCTAAAAAGATGCCTTTTCTGTATATGTACTATATGGACGAGCCCTTGCCTGCTTTCATATTGATGCATGTTGTTGGTAAAATCATTGAATGGGAAGAAAAGATGACACTTGCTTATTTATGCATACCTTTATAGCTCTTTAGCTTTTACACCATGATGTGGAAAATAATTAGCAAATCAAATTTTTGAGTGGGTTTGGGGGGGATGTCATGCTCTTTGAGTCCCCATAGGAACTTCTCGTTCAGAACACAAATCACTCAACATGTGACTCCAGTATTTAGTCAGAAGCCAGGTTCGATTTGTTGGGGGTCGTGGAATTACGGTAGAGCCCTCCACAACTATTTGAACCTGATGCCAGTGGGGTGAAAAAGTTTGGTGTTTATTTGTCTTTGTCCCCTTGAAGGTAAAAACTTGCGTAATCAGGTAGTAGGAAAAAGTCAACCACTGATAACAAGTGATATGAACTTCACGCTGCATCATGGAAATTGGAAGCTTATACAGCATTCATTCTTTTCACTGCCCATCAAAATACAAGCACTGCAATATGTACAAGTCAGCCTGTGGGTGTGATGGTGAGTGGAAACACAAGGCACTTGTACAGAGTACACTTGTACAGAGTACACTTGTACAGAGTACACTTGTACAGAGTACACACCCAAACAGTCTTGGCTTAAACCTGAATAAGTGATAAGCTTTGGTAATCCATAGGCATTTTGTGGTTGTACAAAAGCTTGAGCATAGCAAGATTTTCGATGGAGTGAACCAGTACAGAAATGTTTTCAAGTTCAGACTTTTGAGAAAATTGTCTAATCTTGTCATTTCCTTAAGTAAATAAATGCAAGGCAAAGGTATTTTATTTATTTTATTCTTGGCTTAAATCACAAAGGTATTTTAGTTTATCCCATGCTTAAATCTCCAAGGTATTTTACTTTATACTACATGGTTAAACACCCCATGTATTTATTTTATTCCACTTCAGGGGTTCCAATCAATTATTCATAAGATATGAAGACATTTATTGGCACTTTCTGAGATGCACCTGTACTCCTCTGAAACATGCCAATGTAAGAAAGATATAATGGAAAAGTCATGTAATTCACTTGAATTAAATGGAAGGTTGAAATGGAATCTGTGGAAAAGATAAAAGACAAAAGCAAAGCAATTTCAGTCTAAACAGGGTCAATGGGTCATCTAGATGACTAGAACATAGTGGTTGGGATGCAATGTTCCCAATTGGTTAAGGTACTACCAGTGGTCTCCCGAATCCCAAGAGGTCTTGACAAGAAAAAATGTCATCCTTCCCTCTCCAAATAACCTCACATCCTTATATTTTCCCTATCCAAATAGCCTGACAAGCAAAAAAGGTCATCTTATAAATTTTGCATTGCGTTACGTTATACTCACGGAACCAACCCCAACCCCCGTCACACTTCGTAACAAATGTTTGGACCCCCCAGGCGCGTTACGTCATTTGTGGATGGCCCCTAAGACTTAACCTTAGGAGAAGCGTCAGGCCCCTGGGAATTGAAGTGACTGGACGACAGCACAGGTGTTTGAAAGGCAAATGCAATAGATTTAAGATGCAGTTCAATTAGAAAGGTGTACATTTTTCTATCAACATGTATCAAATCTAGTTTTCACGATCTTTATTTTCGAAATCAAAGGCAATACAATATAAACTGACCGACCAAGATCGCAGCCCAGGCTAGCAACGAGATAAGCTGGATCACACATAGGCCTACTGTAGGCCTATTCGTGACCTTTTAACCTTAACATAATAGGCCTGCTATGAATTTTTTTCAAACAAAAAATTAACATGAATTGTGAATTAAAATAACCGCTGCCTTTTCCCGCAGAAAACGCTCGGACCGTCGGAAAAACCACGCGAAACATCTCGAAATCTCCGAATCGACCAGTCTCGCAAAGTATTTATTCGTTCTGCCAAGGCAAACCAGATCGCACGAATACGAGCGGCCGCAATTGAAAGATAGCCGGAGATCGGTCACGTGGTTGCTGGCCGTACGCCGCGACGCAGAGACGGACGGCGTCGTCTGCCAAAGGCAACGTCTGTCTGGGTTTCGATTTGTGCGGTGCCCGGCCACGACGGCCTCTGTTGCGTAAGCGCACAGTCGCCGCCGCCGCCGTAACGATCTTTGAAACCCGGAAACGCCGTCTCGGCACGTAGGCCAATCACGTAGACCATACTTCGGTGACTTCCGTCTTACAAAGTGATCGAAGAGATTGACAGCTGAGCGCACATGGTAGAAAGCTAGACACTATCAGTCACCTGTTTTTAATTCATAATTTGCTCAGTATTTGTACTATTTTCATAACCTTTGGGCAGCTGGCGAAATAGACTTTTATATTGATCCCGATTTTCCGCAGTAGTCAACTAAATTGGTTAATGAATAGTACAAAATGCAGAGATGTATTTGTACTTGTACTCGAGTTGTACTCGAGTACAAAGTACTTGTACTTGTACTCGGAGGCCAGGTACTTGTACTTGTACTCGGAGTTTTAGGAATGCAAGTACTTGTACTTGTACTTGTACTCGGAGGCCAGGTACTTGTACTTGTACTTGAAGCATTGTGTACTTGCTACATCTCTGGCTACATGTACTTCAATGGTACCAGTAATGCTGTTCCTTTAGGCTAATGACAAGCACATCCTCACAGATGGCCAAGTACCTGGAACTCAACGATATTTATGATGAAGCCACTGATACCATCGTATTTTGGAACAGTGAGGTTAATAGAAAGGAGTTCAACAGACTGTATAATGCAGCCATTAATTAGAGACCTTAGTGTGCCTGCTTTTGGCGCGCCAATTAAACGCGTATTTAGCCAAGCTGGCTTGATCGCGAGACCGCATATATAGGGTTAATATGACCGATGCAAGACTATCATCTCTATTTTTTTAGTGCAACTGTGATGATATTTAGATGCTAATAGTGTCAATTTTATTCGTGGCCGGACAAACTGTCCGAGGACAAAATGTCACGGACAAAATGTCATGTAGAAAATGTCTTCGGGACAAAATGTCAGCGGAAAAAATGTCAATGTCAAAAATGTTGTACTAGTACTTGGAGGCCAGCTAGGTACTTGTACTCGGAGGCCAGGTACTTGTACTTGTACTTGTACTCGGAGGCCAGGTACTTGTACTTGTACTCGGAGGCCAGGTACTTGTACTTGTACTCGGAGTTTTTGGAATGCAAGTACTTGTACTTGTACTCGGAGGCCAGGTACTTGTACTTGAAGCATTGTGTACTTGCTACATCTCTGACAAAATGATGTAAAAATATCACAAATGAATTAACCTGATAAAACCTGACCTTTTCATATTGGACGTAACGCGTGCAAAGGTACATAAATCATTATGGTCCATCTTAAATTCAAAAGGACTTCATTATTGGTCTACTAGCATACCAAACAATGAATTGCTTAAATGCTGATTATAGCCTAAGCCTACAGGCTATAGCCTATTACAAGTATGCCAACTCTGAACTCCTTCAAAATGTCATTTAAGCAATTTTCAAATCTCCACAGAAAATATATGCAACCAACAAACGGCAACATAATTATTGCTTTAGGCAGTAGCGCTTCTAGGAAATTAAAACTGGGAGTTATGCCCTAAAAAGGGTCACCAGTTTAAATGAGTATCATGCTCCTCATCTGATGTATTAAATTTAATTGACCTGCCAAAAAAACTGGGGGTGGGCAAAAGCTGAAATCTGGGGACGCTACAGACTCCCTTGCTCCAAAGTAGAACCTCCCTGGATTAAGGTTTAATATGAATTGTTGAATCAGTTCCTTATAGGGTTATCAATGACATATTGTAAATTACCAAGATTTAAAAGACAAACACAAGGCTGCTTTATGACAAAAAAGCTCCACAAAGTTACATGATAATATTTATTATATAATTCACAGTCGTAGTCGTCCATAACTTGCAAATACATTAGAAGTACATAAAAGCATGACAAAAATTTCAGAAGTAATGCCTGCTTCTTATTTTAATCAAAGCACATCCATGACAATTTCATTCATAAACAATAAGGCAAGACAAACAAACAAATACACGTAATGCTAAAATAAAGTTTCTCTGAATAAATAAATCGGCATGAAATGTTTCAATCAGTCTGCATCAAAGTTCCTTCAAGCTGAAAAGCCATTCACTGTCCTGTCGTTTGCACAAATGATCAGACTGTCTCTGAGTCATGTAACAATTGTCTTTGATAATGATGCACACATTTTCGAATGTTAATACTGCTTTTGAGTTTCAATACATTTTAACCAAATCCAGCCATTACACCAATCAATCAGTATGCAAGTGAGAAAGCACTTCGCTGATGTTAGTGAAACTGACTGAACTTCATTAACTACTAAAACATACTTATTTTGTCTTGCCAGCCAAACCCCATACAGAAAAAACTTTGGATTATGAAAAACCCCATAAGTCACACGATTAGAATTTTATTCTAGCTTCAACAACTGTACTTTCAAGAATCTGCAAAAAGTGAAATTTAGCAGAGACAGAACAATAATCACAACAATTTGTCTCACACTTCTACATGGTTCTTCCTCAAGACTGAATAAAGTTCAGTAACTTAAATAGTTTAGACTATTTTGAACAGATCTGTGCGCAATCCTTATCGCGCGACAGCAACACCAGGTCAAAAGCACTTTCAAAATACGTTACAACTAAGCCTAGATGTCAAGAAGTTGCTAAGCGCTGAACCAGAGACTAAATTTTAGAGGCACATCACTCATTGCAACAGCTAATTCCGATTTCTCAGGATGTTTTGCGATAAACAGAAGACTGTTTTCACTTAAAATTCCAAGATGGAAGGCAGAAACCGAAAACAATATAACTCAGCCAAGATCAGCAAAGCAATGGCATAAATAAAACTGTCTAAGGTAACAATTTGCCAAGCCTGATTCTCGACATAGAAAATTAAAATTCGAATGCCTTATACAGGCGGACTGGCTAATAAAACAAATTCAAATAAATTAATAATAATAATAATAATAATAATAATAACAACAATGATTACAGACTACAGACTAATAATTTCAAGCGGACAAAATTTCTTGAAACATTTGAGCTCAATCCCCATCTGGGTCCATCCATATAGTATGTACGCACTGAGGGGGGTTGGATTTAGGGGATTATGCGTATGCACGGTGTGCAAACGGGGGTGTTGAAAATATGCCTTTTTTCCTGTATGTACTATATGGATGAGCCCTCACTGCTATCCGGTGACAATTCACCTTCAATGAAGACATCGGGTGATGACGAGTAACGCAGAGGGGCCTGAATTTTGCGGACGTTCCAGTGCAGGCAACCAGCAAGGCTCTCAAACCAGTCGTTGATTGGATCAATGCTGCATATCGAAGGCAGCGGATACTTTGAGGTGCTAATAACGAGAACGTCCGTCTTGAGAAGCTGTTGTCTATTGCGGCCGTCAAACGACACCCAAGCGTCACTTCGTGCGTCTGGCGAAACGGCTATCTACAAAACATAAACAACAACAACAACAACAACAAAAACAACAACAGTGTTTGGTGAGTCGAGTAATGCAAGATCCTACTGCACTTAACCTGCCAAAAGCCAAATATTTTGTATCCAGTACCACATAAAAAACATTTAGAGATTTCCAAAAATCATTTGTACACTTCATAAAGATAGCTCCATACCAGAACCAAGTACAAGGTTGGGTCTTGATTTCCAGCTGTTAATAATAATCAATGCAACGCTGACGCCTTATAGAAATATCTGAAATAGCTAACCGTTGTTTTCCAAAACCTGCATGTTACCATCACAGCTTACACCTTTCCTAATTTAAATATACTAGAGTGATGAAGGCAGAGTTGGATCTTTGGCCAGATTTGCAGTAGAATCCTGACTGATAACCCATCCAAACACCAACCGTATTCAACAATGCTCAAATTTTGCACACTTTTAACTGAAGTACTATTAATACTATAGGTAATGTACAAACTCATCAACCACTGACGCGGCTGAGTGACGCCTCACGACTTAAGTCAGTTATTTGGTACTACCCATTATCATGTTCTAAATACAGTATTCATATTTTCAGTATGTCAGCTTTAGAAGCAAATATACCGATATATACAAATGTGCATTTGCATAATTTTATTATATATTAAGAAGTACAGTAAACACATATTCAAAACTGCTGTCCTGATCACCATGACTAGATTGTTATTAAAGGCAGTAAGAGAACTCACGAAATCAATAAAAACTACACAGGTTACCAGAGACAACGGAAATCTCACTGACCTTGATCTTTACGTCGGCCGGAACAACAATCGGTCGAAACGAGAGAGAGTGAGGACAGATCGGAGCTATGATTATTGCCGGAACATTCGGATGGACCATGGAGGCTCCAGCCGCTGCAGCATAAGCGGTACTTCCAGTCGGAGTGGATATGATCAAACCTGAAAACATAATAAAAAATCTAAAAGTGAAGCCTTAATATCAGTGAAAGCATCGAACTGGATCGAAGAACTAAAAGTGGGGAAAATGCAGTAGTGATGGCACAAATCATTTTTCAATACTGGGAATTATTATTATTATTATTATTATTATTATTATTATTATTATTATTATTATACGAACATTTCTATAGCGCAAATATTCGCAAAGCAGCAAATGTGCTAATGTCAGTTGCGAACTGGAATGACCTTAAATGAACAAAACAGACCAATCAAAAAGGCACATGTTTTGTCAACAATTTTATATTTGTTAGCAGACCGGGACATCAACATCTGATACTAGTCATGATGGCGCAAAACAAGCTCATTTACACAAGTCAATGCCATAAATAAATCATAAATAATAATGTGATGACTGTTTATTATTTAAAACATGTACCGGTAATTAATTGACATAATAAATGCGTTGTCTAGCTCATGTTATGCCAAATCAAGAAGTGATTTTAAGATGACATTTGTGCAACATCATACTGACAGCTTCAGTATCTGACAATAAAGAGATGATCTTAAAGACGCAGGTACACAATAAAAGCACTTGAATTCAAGCATGGACAACCCTTTTCACACACACACAATTATTCTATTGCAAAAGATAAGAATATCAACGGGAGTTCAAACAATATACAAACCACAATTCTTTAGCATAAAGTCAACATGATGAGGCCCCAAATTAAAGTGTTAAAGCAAACAAAAAACAATTATTTTCTATAAGGTCAAGCCAAAAAATTCAATATTTTCTAATTCCAGTGTTCAATGACATTATTGCAAATGAAACAGTTAGCTTAATGTCAAATTCAACCTTTGTCACAGTCATCAGTACTTTATTGGTTACTTACTTTAATTTCTAAACTCCAGCACAGAAAATTTACACACGAATCTAGAAAATAATGTTCTGATTGAACATCAACAATAATGCACTCACCATCTCCTTGCAAAACCGTAATCTGTTTATCTTCTATAAAGAGATCCAGCTGACATAGATAAGAGGCGTCACCACGATCCACCACAATCTCATTCAAGATCTGCAATGCGAAAAAATCGGCCTATTATCAAAATAAACTCTGATACAACAGAGAAGATACTATCATAACCACAAAACTTCCTCACAAAAACTCCTTTGGTGAATGGCGGTGTATGAAGACACCAAAAAGAAAGTATTTATATGCTGCCAAGTGACAAACAACAGATACCGGTACTTATTAGGTCATTGCTCTGTTGTTTATTATACAGTGGCATAGCAATATGCTTGGGGGGGCCCTTGGCGAAAAACGGGCAGGGGTCCCTTCCAGAGACGATCCGACAAGTTTGCGAAAATGTTGACGACCTTTTTTTGTCGGTCTTTCGATCTGATAACTTTACAACTTTGCAAAAAAAAATTTTTTTTCCTCGGGTCGGGGCCCTTGGCATTTGGCCAGGTTGTCCACATGGCTGCTATGCCTCTGTTATTATACCCGATTCCAATTTCAAAACAGATAATAAAAAGGATTTTAATTGCCACAGCAAAAGCCACCAACCTATACTTAATACATCAGTCGAGATCACTGGTGTGGAATATTAAATATCTAGCTAATACTGTGGACAGACTGCAATATTTTGAGAAAGAATAATGGACTAGAATCGATTTACACTGGATTTTTAATATTTCCAAAACCAGCAGAGGTGTTGTTCTACTGCCAGGCAAAATTTTATGACCACAAATGGATGGATCTTCGAACCATTACACACCATAAAATGAATGTTGATTATCATTAAAAGAAGCAGAAACTGGGATCAAATCAACATAAAGACATAAGATGAAACTGGCTGAAACATTTATAGAGCTCAGAAATTCAACATACCAAAACATGACGTCTGCTTCCAGCAGTTTTTGGCGGTGCTGCCAATTGTGAAGTACCATTTTTATTCAAGATATCACATTTGAGTCTTGTGCGTAACGTAAAACAGGTTTTTGAACCTAAAGAAAAATCACACATAAATTAGAATCTGAAATGAGTAAAATGTAGTGATATAGATTTATAAATAATAACTAAGATTAACAAGAATTAGATCAATCTCTAGGCAACTTGCAACTCTGTGAATGTGTGGCACAGTGGAGCAAGGGTTGTAACAAAATTCTTTCCCTCATTATATCTTTTCCATAGATTGCTGAAGTTTTAAATAACAATTCCCTAAAGAAAACTGAAATGCCATTTTAAAAATGCAAGTAAGAAAAGGCAATATATTCTGAAGACTCACAACACAGAAAGATGTTTGAACAATTTTGTTTTAAAATCCAACATTGAGAATCTCTATCTATTGACTCAGATACTAATTTTGAAAATTTCTTGTCAATTGCAGATATCTCACCTTCCAAAATCTGGCTAACTTGTTCTTTGTAATCAGAAAAGTCAAATGATGTCAAAAAACCGAGAGAGCCGAGATGGAATGTTATAATTGGAGGCACACTTGTCTATCAAAAACAAAAAGGAACTATGAAATTTGACCATTATTTTTCAAAACAATTTAGAATCAAAAAAAAAGGAACTAGTTTGAAATTTAAAAAAGAAAATACAGACCATTATTTTTCAAAACAATTTAGAAACTTTCCCAACAAAGGGCCAAATTTTTTATTAATTTCTTTCCATTAATTTATAAAATCACAGTCCCACATATACTGTACTGTACATACAAGGCATTTAATTATAAAATACTTTTATAATGGCTAATCAAATATGCACTTCAATCAGTTTGCAAGCTAGGCAGTTATAAAAAAAAGAAAACACAGATAGGCAATAGTAGATTCTATTGCTTGCATCTCCCTTCCCTCTCCCAAAAATTTTATAATAATATATATATATATATATATATATAATATTCCTTCCTAGCCTCAATACCTATTTTTAAAATAATTAAATAATAATAACTGAGGATTTTTAATTTTTAAGCGTTCTTCAGAAATGATTGATATAACGTTTTAAATTTGCTATATAAGCTAAAAAGATGATAATTGTTTATTGTTTATTCCTCTTTCTAAATGCAAAACAAAAAAATATTTACGTCCTAAAATATCACCCTCTCCCCGAAAAACAAGCCCCCAAAATAAGATATCTTGTAAAGGGATCAGAGGAACAAAATAAACCAAAAACCCATTTCAGATTCAAGACACTGTACAGGTACAGTTTAGAACTAGCCATTTTTTTGAATTTGCTATATCTCAGGCTATATAAGGGAGATAAGATGCTTTTTATTCCTCTTTCTAAATGCATGATCAACAGAAATGGATATGTTGTGCGTGACACACGCAAAATGCTATTGCATTAGCGCAAAATCGGTGGTAAAACAGACAATCTCCACCGTCATAAAATGCTATTGCATTTCTTAAAAAAATCGGGTGGTAAAACAGCCAATCTCCCCGTCATAAAATGCTGTTGCATTTTCGCAAAATCGGGTGGTAGAACAGCCAATGTCCCCCGTCATTTTTGACGGTAAACACCTAGTAATAACAACCCAAGATATCTTCAAATTACCCTCAGAATAATAATACACACACATATATCACTGTCAGCATTGCTTTACAGTACCGGTAATTCAATTCAACTTTAGGCCAGAGGTTTGAGTAGCAGTAAATGAGATCATTAGATAATAAAATACAGAAGACCATACAGTGTATAACTTTAATAATAAAGCACTAATAGGGCACAAAACCAGTTACACATACAATTCATTTGAAATCTTAATGCCGAACAGAATATTTACAAAATTACCTTTTACAAAAATTAAACAGAAATCTTTTCCATAAGCATGCACGGGTCAACACACAAATACACTGCACAATATAAACTCTAAGATACAATACATGTATTGTATGTGTATCTAAAGCACGCTGTCTTGTATAGATTACATGTATAGATTTTTTACCTGAAAAAGTGTAGATGCATAAAGGAGCGTGCCATCTCCGCCAAGGCAAATGATCAGATCTACCCTGTCTGTTAAATTGTCTTTACCTGCACAGGTGAAGGCACAGGTACAGGTATAGGTATGCAGAGTTGCTTTAAATGTCATATCATAAGAAGGCAACGCTTCAAAAAATGCTGTAAGTACTGGTAATGTTCTCACTCAGTTAAGGGCTCCATACACTCAATTTTCAATGCCAAAGTAACGCAGCAGCTTAGCAGTGGATGAGATTTTAAAATCAGCTTTCACTGAACAATAATAAAGTTTTTACACATAATTTTCAATCAAAACCCAAATTCAATCACAGATTTATAAAATATACCTTCTGTAAACGTAGACAATTTGTTACAAATAGATGAGAAGGCGGGCTGTTTATTGATGATTCGGTCTTCCATAACCTGCTGTTCAATCAAAACCTCCATCTTCTTTACCTATGATCACAGAATATATTCCTTTATATAACTTCCATCGTCAGTTTGTATGTATGCATTAGCAATTTCTGTTACCAGGGAACATTATCAATTAATTATTTGTAGCAAAAATGGTGAATTGTGTAAAGCTCTGCTATGCATTTGCTCAAGATTCAGCTGCAATTAGAAAATGGCAATGCAAGATATCAAAGTTCAGACTGGCATGATGCTCTAGAAAAAGGATGGTCTAGAATAGAAATATATCTTCTTTGTCAAGAATGGACCCTCCTCGACCTTAAAACTTAACCCTAGCTCTAGCACGGCGGAGTGTAATATAGGAACAGTTTTTGGCAATGCTCAGTAAGAAAATGCCTCCATATATCAAAGGTGAAAAGGGCTCAAGAGAGGCTCTCTCAGCAAACACACAAGTTTACGACTTAGGCACAACGCATCGAAATAAAAACAGAAAATCACATTTAATTATCTCATAAGTGTTAGCTTTGAGTGCCTTCATACCAGAACAGATTCAAGCTTGCAACAATACTACTCCTGATCTAGCATCCATTTAAAATTTAAATTCACGCATCTAAGGTCTCATTGCATTATCATTCTGCCCAAAAGTCTTGTTCTCGGTTCTTTTTTCCTTCCTCAAGTGGATAGTTTTTCTGCCTAATATCTATGGAGTGTTTGATTTATCTCAGCAGTCAGGCTACATTCCTAACCATAGGCCTAGGTCCTGTTGTAAAGAACAAATGCCCACAGATGAAGAAACCTAGGTCCGGTTGGTTGTATAGAACAAACACGTGCACAGGGAGGGGGGGAGTGAGAGTTGGTATGCTAATTACTTCCTGGTTAACAGTTCCATTGTTCACATATTTTCACAAATCATTTAAAGCTACCCACTCACTGCTAATTCTTTTGCAATTTTACGCCTTCAGGTTGGAAAAGTGTTCTCAACTTAAAACTCCTTCCTCTCCATATATTATAAGTGCAATAGTTTAATATGCTCCCAAATAAGAAACATATGAGTGAAACTTTATAAACTTTGACAAAAGTGATATAAAGTGTGTCTTTGTAGAAGATGCATCTATTATCTGCATGGCTAGTAAATGAAAATCTATGTTTAACAGGAATACAAAATATTCTGTGACATTTCCAAAGAAACCAATTCAGTCATGACAAGAACAAATTACTGTAAATGATTTACATTACCGTAACCCAAATCAATATCACCAGAGTACAAGCCAACAAAAGTCTACTGCAATATAGTTTGATAAATAATAATAATGTTCGAATAAGTCAATAGCATCTAGACTGGTTGTTCATGGTAGAAAGTCAGTGGCAGTGGAACTCTCACTATGTGAACTTCAGTTGGAAAGTGACCTAAGAGCTGGTGTGTGTTGAAGTAGGGTCAAGTAGTATAACTACAGGGTGGCACTAAAAAACCGGACTATATCAAATGCAAACATAAATGTGACTATACGGTTTTTTTGTGCCACCCTGTATAATCATTGCACTGCCTGTGCATGTCCCAGATGAAGGTAAATAAATGAATCAGTGAAGAATTCAGAAAAGCCAGACGACACAAAATGCACTTCATTTACGGAGCGAGCAGCAGTGACAATGTCACTCTGAAGTGCAACACTTGAGAGAGAATATTGCAACAAGAGCGTTTGCAACAGACAGGAATAGTGAAGCAATAGCAATAGCAGACAGAGCAGAACAATATCAAGAAGTACAAATAGGATGAAATTGAAACCACTTTCAGCTACTATGAGTAACAATATACCACAAATGTGACAATCACATTATTACTATTGGCACCCCAAAAGCAGCAAGTCAGGACTAATACTAACTGCAACATTCGACTATAGGCCAAAACCAATACACAAACATACAGTTAAACATAAATTTATCTAAACAAATTTATTAACACTTGGGTTTATCATAAGTTATTATTATTAGACTTCTTTAAATCTGAAGTGCTGTTCATTGAAGCCTTAAGTTAAACCACTTCACGTAATTCATAAATTCTCAGAATCCACCAATGGTAAACTCATAAGAATATAATAAGGTTACATGTAAATGCACATTCAAGTTTTGTGAGGATATATATATATATATATATATATATATATATATATATATATATATATATATATAAACATGCATGTGCGTATTATTCTGTACACTTAGCGAATGTCTACCTGTACAAGCCAAGCTGCAAGTTCAACAAAAGCTTCATCGACCATGTCATCCCAAATTTTCTTGATGATGAGAACACTCTGGGGTTTCTTTTTCCACATCAACATCAGCTTACAAGGATCCTGGATGATTCTGGAAAGAAGTCCATACAGCATAAACTACATTCAATTACATTGCAAACTAAACAAAACTACACATATCGTACGGCTATAATGAATAAATATAGCAATAATGCCTGCAAGTTAAAGCCTGACTTAGAATACTTTGGATCTAGTAAGACATCTTTCCACAGTTTATGAAATGAAGAACATAGCAGTATTAACTTTTAAAAAATTGGAACAAAACTCACTTGAACAGCAATAAAATGAGATAAAACAATATAGTTATTACTATCTAAATTACATCAATATAAACATATAACTGAAAGTCACATTTATTATCACACAATGCTGAACATGATAATATATACCAGGGTAATCAATTTAATATATAATTAATCAACATGAAATCAGTTAAGAAGTCTTCAAGCGCTAAGCATACTCAATTATGTAAGATGTTTGCAGAAGAGTGGCTTTTGGACCAAAGTTGAAATTCTGACAGGCCCCATAAAGGCTTTTAGTCCTCCTCCTAAAAATTTAACAAGTAACTAGAACACAGAATGACACAAGATCAGCTCAGAAAAAGAAAAGCACCGGTAAAGTAAGCTAATTGCAGCAGCAACAACAAAAATTCCTACAATTTGCACATTTATTTCTTGATAAAAATACCTGACATCGAGTAACTTGCAGGTCAACAAAGCTGCTTCTCAATAATTTTCTATATCAGATATCCCTAAGCATACACTGACGGCTGTGTGATTTGTCTTTTAATGATGAACGCTTTAAAGACGCTAAAAAAATAAACTGATCGCAAGAAAATTACAGCCAGTCCTACCATCATAAGCGATAGTCATGTACTGTCCACAGCTTAAAAAATATCCATTGTTATTTCTGGACAACAATATGCAGACTATATATATATAGACATCTGCTCATGCCCAGCAACCAGCAGCTGATGTTTAATATTTGTAATAAAAGATTCATATAGGTCAGCAATTACCTAATGAGCAACAAATACTTTTTGCAATATTAACAAGCAAAGCGCTACCACAGCATTGTTGGCAACCGATACTGTACAACATATAATTAAATTCTAGAATGCTGGGCAATTTAATAACTAGGCAGACTAGGCCACTGCTCATACATCAAAATCTAATGACAGAATATTTTAGCCTGATCTTTTTCAGTGGCGGTTCCAGGATTTCTTGGTGGGGGGATGAAATGAATTCATAGAAATTTGTTGGGGGAATGAAAATAGAAGGTAAAAAATCAATAAACTTTGCCAAAAAAGGGAGAAAAAAGGGAATTTTTCCCTAATTTAACTATAGTTTTACCGAAAAATAGGTTGACAAGCCAAAAAGGTCATTCGTGCAGTTAATTTGACTAAAATTTTTCCCCAAAATAGGTTTCACAAGCAAAAAAAGTCAGTCCAGAAGTCCGTTGGGGGGATGCATATCCACTCATCCCCATGGAACCTGATTTTTATTAGTGATTATATATATATATATATATATATATATATATATATATATATATATATACACACACACACACACACAATTGTGCATGAAATCACATCCTCAAACCATTGATGGGCTTATCAGTGATGGTCCACACTGATGTATAACCAGATCAAACCATAACAGGACACCATTCCAAATCTTCAAAACTTCCGATACATGAAAACAGTCCAAAATATCGTAGTTGACTGGGCTAATGTAGAATGGTAGGAGGCAAGGGGTAGATGAGATGAATTCTGGTGTGTCCTTGTGCAGTCTATAAACACTGACACATGCATAGGTGGGATAATAATAATAATAATAATAATAATAATAATAATAATAATAATAATAATAATACTAATAATAATAATAATAATAATAATGGATAGGTGGGATAATAGGCCTAGAACCAGTTTGCTTCAAATAACAAAGTCAATCAGATTTATTCTCTTCCTTTTAGTGTTGGATTTGCTGGGGGACATAAGAGGGTCGAAAACTGTGACACTGGGGGTAGTCCGAACCCAATGGGGTTTCTTTTAAAACTCAACCATGGTAGGAAGTTAACCTTCCAATGCAACTGTGCCATATTCTTTAACATGCTACAACATTTCAATTTAAATTCTGTCCTCTTGGCTAAAATCAATCACTCTATTTACAAAACTGTCAACTGGTTAATCATCGTCGTCGTCGGCATCATCATCATCGGCAAGCTCACTGACGGAGCGTAGCCTTTTCCACTAAACATTTCCAAGAATCTCTGTTTTGAACTGTCTTCGAGGCTGTGAAATGTGCAACATTAGAAAGAGCCAAGTCAAATTGAATTGTTCTGGTCCAGGTAGTTTTGAGCGACCAACTGGTCTCTTCCACGACTTTTGGGGGCCTCTAATTACTTCCTGTAGGGCTCTTGCATGGTCCATGTTTGAGGGTGCTCTTGCAACATGCCCAAAGATGTGGAGATGCCTGCTTCATATTTTTATGGATATGGGTTCCTCTCTTCTCTCCCGTACGTTGGAACACCTCTGGTTGATCGCCAAGGCACAAATGATGTATTTACAATTTCTATGGCCTATTATGAAGCTCTGAAGACTGACTTCAGTCAATGAGATACAAAACTACGGATTCATCACCTAAGGCCTTATGGCCAGACTCAACGGACCGAAATGTGGTACAGTCTTAATGCTATAGTTCAGCTAACTATTCCAATGAAAATTAAAGCAGCGACAGACATAATAGAAGACCTCTTTCAACAGTCCACTCAATGGTCCGTGCCTCTACAGCAGCTCATCGTAAAACCCCCAAATAATAGAGGTTCTAGAGTCAATTTATACCTCAGCGTATTCGTACTGCTCTTCGTCTTCGTTTCACCGCCTTCGGGAGACGACAATTCCGTCCCGAATTCCAGCTGCGATTCGCTGTTGTACAGTCTCTCTCGACGACGGGCTGGACGGTCACGGATCTGGCTTTGGCCCGGCGCCATCGACAAGTCCAGTCCATCCACGGTAGCGTGTTGACTACTGCTCTGGCACGGCGGGGACTTCGTTCCAATCAAACCTACCGCTCCCGGAGCATCGCCGCCCGACGCGTCATCCGACGGATCCATTCGCCGTTCAGATCACAAATTCAATCGTCATAACTGCTACTGTGCGACAATGGCAACTGCTACTTGGCAGTTATAACAGCTACAACCAAATGCACTGCTACTGAGATTCAAATCATATGTAAACATTAAAACTAAAAGTAAAGTCTACGACATTACTTCCTGCATAAACAAAGACTACAAATATAAATGCCAAATTGAAATAAGTAAGTAAAATCTTGCTAATTTATATATAGTGATATAATGCGCTGTTGTAGCTGTAAGTAAGTAAGTAAAATCTCGTGAATTTATATAGCGGCTTGGAAAGCAGCACAACAGTAGCTGCTTATTCTTAGGCGTTCAGCCTCCCTTAAAATAGCCACAGGAAAGGTATGAGATATCAGCCAGGCAATAGTCAACATCCGAAGGGCAGTTAGGCTAGGTTGTTACAACTATGGAGGAATGATTTCAGAGAAAATGAAGGATTTAAGCTTAGACCTGAAGACTTGAAAAGATAATGCAGCAATTATAGGAAATCGGGACTCAGATTTTATTGTTTCAAAGTGTCCAAATGTGCGGAGGAAAGCTGGGATTGAATTCCAAAGTTCAGGTGCAGCGTATGAGAAGGCACGGTTGCAAATTTTCAGGAATGACTGATTCAGCGGGCGTGAAAGCGTGAGATGAGATGACGAACGTGCAGTGTTTAATTCAGGCCGTTTCCGGGGGAATTGCCCTTTCAAATTCCCCCCGGAAATTTTGGAATACTACATGGACTAACAGCGGCCCCTGGCATAATTCCCCAAGGCTTTGTCAGTTTACCCCGGAGTCCAGGAGTTTAGATTAAACACTGCGAAAGTGTGGGTCGAGGAGGCTGAGGGGTTAATAGTGATCTAAGGTAGACAGGTTTTGATGACTGAAGTGAGCTATATAAGTAAGTAAAATCTCGTGGATTTATATAGCTGCTTATTCTTAGGCGCTCAGCCTTTCTTAAAATAGCTATGGGGAAGGTATATGATCAGCCAGGCAAGAGTCAACATCCGAAAATATCTGAATCACGGTAAACCTTATGGAAGGTTACCATCTATTGACTGGTCATAATAGTTAGTCTACTCCAATGATATGTATCAACAGGCAAGTATTGACCCAAAATGAGAAACTGTCCGGCTTTTTGCTTTCATTATCATCTATACTGACTTGAAGTTCAATTGTTCATTGTAACCTGCTATGCCAGGGTTGATGCTATGCACAATTGCACATGGGCGCACACCTGGTCAGAAAAACGGTCGTGTCCTAATTTTTGTCTCAGGTGATGACCTTTTTGCTTTTTTGACAATAAAATAAACCATGGTTTTGTTATTTCATAGCCAAAAAAGCACCCGTGTCCCAGTGGCGGCTCTAGGATTTGGCAAGTGGGAGGGGCCGTTGGGGTGGCAACTTCTAATCATGGGGGGCCAACCATTTGTTGTTTAATGTATGTAGCATTGAGTATAGGGTGGGGTCCACTGGGGGGCCAGCCCTCTCACTATCCCATAGGGACACGACCTTCCCAAAAAAACACTCGTGTCAGAACACGAGGGACATTAAAGCCATGTTTGCGTCTCTGATGTTATGCCATATTGCTTCTGACCATTCTTCCGCACCATATATTATATCCTATGCAACCAAATGATTTAATGATTGATTTTTGTGATTTTGTTGGCTAGACATAAGATACATGATTTATTGACTAGTTGATCCGACAGTATTGGAGACTCGAGCAGGTTCCATTACCGACGGAGAAGAAACATTAAATTTCTAGACCCTGTTCTTTTTCTTGTACTCTTTCAGTCTTATAAGCCTAATCTGATTGCAAATCGTTATAATTATTGTCTTTTTTACTCGACTGAATATTTTCAGGAAGTGACACCTTGCATAATAATTATTTGACTTGAAATCCACGAAGTCAGATTGTTTTCCGTGATTTTACTGACTGATTGACTGGTCAAATAGCTGGCTGGCTGGCTGGCTGGCTGGCTGGCTGACTGATATGGATTTGACGACACCAGCGTATAATGTGTACGACACTTGGACGCTTGACCGCGGTCTTAAGGCATTAGAATCACGCAAAATAATGAACTGGTCCGCGTCGCCGGCGTATATACGCCAGGTCGATTGGCTTACACCAACCTGCCCCGGTTGACAAGTGTTAATTACGAATTAGTTTAAAGTCTTCGACGGTCGGCGCTTCAACCTTAATCCTCTTTGAAGTGCGTTTTACCGAGCGTCGCCGTCTTCTTGGCGTCACTTTAATGTGCCGTAAGCCGGGGCCTGTCAGCCGGCTCACACCGGCGAAAACCAAGGTAATTACATCATCGCTCATCCGACCCACTTCGGCCGAGCGAAGACGGAAGGTTGGAGCCACCGACGCCGACGCCGCCGCCCGCCGGTCGGTCGGCCGGCCGGCCGCCGGGGACTCTCCTGCTGCCGGAATCTTATCCGCGATTGAGCGCGGAGGTTAAGCGCTCGATTTGCGACGCGCTGCACTCTCCGCGGTCGTCGTCTTCGCTGATGAATTGTTCTTATGATAATTATCTCATCGGATATGCTTTTGGCGAAGGGGCGATTAATCGGAGGGTTGAGGGTTCAGTGAACTTCAGTCGCACACCGGTGGAACCAGAAAATTTGTGGATTTTCTCAATTTTTCTGTGTCCGAATCTACTGAAACAGCCAACTAGAGGACGAAATAAATGTTGGGGTGGAAGTAGTCCGACCCCACTGCTTTCGGAAAACATCGAACGCTGGGCGGAGTGTTTAATTTAGACTTTAGACTCCGGGGGAAAACTGACAAGGCCGGGGGAAAGTCAGCTAGGGGGTTGCTGTTAGTTGATGTAGTATGCCTGAATTTCCAGGGGGAATTTGAAATTTACGGGGGAAAGGGAAATTCCCTCCACCGGGAACGGCCTAGATTAAACCCTGACTGGCGGAACTATAAAGGGATTTCATAATTTAGAAGCGTAGGCCAGATCAGAAATCCTCATAAGAAACTCAATAATAACAAACCATTGTTTAATCTAACGCAGCAATTGAGGAGTATAGCCAATTACTTTATAATTTGTGGCGATGGACGATGGATAGCGGAGATTGGATCATTGGAGAAGTGGTAAAACATTTCTTATGGACATCGGTTGAGAAAATAAAAAAATAGAAATCCAGTATATTTCATTTCGCTAATGAAAAACTTTATTATTTGCTCTGCGTAAAGAAGATTTGGCGAAATAATTTCGAATAGGCCTACGAACGGTCGGCAGTTTCGAGTTTTCCACAGAAGTTTTCCAACAGGAGGCGTAAGCTAAGCACCTAGGCTCGATCCCGCCCCCTCATTTTTGAGAGGCTACCATAGGAGGGACAAAAGGGGTGACCCACCCACACTTTTTCGTTCAAGTTTACACCAATGGACACAGCCAACCACGACTGAATTGCTTAGTTTTGCCTTGTCGCTCAAGCTTCGATTCATAATCCTCTGCAAGGGTGCCATGGGACATATTTAAAACATACTGTAATCAAAAGTTTACTAAAATGCGCTATTACATGGGCGCATTTAGGAAGGCTTAAAGGGTATGCTGAAATTTAAGAAGTTCGAAAAATAACTGTTATTCTATGTTCTGCAGTAACATACAGTTGAAGTTTATTAATAATACCACCTGTAAAGTACTGACCGTAAATTTACTACAACTGAATTAAGTTCAATCGTCGGTCTAACAGTCTTCAAGTGTAACAGTGTATTTGTGCTCTTACATTACATCTAAATATTACATTAAAAAATCGAGTCCAGAGCAGAGGCATCATTTGGGGGGCTGGGGGGGGGGCCGTGGCCCCCTCAAGGAAATGAAAATATTAATTTATAATATATTAATGTGCAACAAAAAACAAAAACAGGGCCGTGGCCCCCAAGGAAATGAAAATATTAATTTATAATGTATTAATGTGCAACAAAAAACAGAAACAGGGACATCACTTGCGTTTGGGGAGGCAAAAAAAGTCAGCATCCTAAGAAGGGCTGACAAGGACAAGAGCAAAGTCGTAAACGCAAAAGAACTGACGAGCAAAAAAAAAGGTCGTCAACTTTTTTTCGAAAACTCAAACTTAGTCGAAAAATTTCCAAAAATTAAAAAAATTTTAAAAGAAAATTTTACAAAATTTCTCGCCCCCCAAGAAAAGTGTGAAATGACGCCACTGGTCCAGAGACCAAAGGAGTTCGAAAGGATCCAAATCGATCTATTCCAGGGTTACAATATCAACGCCCGCTGAACCTGTAGATTCAAGTCATCGCCGCAAATTCATTGACCCCCACGCCAAATATTTTCAAAACTTTGATAATAAATAATGATAATGATAATTGGATTCAGGGGGCGTAGCTATGAATTTGATTTGAGGGGTATATATATATATATATATATATATATATATATATATATATATATATATATATATATATATATGATGTGATTGGAGAGTACAAATCTTTAAAAACTTTGAAAATCTTAAAACACATTAAAAATTTTAAGGTAGCCTGTTTTTTGGGGGAAGGGGTATATATACCGTCCGTCGCTAAGCTCCTGACTGCATAGGCGGCGCTAGGGTTTCTAATTTGGGGGCTTAAGCTATTGTTAAACTCCTCCCTTTCCCTCTCCCCTCCCCTTCCTTCCTCCCCAGGAACTGAAAAATGTTTCACTTCTACGTTTGCCGTAGGTGAGTTTTAGCGCAGTTTTGAAGAACGGAAATTGATTTCGTCTGAGCGGTCTCGTTATATGAAACTGTTGAAAAATCGCCTCCCCTTGCCATCCCGTCCCCATCATTACTATCTCGGCAAAGGCAACATCTGGGTTTTGAGTTCAAGAGTTGTACAACGTCAGTTAGGGTTAGCCTGTTAGGGAGTCCTTCGTTAACTCCACAGCTAGGCCTATATTAACATTGACTAGGATCATTATGAGCCCCCGGCGGGGTCTGACCTTACATTATAGTGGCATACCGGAAATACATTTCAGGACATGTTGACAGCATCACAGTGTTGCCGTTTTGCCGAAACCAAAAAACCACAGACGGCTCTCTAAATTTTCAAAAATCCACAGAAATCCACTGCTACAGAAACCGCGAACAAGACAAATTAAACCAGACAAAATAAGAATAATAACTCTTTAGTCTTTGTGCCTTGTGTAATGTGTTCTGTCTTCTTTTTCTCATTGTATTTATACTAAATTCGTTTCAAATCACTATTACAGGCCTACATAGCCACAAAATTTGGAAAATATTTGGGGGGGCTAAGCCCCCCCAAGCCCCTGATAAGCGCCGCCTATGCCTGACTGGATTTTTAAGTGATTTAACAGGATTTTTCATCTGCTGAAAGCACTGTCACTGACACATCTGTCTAACAACGTTTTATAATTTTGTCTTCGCCTAAGACGCTGTTTTCTCCTTAACGTTAATCATCTAAAAACTATTTTGATTTAGCCTACTTTTTATCTTGTTCTGGTTTTGCTTAACTTTGTCTCTTTAAACTCGCAGATATATTGGGGGGGAGGTGGAAGGGAAGTTTTCAAAAATTTCTTTCGCGCTGACGCATCATAAAATTTCGCGGCGTCCACCGGAATTTTTAGCGGAAGCCGACAGGTAAGTGTATCAGCAGCTCCAACGTGGCTTCGGACTGAAATTATGAGGCTGCTTATAGCCTGGCCCGCCGCCGTCGCCGCCGCCGCCGCCGCCGTCGCTAATGGCCATAGCTCCTCTAATCCATCAAACGCCATCTGCCTGTTGTCTTCATTCTTCGCACAATCAACGACCATGGTCCACATTTTTAAAAACCTGCGCGATAAACCCCGCGGGTTCTGCTCGCAAAAAATTACCGAGGGAAGTTTGAAAACATAATTTGCAGAAGAAAATAGTTCAGGTAGGTAAGGAATTTAAGGAAACAACGAACATCGTAGAATTTAAACAGCTGTGCAGTCAGTCGCCCCCGTACATGTAGATGATGTAGATTACATAGATTACTATAACTGCAGTGGCGGCTCCAGGATTTGGCAAGTGGGAGGCGGAACGGGCGTTCGGGTGCAGCAACTGCTAAGCATAGGGGCCCAACTATTTGCGGCTAGGTATGTAGTAGTAAGCATAGGGGTCCCAACTGGGGGGGGGCACTGGTGGGCAGGCATTCAATAAGGGGGCATGGCATGGCCCAGGGTCCCTATACTGCATAACTGGGACCGTTTGATCTGTCATTTTTTTATAGCGCTGTTGCCGTATACGTTTAGCGCTCGTGAATAAGCTGGTGTACTGAGCCAAGCTTTCGGGCAGCGCTATAGAAATTTCGTGTTTCCTTACTTACTTATATTATGTTATCTGATTCAGTTGGTGAAATTGGCGTCGAATTCGTCGTCGTGTGCGCATCTTGTTCTCAGAGCGACAAACAACGGTGATGACGAGAGTTTGCGGAGATTTTTGCAGTTGACGTCACGCACCGATGTCTGACTGTCAAGTTAAGTGATTCGCGCAACTCGGGCTGCATATGACGACGCTTGTAATTAATTATTAGACGCTTCCAGACAAGGTCAAGCTTTCAGATTGCTGACCATGGACAGACAGACAGACGGACAGACAGACAAACGGATAGACAGACAGACAGACAGACAGACTAACAGACAGACAGATAGACAAGCAGATAGCCAGAAAGACAAACAGAGACAGACAGATAGACAGACAGACAGATAGACAAACAGATAGACAGACAGACAGACAGACAGACAGACAGAAGTAAGTAAGTAAGTAAGTTTTTAACTAACAGACAAACAGACAGATAGACAGACAGACAGATAGACAAACAGATAGACAGAAAGACAAACAGAGACAGACAGATAGACAGACAGATAGACAAACAGAGACATACGGATAGACAGACACATAGACAGACAGATAGACAGTAAACACACGGACGCACACACACTCAGACGCACGCATGCAGTCAGTCAGCGCTCCGTATAGTGAGAGAATCTGAAGATCGTTGACTTGAGAAGCGAACGCACTTGAGTTTTGAACGTCGGTAGATTTCGAGACGCTGCAGATGATGACTTCGAATTCGACGTCGTTCAACAGCAGCAGCAGCAGCAGCAGCAGCAGCAGCAGCAGCAGCAGCAGCAGCAGCAACAGCAACAGCAACAGCAGCAGCAGCTACTCTCTCATCCGCAAAGACGACGCTGCTGGCATTTCTGCTTATCTTCTGCTTCGCCGTCAGGTTCACGTCGACCCTAGGTTCGTATTTACACGCTCTGGGTCATCTCTTGACCCAACAATTCCCTGACCTTTCAAGTAGAGGGTCACATCGACCAGTTTAGGTACTTAGGCGGGCCGCAACGTTATAAAATTCTAGAATTTTGACTACATTATGCAGTCGATGACTCTGCTCCGGGTTCTCAAAATGCACGAGGAACTAACTACTGAAAACTGTAACTTTCGTTTAATTATAATTATAATTTATTTATTTGAGAGCCAGGTTAGTTCTCTATCCTTCTCTCTCTCTCTCTCTCTCTCTCTCTCTCTCTCTCTCTCTCTCTCTCTCTCTCTCTCTCTCTCTATCCTATCCTTCGTTCCAGCATCAGGGCAGTGGCCAAAGAAATTTTAATCCCGGGGAAAGATTAATTGAAGTTAAGATCTGTGTACCTTCCTTGACATGGGCGTCCGGAGTGGGGTGCAAGGGGGCGCAATTGCACCCCGCTGGAAAAATCGCGAAGTTATGAAAGAAGTAAAATTACGTGTTTCTTTCATTACAAGACCCTGTTTTGCACTCCCTGGAAATTTTCTTTCTTTCTTTCGTCACAAGACCCTGTTTTGCATCCCCTGGAAAAATTTCTGCGGACGCCCATGTTCCTTGGGGAATTTAGGTTACGCGTCATTTAAACCCGCATCAGTTAAACCCAATCAGATAATACCGTAGTCGTGCAATGAGTTTAGACACATTTGTTTAAATACTGTACTTGTGTGCTGCCGAGTTTTGTGTCGTGTGATTGTTTAGGTTTCTTATCGTGTGATTGATTGTTGATTTTTAATAAAAACATTTTAACTGCATGTGTTTAATATGTGTTTAAGTGACGTCGGTTTAAGTGACACGGGTTTATGTGACGCCTGTATTATCAGAACGTGTTTAACTGACGCCCGCGGGTTTAATTAAGTGGCGCGGGTTTAAATGACACCAAATCGGAATTTATTATTGTGCAGCTTCACAAACTTAAAGCAATAAAACTTTAAAATTGAGACTATGTAAATAAAACAGTAATAGCAATATTATTGACGTAACCATAAACGCGATGGTTGTTAGATTCGTTACGACCACACGTCTGTTAGTCGGAACTAATCGCAGAAATCGTTATACAAAATTAGTGCTGTATAAAGGCGCTATAGACCTATTGTTCGCAAAGCCAAAAAGACCTCCCTTTAAAAACGGTAGAAATGTCTTGGGAAATTTTGCGAAATTTTGACGGAGCAGCTAAATCGAAGGATTATTTTCTGGATAGAAACAGGGCTTTTTGTTAAAAAAATATTTTCCGGAACGCGATATATAGTCAGAAGTCAATTGTCAACATGACATAGGCCTACCCTAGTGGCCGAAATATGATTATAATGATTATAATCAGTAAAACATTAAATTAATACATAGAAAATTTATTTAGAACTATATAAGTTCTAAATTTTCTACATGTGAATTTAATGTTGCAAAAAATACCAGTCTTCAGATTTTCCGAAACGCCGTTCCGCCTCGTTCCGGCACAAAAAAGCCCTGGATAGAAGCAGAAATTTCTTAAAACTTGTGTGACCGTAACCACAAGTCCCGTAGCAGACAACTAAGATAACGCAAAACTTGTAATACGCGAAAGCCGAGAACTTTAGATGCTACAAATTAAACGATTACGGTAAGTTAAGGCTTTTGGAGGTCCTGTATATCAACGAAAAGCAATGAGCAGTAAATTCTCTCTGGCGTTTTTCACCCATGGATGGTCTTCCTGAGAGAACTAACTAGTTTCTGATTAATTAATGCGAGACTTCGGAAACTAAATCTATCTACCGCCAGGAGTGACAGTAAAAGACATTTCTTGCAAACTGCCGATCATCACAACGGTTAACTGTTACCAGTGGCGTAGCCAAGGGAGGTTTTGGGGGTTAAAACCTCACTTGGGCGCCGACGAAATTTTTTGTGTTTTCATGCATTTTTTATTATCGGACGCGGTTTCGAGGGGCAAACCCCCCTTGGGGCTGCTGACATTACGTCAACAATTTAGGGGAGGGGTATGAAAAAGTTTGACAGTTGTTGACAGGGGAGGGGGTCAAGAGAAATTGACGTCAACAATTTCACTTTTTACAAATAATCAAAAAATAGGAAATTTCATGGAATACTACTTATTACAATGGAAAAAGTATGGCAAAAAGGTCATCATCACCACATTTTGATATTCGATGAGCAAAAAAAGGGGAAAATGGTTATCACCGCAAAAATAATAACCTTGTTATTGGAACCTGTCATTGATCTTGAGGGAGGGGGTCAAAAGTTTTTGACGTAATTATAGGGGGTAACTGAAAGTTGACAGTTGTTGACAAGGGAAAGGGGGTCAAAAATTGCCCAAAAATGTTGACATAATTAATGGACAGCCCCTAGAGTAAAATTATTAATAGGCCCATTACTAGAATCATATAGCGACTCTATAAAGGTCATCCGAGCAGTGGCGGATCCAGGATTTTGGACCAGGGGTCAAATTTCAGAAATTCAATTAGCATGCAATAAAAATATCGCAATTATAGTAATTATCTATGAAAAAAATATTGAATTTTCAAAAAAACAGGCCACTTTATTTACATAATCAGGCCAGTGGGGTCAGCTGACCCCATGCCAGATCCGCTTCTGCACCTGAGGGTGGGGTGCGTTGCTGCTATAGCAACGTAGGCCTACTTCTAAATTATTCTTGGGCTGCCAGCAGTTTTCAGTAATCGAACATTGCAGCGTATATATAGCCGTCTCTTATCTTCGTCTTGGGTCCGACGTAGATTAGTACCTGTGACCATAAACTGACCATCTTTGTCCGCCCGCCTCTTTGCCCCTCCCCCCCCCCCCCACCCCCACTCGAATCCTTCATCCTCCGTCTCTCCCGCGTCCATCAATCGATCCCGATCCATCCTTCGACTGCGATACTTCCTTCACGTCACGTCCTGTCGACGAAGGCATTCCAAACAGGTTTCGGGCTGCTTACGACGCCTGTAATATTCATATCTTCGTGAATATTTCATTGCGCCGGGCGATTCGCACACGGCGGCGGCGGCGGCGAAGAGACCGACCGACGGTCGGCACCGCAGGAGGAGGAGGCGGAGGAGTAGAGGGGGAGGGCCCGCCCGGCCCCTTTCCTTCCGTCGACCGGTCGGCGAGCGGTCTTTTGTCTTAAGAGCCGGCGACGACGGCGACGGCGACGACGACCGAAGACGGGCGGAACTTTCGGTTTCTTGTTCAAATTTCATTAGCACAGGACGGTCGATCGTCTAGGGTGGAATAATGGCCGATTAATAATGAACGAGCTGCGCCAAGTGATTTCGCCGCCGACCGCCGCCGCCGCCGCCGACGACGACGTTGGTGGCTGCCCGCCCCTTAGACTCCACCCCACCCAACCCCCCAACCCCTGCGAGGAGGTCGGTTTTGCATAAGTGAACTACTCGTCGTGTATACGCTGCCGTTGTTGTACTTTATTATGTAACACTCCGAGTAAGTTGAGTAATCTGACTGACGGACGGAACGCCGGAGAAGCCCCGGAATCAACCGGAATGACTGCGCGGAGGACCGACCGGAGTGGGTGGGGAGGGAGAGACGGGGGGGGGCGGATCGAGTGGACTGGAGTATGGCGAAGGAAGGCGAAAGACTAGGAGATGAAATGGTCTCAAGAAAATTTCGTCAAGAAGAGACAGAAAGACAGACAGACAGACAGACAGAGACGGTTGAAGTAATCGAACCCAAGAATGTTTAAGCGGAGTCGAAAAGTGCAAAATTGTCGTAAATTTGGAGTTCTTCAACGACGGACGACGATTCGTTAATTTAAGATATATATATATATATATATATATATATATATATATATATATATATATATATACATATATATATTATATATATATAAAATGTGATTTAAAGTGGCTTAGGAGGCTAAGTAAGCCTGGGTGAAGTCTTTCAGCATCTTTTCAAGCTCCTAACATCACGTTGTTTTATGGTGTCTTATTACTTAGTCCGATTTTGTCTTATTTTCTTATTTTCTCTAATTTTCTCTTATTTTGGTTTAATTCTTTTCATTTGCATTGCCACTATTTGGTGCATTCAGTCTTATTTTGGCGCTGTGGATATATATATATCATATATCATATATCATTTATCATATATCATTTATCATTTATCATATATATATATATATATATATATATATATATATATATATATATATATATATATATATACACACGCATTACAAATTTCAAAGGGTTCGAAGTTGTGTTTTTTGGGGAAGAGGATGGGAGGTGGGGTGAAGTGGGAGAGGGGGCACAGTTATCTGTTCCATACTTTTGTTCCACTAGGAATAACATTTGGAAGTTACTCAATCATCATTAATTTTTGAACAAGAACACGTGTCGTGTATAGGGCTGCCTCAACTCATCCGATGTTCAGCGTCAGTCAATTCCTTTACAAGTGTTTCATCGGGCAAGGCAATTCATCACGTTGTCGCTTTCGTTTATTTATCGAGTACAACGTTTTGTGTCCTTCTATACTTCATTAATATCCGGCGGGCCTTATACTGTATAAAGTAAGACGTATTTATTTAACACCGAGCATGGCATGGGCTGTAACTTAATTCAGTAGCTTTCTTTAGGCCTCCGTTGCCTATCTGCCATAACTGGGACCTGAAAATCGAACTGACTTCTTGGAGTTGACAATGGAAGATTACGATTGAAATCAAAGAGTGACTGACCATCGACTGATGTCAAGAACATGACTAAAATGGCGCTATAGAAGTTAAATGATGATGACGACGACGATGATGATGATTCTTCCGTTCTTCCTGCAAAACACTATTCCTACTACATTCTAACATTTCATCGTACCTCGTTACTTACTTAATGTTCAAGATCAGAAACTCTCAAGGGGCCCGTCCATAAAGCACGACACGCTATTCTGACAGCTTTTACCCCTCCTCCATCCTGTCTCAAGTCCACAAATCTCGGACTCCCCGCTCCCTTAAGGTACGTCGCAAATCTCAGACCCCTCCTTAAAGCGTCGTCCATAAATTACGCCATGCAGGTTTTCTATTTAATAAATTCGAGTTTCGCGTTCGATTTTCAGCAGAGTAGCTTAGAGATATTCATAGGCGGATTTAGAGTTTAATATTTGGGTAGGCTAGCATGGGGGTCTGGGGGTGCCATCCAGCACGCGTGCCATCCAGCACGCGACAGACCTGGTGTTGATGGAAAAACAATTTTTTGGTTTTGGTGGGATTAGCTGGGTAGGCTTAAGCCTATCCTAGCCTTTAATAAAATCCGCCTATGGAGATATTTATTATGTAACGTACGCCAAGAGAAAGTAAAATATCACCATAATGTATTTCAGGTTCTTTGTGAACGGAAAGTGTGACGTCGTCACAGTGACCTTTACCCCTGCACTGCCAGTCACAAGCTGTCACATTTTCTTAGCCTCCTCGAGCGTGACGTACTTTGTGGACGGCCCCTAATCAGGTCACATGACGCCAGATACTGAACCATAAGAGTAAATTTCTGTTGCTGGGTCCCGACTGCGAAATTCCGGACGTCTGTCAACCACGACTAAGTAGACTATCTCATGGTCAGGACTCAGGGTGTACACATACTGTCTGCCACCTAAGCTCCATGACTTGGCCGGGAAATATAGGACTGAATTATACTAGATTCGACCATATAGGGAAATCCAGGGGATCACGACCTTATTTCTGGGTGGCCCTCTACTGATGCCAAGAGCACAGTTGCTAATAAAGCGGATCCTATAGAAGAGGCTCGTTAGTTATTTAGTAAGATGTTACCGGAAGATCAAGTATAAGCAAGAGAACGAACCAGTGGAGAAGGAAATCAATTTTCTGACTAGGAAGAATAATTATTTAGACGCAGAAATAACGGCCAAATAGATTGAAACGGACAGGAAGGGAAACGAAGCGGGGTGGGGGTGGGGCTATCAGATCCCTCCCTCCCTGCCCTTCCGCCAGCCGCCCTTTCAAGTCGGTCGTCGTTGTAATGGGGGAAGGATGTTGCGGGGACGTATCCGGTCGTTTGTCACCGCGCTGCCGCAGCAGTAGCATCAGCAGCAGGGCAGGTGTTGAGCGGGTGGTACAGACGGAGGTGCAAGCGTCCACCGACCGTAGACCGCAAATTGGCGTTCGAGGCAATATCGACTGCGCCGCAGGAGAGAGAAAAAAGACGGCAGAGGGCTGGAGGAAGCGAGCGGGGCTGAACATTTAGTCATCTTGTTTATTTTTTCAGGAGTTTCGTATTTTTTTCAGGAGTTTCGTATTGGATAGGGGAGGGGAGCTAACAGGGACCATCCCACGGCATTTTGTCGGTTTAAAGTCTGGGGGGGGGGAAGATTTTGTGTAACACCCCACTTAAACATCCCATTCGGCATTTTGTCGACTAGTTTAAAGTCTGCTGCTCTTTCCGTCTGGATTTCAATTATCATGAGAAAATTTTGTTCTGTCTTCAGCAATCCTTTTAGTTCTTTTCCGTATGTGTTCTTAACGTCGTCCATCTTCCAGGTCTTCCTCGACCCTGGTCGCGTCCCTAATAGGACTTTTGATTGTTCGTGGATCCGCATTATGTGTCCAGACTGAGTTTTCCTGTTTATAATTTCTGTCAAGTTGCATTTTCTTTAGTACCTCTTCATCTTATTAAGAGATTCTTAGATTCGTTTTTCAACTGCTTTGTTAGAGTCCAGCATTGATGTGATAACATTTTGCCCAGTTTTAGTGTTTGGTCTAGGTTTCTTCTTAGTAGTTCTTTTAGACAAAAGGCTTCTTTGATCAATGGTACAATGGTAGAAACTGAATATTTGATTCAGTTCCAACAGACAGGTCGACTGTACTATCGTTTTTGTTTTCTTTCTGTTAATTTCCATTCACTTTGCTTTTGTCACTTGGTTTGAGGAGTCTTCTCTTTTTTGCAAAGGTCAACGGTATCATCATATCCATTGGGTCATTGGATATTCATTCCAGGAGTTTGTTCTAATGCTTCCTTTATTAACAGGTCTGTATATAGGTTAAAGAGTAAAGGGATAGTATGCATCCTTGTGATTTTTTCGATTCCTCCCCATTGCCACCTGTTGTTCGACATTTTGTCCATTGGTTTGTGGAAATGAAGAAATCAGAGACATTCAACGAGTTAAGTCTGGGTCACAAGAGTCATGTTAACCCAACAATTAATTATGGTTTGTGAAATGAAGAATCCAGATTTACGAGCCTGTTATGTTAAGAACAATTATGGTGCGTAGATCCAGATTTAGGCCTATAAGAACTTCAATAATATGATCTCAGGCAAATAATGAGAGTTTCTTGGGAAGCAAAGAAAACGGATGAATGGGTAATGACAGGAATATTATTACACCTCCCTCCAACACCCCGCCTCCCCCCAATTTGAGGTCGACACCCCCACATTGTTAAGATCTTCAGGAAAAGAAAATATCCTGTTGTGTTTGTTTGTCTGTTTGATGTTGTAGAGCATCGCGAAAACACGGGATCAACGCACGAGTACGTCAACAGCGCCGAAGACAACGACGAAATCGACAAAGGTATCGAAATTCTTCTTCTTCAGGTGCCGTAAGACGTTGACGAACTTTCCATTTCTCTGTCGACTTGTATTAATTCCGACTGTAGTCACCCCCTTTACGTCAGTCAGGTATCTGCTGATATACGTCATTCTTTGTCTTCCTCTTGATCTTTTATTGATAGTTACCAGGTTTTCTATGCCTTTTTTTATATGTCCAAAAATTGAAGTTGTCTTTACGTATTGTAGATATCAATTTTTTTGTGTACCTGGCATTTCGAGTTATCATTTGTTTTCTTTTCAGTCCAAGATATTTTCAACATATTTCTTAAGAAAATCTGCAGCTTGAATACTATATATTGATAGTTTCATTTTTTCTGGTTTATCTATATTTTCTCTGGCTTATATATATACACTTCAAATACTTATATTATATATATATATATATATATATATAATATATATAACGCCTGTTATATTTCTTATGGAATGAGTTAACTTCTTGATGGAGAGTCGCAGACGGATGCGTCTCCCTTTTAAAAATTGTATTAGGCTATAGCTGTTGCCTGCTGTGGCTGATAAATCGCACTGCGGTCGTGGCGTGCTATAGCAGAGCTGATAGCTCACGTCTCTTGTCTTTTGTAGCACTCGGTGTCATTCCTGAATTTGAGTCTCCTTCGGAGTTTCTCGTGGCAGTGGCAGGGGACGTGGCAGTTCTGCCATGCGCCATAGTAAACCTCGGTAAATTCAAGGTAAAAAACTAATTCATGAGCAAAGTTCGGTTACTTACTTATTCAGGAAATGTTATGTTCAATAACTAGGAAGTTATTAAACTATCTTCAATAACTAGGAAGTTATTGAGATCTGGTCAAACAACGCTTTAAGCAACACAATTATTCCTAATACTGTAGGTATTTAAGCCTCACTACTGTAAAACGTGCAGCCCGTGTGCTAAGGAAACACGAAGATGGGATAAGATTTTAAGTGAATTTTTATTTTAAAGATTCCTTAAAAGTTAAAAGTGCACGAAGAAACAAAAAAAACCGAAAAAGAGTACCAATTACCTAAGACCCTGAACATTATACTACTACCACCTAGCGGCGAAACACCACTCAAAATAAGTAAGATAATCAATAAGCAGTGCAGACGGGCTATCACATAACATAATAACAGGCGATTTGCTTTTAAAATAAAATGAATTCGATCAAGACAGACTACATAATTAATATAATTTGCGCTTCTATAGCACCAGTTCTCATACCAAAGAGTATCGATCGATGGTACTTCAAAGCCATCCGCAAAAGACCAGGTCATTCCAGCGATCAGTAGTATATGTCATTTAGGTTGTTAGGTTATTAGGTTATTATGTTATTACGTTATTAGGTTGGCCAAGTGGTCTAGGGGTATGATTCTCGCTTCGGGTGCGAGAGGTCCCGGGTTCAAATCCCGGCTTAGCCCTAAAGTTGCATTTTGGCAGAAGATGGCAGAGTGGGTTACGTGCTGGAGCGTCAGGCTGACGGAGCGCGGGTTCAAGCCCCGTTAGTGCCCCTAGTGGCTTTCACACAGGCAGTAATGCCTTATAAGCCACTTTAAATCGTGCTAAGTTATTTCATTTGTCTACCAGTATCTGCCGAACGACACGAGATGCGATATGTAGGCGTTTTTTTGACGGCGATCGCAGGTAGCTTGGCTCGATTCGAATTCCGTTGCCTTGACCTTGGACGATCGGCGGTTGATCGACGACTCACGGTACAGCATCGACCGACCTCAGGTAAAGCACTGGAACCTCCAGATCAGAGAAGTTCGGAAGGATGACGAGGGAATGTACATGTGTTCCGTCAACACGTTCCCCGTCAAGAGCAGGAACGTCACTCTTCACGTCAACGGTAAGCAGTGGCGGCTCCACAGGGGGTCCCGTGGGGGGCACGTGCCCCTATTGAGTGCCTGACCCCCCCCTGTTGGGACCCTATACTTAATACTACATACTTAACAAAAATTAAATGGTTGCCCCCAGGATTAGAAGTTGCCACCCCAACGGCCCCCCACTTGCCAAATCCTGGAGCCGCCACTGACGGTAAGGGATAGACGACGATTATTTCGCCAAGTTTTACGCTGAAGAAGTGTGCTTCTATGCAAACTCTGCAGTCGCAAAAGAGGCAGTGGGTCAGTCAAAACGCTCGTGTGGCAAAAATAAGGATCACAATTAAATTTCGCGATCTATCATCTATCAGTATTTGTTGCGACTTTGATGACGAGTTTTGATCATCGTTGTTGTTTTTGAGGGTGGGTGGGGGGTATAATTGCTGGGGAAATCTAAAAAATTATTCAGTACAGTAGGCCAACGACTCATGGGCGTCTAAAGAAATTTTTCCATTGGGTGCAAGACAGGGTCGTGTGACGAAAGAAGCGAAAATACTGTACAAGATTGTCAAGATCTATTGCACTAATTATAAATAATTTAGCGCTACAATGTTAAGTCAACAGATTTCTAAGATAAATTCAAATTTTAACTTAGTACTATAGTGTATTGTTATTACGACTAATCGTTACTTGTTAGTAATTTTACTTTTTAAAATAATTTCACAAGTTTTCCAGGTGGGTGCAATTGGACCCTTTTGCACCCCCCTACGGACGCCAATGTATCTACTTGATTTCTAAATAATCATCTACTCTTAATTTCCATTTTATCGATGTTGAAACATGAAACTTCCAAGTCCCTGACATCGGCCAACAGTAGATGAGTCCCGAATTAGTCAAAAGATTATTATTATTATTATTATTATTATTATTATTATTTTAATTTTATCGTCCGTTTCAAACACATAGGTGTTCATCGGGGACGCCTCAGACCACAAACCGCAGTGCTCATCGGCAGAGCAGACTGTAGCTGAGGAGGGTCGGTTCGGTCCAGGTCAAAAACCAGAAATCAGTCAGGGCAATACCAAGACTTAAGGAGGAACTAAATATGTTTTAAGGTGACGCCTAAAAATATCTAGAGAAGAGGCCATCCGAATATCAAGGGGAAGGGATTGCCCGATAGCTTAGTTTGGTCACTGACTTTCAAATCTTCGGCCGTGTCATTAGATTTCTTCGAGCCGGCATGCAGTTGCCTCTGACTGTCGGCCGAGCGAGCAGGATTGATGGCGGATAGGAGCGGATTACAGCTTCGGAGCAGAACAGAGCAGAAACTGGCACCGACATACACCGTAAGTGCGGTCGACTCTCTCAGACTGCTTTACAGAAGACACACTCGAGCTGGAAGAAGGTCTTAGCCTTTTCCATTTCCCTGGTTAATATTCCAGTTCCGGTCAGCTGTTGATGCACCGACATGCTTTTCCCCTTTCCTAGGTGCGATCGCCCGTGAAAAAGCAGCGTACAAAATGTGCAGCAGCGTAGTTTGACGCAAAAAGCATCCAGCCGGTTCGATTAGCAAGTATTGATGGGATTTAAACCCTCCCCCCGCTGGTCGAAGGCGACCACCTCCCACTAGACGTCTAAAATCTTGGGGCGGCAAACAATTTTTTAATTTGTTTATTTGTATTTATTTATTTATTTATTTTCAGTCCCAGCTCAGATCATCGTTGATCAGTCGAGCGGAGACGTGTCCGTAAAAGAAGGTTCGAACGTGACCTTGACCTGTCGAGTCTCAGGCGTCCCTCCACCGGAAGTCACCTGGTACAGACACTCGTTCTCGCTGGAAAAGGAATCGGCGGGAAAATCCTGCGAGTTCGGCGCCTACGATTCGGGTAAAAGACAGAAGATCAGCGGAATAAAATCCAAATCCAATCCAATAACAGTTTATTATTTCCAAATCAGTACATATAAACACATCACAATAGTAATTTCAGATAAGACTGATTTAATTCACCGACCTTATATTGCTGAGTCAGATTCCGATCAAATTGGGTTAGGGGTTAGGGGCTTGGGGCTCGGTCGACGCGTCAACATTAATATCATGACCACTGACAAGCGACCATCCGGGGTATTTGAGTTCCCCACAACCGTAATGGTTGAGGAAAATTCTCTCAAAGCATCGACGAATTTTGACGTCTTGTTATACAATCAGGTGACGGAAAATGAGCACGCGGGCCAGCCTTCACGATAAGGGTTTTCTCCACTTGCTTTCATTTTTTCTGCCGAGGTGCTTGCATTCAGGTTTTGATCTCCACTGCCCAACTGCATCCCCCCTGACATCCCCACCACCACATCCTCCCACCGACATCTCCTCAACCGACATATTCCCCCACTGCTCCAGGACAAATCGCACTGACTACGGGTGTTCCACCGACTCTCAACCGGGTCTTTGTCTGCAGTAATCTGACTATACTGTAGCAACACGGTTACCGGGCGTAATGAACTACAAGCCTACAACAGCAAGGACCGAATGACACAACGCCATTTTTGAAGCGATCACAATCCCAGCTTCGAAAACGACTTTCTAAAAACGAGGCGGTTAACGATCATCCCCTTGAATTTGTCCACAGCATTAATTAAGACACGCCTGTCGTATGGATCTGATTTCTATAGGACGATCGATGAGCGGAGAGGTGATCGACGTGATCAATATCTCTCGATACTGCGGAGGAACTTACGAATGTCGTGCTTCGAACGGCATTTCCTCAGCGGTCTACAGAAGAATTCGCGTCACCGTCGAATGTAAGCGCTAGAGGGCAGGGTGGTGGGGTAGGGGTGGGGGCATATGCCCCAGGACGCCGAGGTAGGGGTGCCAAAATCTGGTTTTTGGGTAGTAAAGGGCATTACGCGTATAGTCAAGTCAAGTTGCATAGGCCTTTTGGCACCCATAAGTGGTGACGACCTTTTTTTGCTTGTCAGGAATTTTCGGAAGTTGAGAAGTTGAATTTGAGGGGAGGGCGCGCCATCAATATGTTTTCGCCCCGGGGCGCCGGATACCCTCGCTACGCCTCTGACTACGACGACGACGACAACGATGACAATGATAACGACTTAGTTGGCAGTCGTGGATTGCAATTGCAATTGCAAGAGACGTCGCTGGAATTTTGAAGTCTCGATACGCGATTGTAACGCTATTCTGTGCGGCGACGCTCTCTCTCTCTCTCTCTCTCTCTCTCTCTCTCTCTCTCTCTCTCTCTCTCTCTCTCTCTCTCTCTCCTCTGACTGTCTCATTCATTATTAACAGAGGCGTCTCCGTTTGTTTACGATATTTCATCCTGTTATCCTCTCAGAAGAAATGACTCTTTTAGCAGCCGTCAACTCGTCTCGCTATTGGCATCATTTCTAGCGTCGTCAGCAACATCATCACAATTATATTTGTCGTTGTCATATCATAAAAATTATATTTGTCGTCGTCATCATCACAATTGTATTTGTCGTCGTTATCATCACAATTACATTGTCATTGCAGCCAGCGAAGAAGAAGAAGATGATGATGACGACGACGATAATAAGGATGATGATGATGATGGTTGTAAGCGCCTCCCCGCTTACCGTTCCCATCGTACTCATTTTCTTTAAACTCAACACAAATGTCACATCTATACGATTTTTAATATATATCACGGAGTCCATTTCATGCTCCAATACTACCGGAAACACTACTACTCACATACATAAGATGACGCCCCCCTCTTTAAACTCTATGTTTTATTTATATAGCTCCTTTTTTATTATATTCTGAAAAAGCGCCCTTACATGTTTTTCCTTTCCTGAGTTTACAAATTATAATATACATTATAAAAAGAGTTAAAATAAATAATTTGTAAACTCTTGTCTTGTCATCTTATGTTATCTACTATACATATCAGTTTCTGTTATATACAATGCATCATCTATGTTACAGTAACAAAATTTTTGACTACAACTGCTAGTCATACATACATATTGGACAACTGGTACCTCCATAGATAACATAAATCAAAATACTTATACTAATAACTAACATTGCTCAATGCATTACAATTGTCCACTGACATACTACAACTAGACATTGACCAATGCATTACAATCATCCACTGATATACAAAAACTAATAGAGGCAACAGACCTTTCAATATTAATCTGTTAACTAAGTCAAAATGTTTCCACAGCATAATCACTGCTGTCACAATACACAAATTAAACCAACATACATTCACCATACAAATACAACAGATCATCATGCCAATTTCAATTAAACCTTTCAGTCCAATAAGGCCAATTACTATCCACAACATTACAAACAATTTTACCTTTCCTCTGTCAAACACAGTTCTACAAAATCCTCTGTTCCATACAAAGATATCATCCAAAATCACATATCTGCTATTCAATTGACCCTCAATCCAAAACAACCACTTAAATCCAAAACAACCCCTTAAATCCACATATTTCATCATGAACATGTAATCAACAAAACAAGCATCACCTCCACAGACTGTTTTCACTTCAACTAAAAGTCGAAAAGGCACAATTTGCTCTCCAGCTGACAATATCAGTTCATCATTCACATCAACATTATCATAAATATCCTCCTCCTCATCACCATCGTCATCATCCCCATCATCATTTACCACATTGATCATTACAACATCATAAGCTTCATTCATCAAAGGCATATCTTTACTCAAAATATCAAATTCACCGCCATCAAAACATTTCACCACTTTACTCACAATCTCATCATCTCTATAAAATTGATCAACAAACCACATATCATGTCCCTTATCATTCAACATATTAGGTAATTCATCAAACTTCACATCATCGACATCAAGCTTCAAAAGTACATTATCGTTTGTCTGCTGTTCCGAAATCTTCATCTCCAAATATTCCTCACAAATTTCAACTTCATTAATAACAACCTCGTTAAACAATTTCAGTCGAGATTTAACAACAGTAGGCTCAATTGTCATAAAATCAGTTCCTTTTACGTTCATCAACATCAAAATGTCCAACGACACTTGACAATCTTTCACATCATCAACAAGTTTTACCACAACAGGTTTATTAACAATTCTACTGTCCTTTACACTTGCAATTCCAATATCACAGGATGAACCAAAAATAACACCAGGTTTGACTTTTTCCAAAATCAGTGGTTTTGTTTTCTTAAATTTGTTTAAACTGTGTAATTTCAAAATTTCTTTTTTCACATATTGATATGTCAACCAAGGTAAATTCATTACAAATGCCCTGATCTTATCAGACATAAATGGTAATAATAAAGTCACCCATAAATCCTCATCAAATTCAAGATCAGTAAAAATCTGTTCCACAAAATCAAAGTATGCAAAAAGTTGATTACTATCATTAGGCATTTCCTGAAGACCTTCTTCTTTCAAACACTGCGATAAAGAATCACTCTGCTCCTTTTTTCCCATCTTGTCCTCCTTTTTCCTCTCTGATTCTGCTCTTCTCTTTTCCTCTTCCATATCCTTTTGCTTCCTCTCAAATTCTTTCTTCCTCTGCTCTTCCTTATCCTTTTCCTCTTTCTTCCTTTGTTCTTCTATAACCTGTTCCTCTTCATGTTTCCTCTTCTGCTCTTCTATTCTCTTCCTTCGCTCCTGAAAATCTCTGTCCCATTTCTCTCTCTCCTCTCTTCTTTGTCTCTCCTTTGCCTCCATTTCTGCCTGCCACTGTTTTTCTCGTAACTGTCTCTCTTCTATTCTCTTTAACTCTTCTTTCTCTCTCTCTTCCTCTCTCCTTTTTTCCCATTGCATCAACATTTTCATGCAAATCATCATCTCCGATTCCTCTGATAATCGATCCATAATAATCAATAACACAATCAGTAATAACCAATTTAACCATTAATGCAAACAACAGGCAAATCTAATAATCAAGTACCATCAACAATTAACTACACCAATTTAAACATACACCAGTATCTCAAAATACTATCAGTGATCAATAAAAGTAGATTATCTTCCTTTTACAGTTCTGTTCTCCATCTCCTGTTCCTGTTTCCCATCGACCTTCTCATTCCTCCAACAGCCCAACGACCCTGTCACAAAGACACTCCGACAATCCCAAAGCAACGTCTCCGTCGAATGCTCCGGAAGGTACCAAGGCAACGTCCTTGACGAACGCTCCGAAAGGCACGAATCAGCGTCCCCAACGGACACTCCAGCAAAAGGCTCCCAAAGCGGCGTCACCGTCAAACGCTCTGGACGACTCGAGGCAGTGTTCCAGTCGAACCCTCAGCCAGACACAGGAGGCAGCGTTCCCGTCGAACGCCCAGCAAGACACAATCCACATCCAGATATCAAAAAACAACTTCAACGCAACTTACTCTCAAAACGAAGCCTCAACGGCACAAGTCCGACACAACTTACTCTCAAAACGAAGGCTCAACGTTTCTACTGTGCACAACAACCAACGCCACGACTACTCCGAATGTATAGACGCCTAATAAATGCACGCCACGTGGCAACAACGTCCTTGCCCTTGACTTGACCGCAAATCCTCACGAAAGTCCTACACCCACTCCCATAAAAGTATCAAATCTGACACCAAATGTATCACCAAATGTAAGCGCCTCCCCGCTTACCGTTCCCATCGTACTCATTTTCTTTAAACTCAACACAAATGTCACATCTATACGATTTTTAATATATATCACGGAGTCCATTTCATGCTCCAATACTACCGGAAACACTACTACTCACATACATAAGATGACGCCCCCCTCTTTAAACTCTATGTTTTATTTATATAGCTCCTTTTTTATTATATTCTGAAAAAGCGCCCTTACAATGGTGATGATGATGATGATGATGATGGTGGTGGTGATGTTGATGATGATGATGATGATGATGATGGCGATGATGATGGCTATGATGACGACGACGACGATGATGATGATGCAAATGATGATGACGACGACGGTTGGCGATGATGATGATGATGATGATGATGATGATGATGATGATGCAAATGATGATGACGACGACGGTTGGCGATGATGATGATGATGATGATGATGATGCAAATGATGATGACGACGACGGTTGGCGATGATGATGATGATGATGATGATGATGATGATGTTTGTTTGTTTCTTGCAGTCGCTCCGAGCGTTTGGCTGAAGAATTCTCGCATATCGCAGTCTTTGGGTCGCGAGACGATCCTCGAGTGCGAGATCGAAGAGTATCCGCACCACGTCAACTACTGGGAGAAGGAGGGACGGAAGGTGTCGAGCTCCGACCGCCATCGCATCGACGCCTACGACGACCCGGAGGACGGCCACCGTCTCACCCTCAGCCTCCGCATCGCCCGCACGACCGCCAGCGACTACGGGGAGTACAGGTGCATCGCGTCGAACTCCGTCGGATCGGACTCGGGAACTATGCACCTGCTCGGTCAGCGCTCGACTCTTCTTCGCGACAAAGGGAGGGAGGCCGGTTTAGGAAGTTTGGGGGCCCTGGGCGTTTTTTGAAAAGTGATTATGAACTTAATTTGCTAATTTTACTTTTGGAGGAGAAAATTAATAAAAATCAAACAAAATAAAGCGGTGATGACCTTCTTTTAGAAATTATTTTTTCCGCCCGCGGAGCCCCTCATAGATCGCGGGGCCCTAGGCACGTGCCTACCACGCCTATGCCTTAAATCGGCTCTGAGGACGGACCACCCCACCCAAAAAAATCAACTTGGAATGGCGAGGGTTGGACGGCTGAGAACCACAAACGTTTCGACCTCCACCGGGAGATCGGGTTCGACCATGGGGGGGGATGGGCAGGGAATGGATCATTAGACAGCGACCAGTGTTCGTTTTTATAGGATTTGTGGGGGGGTGATCTAGCCCCGCTCCCATTGACTGACCCTGCTGTTAAAACCCTCCAAAATGTCAGCGTCATTTGAACGCCATCTTGCAGTTGGGATGAAAACTGACTTTCATAATTATTATTGTGGTTTCAAATGTAAAGAGCAGAGGTCGTCAATCCGGGAAGTGACGTCGAGAGTCCAAGTCTTCCGTGACGACAGCGTCATCGCCGTCACGTCATCCACTTCCGCTCACCCGGCGAAAACCAGGCACCGAACACAACCCGAAGGTCTGCGTAAGATACTTCAGTCGAAATCTCAAACAGGGTTATTTCTAGGATTATCAATTTGGGAAGACAATTGATATATTCTGTGGTCACTCCCTCCCTCAAATTTGTTAGCGCTCCCATCTTAGCTGCATCATAATTAGGGGGCGTTGCTCTCAGATTGGGTGGGGGTGGGGTGTTAGGGGTGTTAGGGGAGGGTAGAAATATCTCTGATCTCAAATGAGAAAACTCAATCGACAAATATAATAAATGATACGTCGAAAATCTAATTCGCTAATAGAACATGCATAGCTGATTTAATATTAAGAAATATTTAAAATCAGTTCTAAAACTACAGTACAGCGTATATTTCCATCAAATTCAATTTCAGGCGAATAGCATAGGCCCCTGAATTTAATTATTGGCTGATTGAGTCAAAATTATCGCGTGACTATATTTTTATTTGACCCAGGCGTTGTTGCTTTCAAATCCCGCAAAAGAATTCTGATCAGTTAACTGAAAGCCTGCAAGATTTTTCATTTATTATCGTGTAACAACCTTTTAGACTTTAGTGCTTCCTAGAAATTTTCCAGCCACGGCACACTATCCAAGAAGCATACAGTCAAAGGCACACTGCAGCCGAAATGCACACATTTCAGTTTAAATGATGCATTGTATAGGCATACTAGTACTGTACTGTATACTCTAGTATACAGTATAGTACAGTTATAGTATATAGTATAGTATATATAGTATAGTATAATAATAGTCTAGTATACAGTATAATATTATATAGGTTCCCGTTCTTCATAAGAACATATTTCTTTGCAATTTGTATCACTACTGCATGCTTAATAAACTTAATGCATGCTTAACTCAATTGAAGAGATATAAATCAACTTATAATTAACAATTAATACAGCACCATTATTGTTTTACTGTTTTTCAATATTTTACCACGGCACACTTCTACCGTTGCTGCGGCACAGTTGTGTGCCGCGACACACCGGTTGGGAAGCACTGGTTTAGTCTCATTTTGAAATGTTATTTTTCAATTTTCGGTTGGTCGAATGTGTTTTTCCATTTCAGTTCCGTTTTCCAGTCTTGCGGACAACTTCGTCTCGGCTCTTCACCTCAACGTTGCCAGCAGAGTGGTTGGATGGATGCTGCTGACTCTCTCGTGTTGCGTCTTCCGGTTCTTATGAGGCAATCGGTCGACTTCCGGTTTTGTTGGCTCAACGCGAGAGTGGAGCGAATTCGTACTTGATTTCGTTAAAAACGCTATGCTGCGCATTATTTTGAACAACAACAACAACTATAATAACAACTATAATAACAACTATAATAAATAATAACTATAATAATAATAATAATAATAATAACAACTATAATAACATGATGATATAATAATAATAATAATAATAATAATAATAATAATAATAATAATAATAATAATAATAATAATACAGTAACTATGTTACAGTTCCGCGGAAGGCGACTGCGTTAAATCTCTGGAGTGTCAGGGATATTCGTTGTAGGAGAAAGGATGTCTCTCTTTCATCTTCAGATTGTCGTGATAGGATATAATAATAATAATAATAATAATAATAATAATAATAATAATAATAATAATAATAATAGTAACAACAATAATAATAATTATTATTATTGCTTTGAAATGTTTTAAGACGCTAGATATGCTAGTCGTTTGTGAAATCCGTGATAGAATTCCGACTTCCAGGATAAAATGACAGTTGTGAACTAGTTGTATTAGTGACTCGTGGAAAAATCTGATGATAACAATCTGTAATATGATGAGGATATTTATTCTGTAAGTAGTGATACATTAACAACTGGAAATCTTATAGTGTGGCCCACAAGACAAAAAATAAAATGATATTGCTATCAGAAGATGAAGAGAAAGGAAACGTGAACACAAAATTTTCATCGAAAAATAAAGTTTTGATGGAGAGTACAGTAGATTTTGAAAACTGCATTATGTGTCAGTTTTAAATGGCTGACAGGTGTTGCATTTCGAACGCCGTAAAATAAAATGGAGACGGATTATATTGACAATCCTAGCACGAATTGGCGCAATGAAGATGGGGACACAAGAAAAATAAATATGATCTGAATTTGAGAGTTTCTTTACTCCGCTGAAAGTTTTGCATATCTACACGCCCACTGTAATAATATAGTCCTTCCATAGGCTAATGCCATACAGTGAGTCAATTTTATAATATTTTTGTCGGCAAATGACGGTAAAAATACGGAACATTCTTCAATTTGAGCCTTTCAACCAGAATGACACTTGTGGGTTTGAGTTTCTTCGGTGATCTCAACTGGTCCCAAAATTCCGCTCCTCTCTAGTCTCTATGCCCAGAAGCGAATGTCGATGTTCTGCCAATGACTTTAAGTCAGCTCCTCAGAGCTAATCATTACAGATGTCAAGTCGGTTGAACTTTGTCATTTCGTCGTCGTCATCATGTTTCAGAGTTCAACCAATGTAACTTCTGACAACGCGTAGCCTAACTATGCAGTGGCCTTTCATTACTGTTACTATTAACCCCATCGCAATGCTGTCGAGGAGTCAAGAAGTCCTTGAAGTAGTCGTGCTGTATGTCTGTCTATCTGTCTGTCTGTCTGCCTATCTATCTGTCTGTCTGTCTGTCCCATACGTCTGCTCCGTAATGCTTGATAGTGTAACTAGTTACGCCAATGTTATCGATCAGTTCAGTACAGACAAGAAGATAGCTCATTGACCAATATGTACATGGTGTGCCAATAAAACTGATACCGCTCTGTTTAATTGTAAATATTTTCACAACTCCTCGATCAAAATGCATGAAATTTGGCTTTCTTCAGACTGTAAATAAAATAAGCAAAGGCATGACTGTGACGCCCTCAAAGCAGAAGAGAGTTATGAAGATATATAGTTTGTTTATACAATGTATTAAAAACTTCAGTTATTAATTGTAGCGCACCAAATTTCAAGCATTTTCCCCAGGGGTTGTGAAAATATTTAAAATGACACGAAGTGGTACCAGTTTTATTGGTCCACCCTGTATGCACTCATGCGCACATACACGCACACACACGCACGCACGCACATACACACAAACATATATATATATTCAATATATATATATATATATATATATATATATATATATATATATATATATATATATATTGAAGCAGGTGTAATAATAAAGTTCCGACGTTACATTATGGGTCGATTGTGTATAGTTGTATACTGTGACATTCGTGTAGTCTATATTAATAGACTGATACATGCACATGCATGTTCATTATCTGTATGTTACACTTTACATGCGTGAGATCAAATTGCACGGAGTTTTATCAGTTGCTCCGTTTTGGGTGGTCTGATCTTTGCTCCAACAACCTCTCGGAAAGTCACGTGACCAATCTCTCAATTTCCACTTCCCTCGCAGCCTGTCAATAGATTCGATTTTCTTGGCTGGCACAGAGGAAAATATTCGATTTAATCGCTTCGAGGTTGTTGCTTTTTTAAAAAAATCGCAAACATGAGGGCCACTGAGCTGCTGAACCGGTTCATGAAGGAGTTCGGTTGGGAGGCGCTCAACCTCGGCTTCGTGGTCGGCCAGAGGTTCGTCTGGGTCTTCACCGGGACCTACTGGCAGCTACGACAGTCGAGGAGGGCGGAGAACTACGACCGGTCGGCGCAGGTCATGAACATCGTCGCCCGATTCAAGTTCGACGACTACCTGGCCCCAGCCAAGCGATCGGACTTCATACTGACGCACAACCGCTTCGAACATCCGGGATTCGTCCTGCAGGACCACGTCTCGCTGTACCACGTCAACGAAAAGGAGGCGATCTTCGTCGAGGCGCCGCACGGAGCGGAACTGTGGCGCGCCCGCTATTCGCCGTTCTTCATGGCGGCGCAGTACTACAACGCCGTCCGCGTCATCCGCATGCCGATCCAGTCGTTCTACCGGTTGACGGACCAGATGGACGACCCGGCGAACGTGACGTTCATCACGAACACCGCCCGGTGCGGGTCGACGCTGCTGACGCAGATGTTCGAGGCGACCGGGAAGGTCGTCTGTCTGTCGGAGCCGTCGGCGCTGAACATCATGACCCGCATCGCCGAGGAGCAGGAGAACAAGTCGGACATCGACCAGCTGGTCAAGCGAACCGTCCGGATGCTGTGCAAGCCGACGAAGAACAAGGAGGTCGGGTACGTCCTGAAGCTGACCGGACCGGCGATGCCGAGGCTGGACAGCATCGCGAGGCTCTTCCCGCAATCGAAGAGTCTCTTCATGTACAGAGATTTCCTCAAGGTAAAATCAACGCTGACGTCTATTTTGCGTCTGCGCCATACATATGATAATAAGAAAGAAAACGACGACGACGACGACGTGATAATGATCATACTACTGTAGTACTACTACCACAGCAGCAGCAACAACGACAACAGCAACAACAATGCTAATAATGACGATACTACTACTACTACTACTACTACTACTACTACTACTACTATTCATACTACTACTAATCCTTGTATAATCGTACGTTTAGTTCATGGTTTTACACAACGACGACAATAATAATAATAACAATAATAATGACGATGATGATGATGATGATGATGATGATGATGATGATGATGATGATGATAATAATAATAATAATAATAATAATAATAATAATAATAATAATGACGATATAATAATAATAATACTACTACTACTACTACTACTACTACTACTACTACTACTACTACTACTACTACTACTACTACTACTACTACTACTACTAATACTAATACTACTAATACTACTAAAATTAATATTCCCTACTACTACTACTACTCCTATTACTCCTACTCCTTGTATGATCGTATATTTAGTTCGTGATTTTACACAGAATTTTACGTTTACTTGATACTTAAACGTACTTTGAAATGGTCAAATCAATCACTTTATTCATTTACTGACTCCAAAATCGATATTGGAGGCGCTATACAAATAAAACATTACATTACAATGCTTTGTAATGTAATGTAATCCTAGGCTGCATTCCATTGGGCACGACCACTATTCAAATGCAGGCGCAGATTAAGATTTAACGTAGGCCTAACTAATAAAAATTCCGTCATGTGGTAAATAATTAATTAAATGATGACTGAAGGACATTCCAGTCAGGGTCTCTGTGGCATAGATATTGTTCTGTCATGTCTACATGTAAGTTCTAAGTCCACAAGACCACTTTATAGAGTGACCTGTCTGATGTCGGTGATAGGTAGGCCTATTAGCCGCGCTACACCGTCGTTATCAAGATTGTTCAAATAGTTCAAAGTTCCATCACAATTCCAACCCGCTTCAAACCGTTTAGATTTCTCTTTACACGCAATAATAATAATAATAATAATAATAATAATAATAATAATAATAATAATAATAATAATATAATAATACATTAACCGATAACTCTGCTGAATATCTTTGTGTATTTTTAATCAATTAAGATTTATACTGATTTATTAGACAACGCAGTCGATATCGCGTTTGTCGGAGGAGTTGTATGCCATCAAGTTCATCTATTGGTTCGGTCAGTATTCTTCCCTTCGACTCCAGCACACTCTGGCCGCCGGAGGGTGGCCGAAGAAGGACTACGATGGGTAAATCGTTTAGCAAATTGTCCCTATTTGACCCCATTTTGTATCAGTGGCGGCTCCAGAATTTGGCAAGGGGGAGGGGGGGCGTTGGGTTTGCAACTTCTAATCATGGAGGGCCAACCATTTGTTGTTAGGTATGTAGTATTAACTTAAGTATAGGGTCCCAACAGAGGGGCACTGGGGGCAGGCACTCAATGGGGAGGGGCACGGGCCCCTCTGGACCTCTGTGGAGCCGCCACTGTGTTTTGCAGCAGACGGACGAGTGAGCAACATCCGATAGTTTTCCAGAAAAAAACTATTTCGTTTACTTCTACCCTAAAATCATTAATTATAAGCAGTTTTGTAATTCTATCAGACGTTTGTGGTGAGAAATTTGCCAACCTAAAACAATTTATCGCAACAGTACTCTCAGCGCTTGCTAAAATACTAGTTTTTTTCACTGTGACATGCCTCTAGTCGACAAAATTTAATTTTGCTTCGTATTTTGCGTTGTGGGCGGAAGATGGCAGAGTGGGTTACGCGCCGGAACGGTAGGCTAACGGAGAAGCGATGTCCAGGCCCCGTTAGCGCCCCCTATAGTGGCTTTCACGAAGGCAGTAACGCGTCCTAAGCCGCGTCAAATCACGTTATTGCTGTTTCATTTCGTTCATTTGCCGACAGGTTCAACATGAGCTATCACCTTTCGTTCGGAATCCTTCTGTCCTGCATCTCTCACAAACACTACCTGAGATTTCGCGACATGGGACTGAAGATCGCCGCAGTCCGCTACGAGGACGTCGTTGCCGACCCGGTCGCCTCCATGACGACCGTCCTGGAGTTCTGCGGACTGCCGGCGGACAACGTCGAACGGTGTCGTCAGTCGCTGGAGTTCGACTCCCAGAAGGGAACGCCCCTCAGTTCCGAACGACTGAGGCGCCACCCGACGCTCCAGTACACCGGCGAGGCGAAGAAGGAGGCGGACGCCATCTGCGATAAGTTCAGTCTTCCGCACGCCGACCGGGTCTACGTCGCTCCGGGTACGATCACCTACAAACCCGATCGGGTCATAGGGAAGCTCAAAGACATGGAAGCGCCCGAATAGGCGATAAATCGAAAATTTAATACACGATAGATGTTATTTTATCGAGATTATAATGAACCAGACGGATTACAACCAGTGTTAATTCTAGGATTGTGAAATGGTGGGAGGGGTGTCGGGAAAATCTGGGGGGGTTAGGTTAATTTCTAGGATTGTAAGGTTGTGCATTTTGGGGGAGGGTGTCCGGAAAATCCGGGGGTGTCGGGGTTTGGAAGTCTCTGCCGAAAAAGTCTGACAAACAAAAAAAGGTAATCCGTGGATAAAAGTTGAGGGGTGTCCTTCTCCATTTGGGGAGATGTCCAAGCCTAATTAATATGCATTTTGTATACATTCCATTGTCACATTACCAAATTTTTGGGGGTGTCGACCTCAAATTGGCGGGGTGTTGAGGGGGTGTTAGGGGATGTAAAATATCCCTGATTACAACAGAAGGCGCTGTTCTTTTTTGATGCTAGAATCAGAATTAGGCCCCCTAGTAACATTAAGAGACGCCGATTTGATGTTGAATAACTGGTCATAACGAAGAATAGACTAACTGCTAGTTACATTTATTTTTGATATGTAGAACTAACAGACTTTTAGCACGGGCGCCTGCACATTAGGGCAAGAGGGGGCACTTGCTCCTTGGAAAATGCAAATACCAATATTTCACATTGAAATCTGAAAACCTTGCTATAATATTAACCATGTCCATTGTGTTAAAATGTGTTTTGCCCCTCCTGGAAAAATTTATGTGACGTAACCGTAACCATTGTGTTTTGCCTTCCTGGAAAAATTTCTGTAGGCGCCCACGACTTTAGTAGTAGATTTATTAAAAGTTATCAGACGATTTTATGACAGTTAGTCGCTTAATTCGTGATAAAGATACTAGATTGTGATATTAGATTGTAGTTGTCTTTTTCAGTTTCCATTAAAATGCGTTGCCCTATGTCGTCGTAAGAATTTATTTAATCTGGCAACTGTCCGTTTAAAGCCACGATTTAGGCCTACAGTAGAACTTTGCTATAATGTACTTAACTTAGCGGGTCTGTAAATATAGTACGCTAGATCCGAGGTACAGTGGCGGATCCAGGATTTCTTGGTCGGGGGATAAAATGAATTCATAGGAAGCTGGTTGGGGGGGGTGGGGTGAAAGAAGAACGAACAAATCAATAAACTTTGCCCGAAAGGCTAACAACGGGGAATTTTACCCCTAATTTTACTACACTTTTACCGAAAAATAGGTTGACAAGCAAAAAAGGTCATCCGCAGTTTTTAACTTTTTACCCTGTAGCTTTACTAGACTTTTAGCCAAAAATAGGGGTTTCACAAGCGAAAAACCGGAAGTCCGGTGGAGGGATGCATCCCCACTCATCCTCCACGTGATGGAGGATGAGTGGGGATGCATCTCGCCACTGTCGAGGAACGTCATATCCAATTCCAGCCAACAAGGCAGCGCAACACACGGGACCGCTGCATGCGTTATCTGGCGAATGGAGTGCCTCTGGAACCGGAATTGGTGAGCACTGGTCTCGACAGCTGAAGACGAACATCTCGTTCGGAGAGTTTTGTCGGTCTTGAACTCGAATCTTGGCTGCTGCTCGTCTCCAACTGGGGGCGAGTTGACTGATCTGGGGTAGAAGTTTGTTCGGAAATTGCTCTCGCGAATGCCTGACGCCTTTGACGGGCAGAGGGAGAAGGACTGACCTCAGACGCGTCGAATCCAGAATCTCGGCTTTCCCTTCGAGGAGTGGGAGCAGGGGGGAGTCGGTCCAAGTAAGCGCCCGAACCGAGCCTGGAGATGAAATCAAAAGAACGCTGACAGAGGATTTTAAACTTACCGCAAATGACTTTAACCCAGTGTTGGAGTTGCCGGGGGGTTGGAGAGTTGACCCCCCCCCCACCAGCAAACTTAGCAACCCTCCTAAAAATCGCATATCGGGTACATGCAGTTTCTGTCATTCACTGAATTTCAGTCCTCAACCCCTTCCCCCCGTTAAAATTTCACAACTCCAACACTGCTGTAACCTCAGGTTCCAACTGATTCTTGTTCAAAGAAAGTGCGTGGACGTACAATGCTTAACAGAAATCAAGCTTGGCGATTTGTTTTTCGACCGGCAGTTTAGCGTAACCCGATCAACGTTGCGCTTACGCCAATAATAATAATAATTATTATTATTCTCTGTGAGTTTCAACTTCGCAGTTTTACCAAAAAGTTATGCGCCCTATAGTAAGTATTTTACATCGCTCAACGTAAAGCCTCTGCTATTAAAGAAGCGGCCTAGAAGGATTCAGACTTCCTTGATTTATTAATTATGGATACTAGCTGATATGCCATAAACCATAGGCTATTCAATATACTCTCGGATAAAGTTGATCAAATATTACATTATTAGCATGAATGTAACATGTTTAATAAATATTTAGAATTATTAGCACAAAACCTTTTATATTTATGTATATTATATATATATAATATTTAAGATCCAAATCATCCAGATGCAGAACAAAGTACACGTAGTATGTGTGATCTATTTAGACGCTCTTACTGTTGCGCTGGTTTAGTGACCGGTGTTGGTGGCAACGTTTTTGTGGTTGACGATTTTGGGCTTACAACGATGTCGCGATTATCATCGAAACTGTCCGGCTTCAGGTATTGTTCTTCCTCTGTGTTGTCGTCTGAAAGGGTTCGACAAGAATGATCATGCATCCACTGCTCTCAATTTTTAGACTACTACCAACACTGACACGAAACCAAATTTATGTGAAGCTAGATATTTAGGCCTGTCATGCTGCGACTGAGTAGTAAAAATCGAAGTTTGACTTTGATGTCTCACAATATGGCCATCTTACATGCAAATGAGATGAAAATATGCAGCAATATGGGGAAATATGTGCTGTACACGTGTGGAAATTTTGATAGAAATATATTTATGAATTTTTTAGAAATCATAGTTTTTGTGCTGGGATTTTTTTCTGAGACACCCTGTAGTAATGCAAAAAATTATCTTATTTGACAATAACGCGAGGAAAGCGTATTCCGACCATTTTGCTCTGAAACTCTACTAACAATAGAGCATCTATACATGGGGACTCAACTACCTAGCGGTTAAGCGATTTTGCCATAATTATAAGGATTTTAAGACGCGTAACAAAGGTATGCCCCTGGCAAACTATTTAAAAAGTTAATTTTCAAGGAATTTCAATATCTATTTATCTCCTTCTATTTTATTTGGGGGGAAATATAAATAAATATGCCTAATATATTTGCCATATTTTCATTCGAATTGAATCGCAGCTTTTGTTTTGATTTCTATTCAAAACTCAAAATATTATTTTTCAAATAATGGTCGCCAGATAGCCTGATGATTTTTTTAAATATTACCCGTTATGTAATGTAATGTAACACAATATTTGTATAGCGCCTCTTCTTAAAAATCACTCCGAAGCGCTCCCGCTGTGATTACTGCATATTCACAAATACATAAGTTTTAGGCCATTTCAAAAAGAGGGCCATAGAATTAGGAGTTGCTAAGCGACGCATACTGGCGTCAAGAGCATTCCAAAAGATAGGGCCAACTGATTCAAAACCTCGTTTTAGGAACAAGGAGGTTCGTGCTTGGGGCACACTGAGAAGGCCATGGGTTGTGGACCGAAGACGTGGCCGACCAGGGATAGAGCTAAGAGGACGGAGTAGCTCCGAAAGGTAAGATGGATTGGGTCGTTTCCCAGTGTTTATTCTAGGCCTTCTCTGTGGAATTCCCACCCAAAGTTTTAAATACATGCCCCCAAAAATTTATATACCAGTGTTTGGCTGGGGTCCGGGGAAACTGAAAAGCCGGGGAGGGAAAAAAAAAGTGTAGAGACTCAGAACTTGTCCTCCCAAACATTTTCCGGAGGGGGAAAAATCTGGGGAGGGCAATGTCAATGGTGGCTAGAATAAACACTGCCCTATACCTAATAGTCGTCTAACAAAAATGTGCTCTTCATAATTCCAGGGAAGCTGAGGTTGATGGCATAGCTCTATACACCTCAGTGGAACGGTCTAAGACGACAGGATGCCCCTCTCGACAGTCGCTAGACTGGAGTGTTGGGCTCATGTTGGAGAATAGTGCATAAAGTCCATCTCACCCACCTTCTAGTGGTGGGAGACGTAAGTGGCTGTAATGGGATGTTCAACCACCGATCGAATGGAACTTCGCAGTGAAACGAACGGGTGAGGATTGGCACCCAACTGTGGGTTAAACAGTGTGGGGGAAGGCAACGGGAAACCACCCCACTATCTCTCCCATTCCCAAGAATACTCCATATGATGACGACGAAGAAGATGATTTGGGCCGCGGCACGTTACAGAACCGCTGAAGTGGACCGCGGTTCCAAAATGTTTCGGAAACCCTGTCTTATGATATTAAAAATGGCGCTATAAAAGTGCGTGACTTTTTTTAAAACGAGAAATGGTTTTATGACATTGCGTTTTGTCGCTAATTGTGAGTAATTTTCATAATGTATAAATTGTAAAATTAACGACATCGAAAAGCAGGCAGCATAACTAGTAATAAGTCGGTTTGTAAAATGCCACGAATGGAGTTAGCAATGCGTAGTCTACATTGGCACCCCTGTGCCTATTACCTGTTTGCGAAGGTCTTGCCACAGAGGTATTTGTCTCTGCATTCGTCACTCTCTGCCGATAACAAAACCAATTTGCGGATCATGCACGTGACATAAATAAGCATAGATGCTTATCAGTCATTATAAGGCAATTCTAAATCGAAACGTGACATCTGGTTTTTCGTGAGAGCAATCGTTAAATTTTTAAAGTCACGAATTTCACTGCAAATGACGCAAAACAAGTGACTAAACATAACTATTCTAGGAACATAACGCTCACTATAGGTATAGGACATTGGTGTAGTAAGTAAGTAAGGAAGTAAGTAAGTAAGCGATCGAGTGAGTGAGTAAGTACGTAAAATCTCGTGAATTTCTATAGCGCTTTGGGGTTTGTATAGCACAATATAGCTGTTTTGTCTTAGGCGCGTATAGATTACCTTTCTGTTCAGAATGGCGCACAGTGAATCGCATTTATTCTCAAGGGCTATCATGGATGCCGTGAGTCCCTCGGCGTTCCGTACTTGGCTGGCTCGTTCGGCTCCGGGAAGGTCCATCAACCTCTCCGCCAGCTTCGTCAATCCGAATTCCGCCGTGAAATGAAGCAGCGTAGGAAACTCGTGAGGGCTTCGGATTATGTCTACAAACGGAATAATGTGGTCGAAGCTCATAAAAATCGTGTTCAAATTAATTAATTAATTAATTAATTAATTAACTATTAATTAACGCATTGCTAACTCCTTATCGTGGCATTTTACAAACCGACTTATTACTAGTTATGCTGCCTGCTTTACAATGTCGTTAATTAATTAATTAATTCATTCATTCATTCATTCATTCATTCATTCATTCATTCTTTCAGCCAGTTATTCAGTTAGCCCAACCAGCCAATCATACCCATTTGAAAGCCAGTAAAGTATTTACATTTTGTATTCGTGACTGAAGCGCTATTCTGAAATTCTTAGAAACTAGGTGTTTATCCATTTGAAAGCAAATGCAATCAGGGGGCGGCGCTGGGTTTTGTAATTTGTTGACTGGGTGGGTATTACATTTTCAACATTTTTCTGCGTATTCGGGTGCCCCTGCCCGAGGCTGGGTGAGTCCGGACCCGCGGACACCGCTAGCGCCGACCCTGAATGCAATAGGATTTTGCGCAATTAATTTCTTTAAATCGCCGCCTTTTCCTTCAACCGAGTTAAATTCGCAGGAATTTGCTGAAACTTGATAGTCAAGGTAAGAGTACTGATTTGGCAGTTCGAACGACATGCAGTGCTTGATTCTCTTGTTTGCTCTGCTGCTTTTCACCCCGAGCAACAGCCTGCTCCTCATTCTCACTTGATTGTCGAAAAGCTCGTGAACGCTGGACTTTTTTTGTTTTGCACGGACGGTTAGAAAGAGGAATAAAAAGCTAAACAATGGTGCAAAACCTCATCTTCTTAGCTCTTATATAGCCTGAGATGTAGCAAATTTAAAAAAGGAAATTCAGAATTCAAAATGATATACTTATGTTCAAAATCGGGGATCGGGTTAGAACGGATAGATCTTTGCCAAATGTCAACCGATTTTCAAAATTTTTGGTTTATTTTGTTCCTCTGACATCCCTTAACAACTTTGCCGCTGACCAAAAGGGGTTACTGCAGAAAATATTTTGCTAGCGGGCTTTAAAAAAAATTTTTGGGGAGAGGGTGATATTTTAGGCCGTAAATGGACTCTACCCCATATTTTTTTGTTTTACAGACGGTTAGAAAGAGAAATAAACAATCTAAACAATGGTGCAAACCTCATCTTTTTATGACATAGCCTTTAGCAAATTTGTTACAGCAATCATTTCTCAAGAATCTTTTTTAAATCCCCAGTACGGTGACAATCTGAAAATTTAATCCACACATTTAAAAAATAGGGTTTGAGGGTTAGGAAAGAACATTTAAAAAAAAGGGTTTGAGGTTAGGAAGAGTAAATATATATAATAACGAAGGGGCAGGGCATTGGGAGAGGAAGAAGGAGATTTGGGAGGGAGGGATCGGGGAGCAGCGTTGTGTAGGTTTGGAAACGGGGTTTGGGGCCGGTGGGGTAGGGCGGAGCGCTGATGAGTTGGGGCCTGGGCGATTGGGAGAGGGATGGGTAGTTTAAGGAGAGGGAAGGGAAAGGGCCGGGGCAGGAATGGGTTGGGGCTGGAATAGGCGATTGGAAGAGGGATGGGGAGAGGGAAAAGATGGGGAGAGGAAGGGAAACGGGGTTTAAATCCCTAAAAATCTACGTTTTTCATAAATTCGCTAATTAGTCTAATGAAACCAAATAAGTATAGTCGCACACTAATGACATTCACTGTAGCTGTAGGTATGAATACCATGACATTTTTGTCAATGATTTTATGGAGAAATCGTTTCGTACAGAAGCGTTGAGGAGGATCTGATGTAGGGCTGGAAAATGTCGTTTTAAATAGCCTAATACAGTATATCTTTCTTAAACCTAAAAATCTGAAAAAGTCTAAATTTAGGTTTGCCTTTTTGAAGCTGAAAAATTAAAAACCTCGCCTTTAACGGTATTGAAGTTTGTAATCTCTGCAGACAACATGACACATACACAAAGACACACGCATACATGTAGACATATAGACACTTACATAGACATATAGAAACACAGATACGCCGTTTCTGACTGATCTTCCCGGCTTGACCTGGCTCTAATTCAATTTGGATTTGGTGCGCCATCGGATGATGCCCTGGGCATTATGATAGTGGCGCCAAAGAAGTTTATTGATTGATCGATTGATCGATTGATCGATTGATTGATTGATTGATACGTGACAAGAATATGGAGAAGGATTTTTGATGATCACATCCTAAACATTAAAACCTAAAATGCCTGAAAACCTGAATTTTATTTTTAGATTTTTCCAGCCCTAACCTGATGACGAATGCCTTAAGATATCGAAGAGCTCTTCGAAGACTTTTGGTTGGATTTTATTCGCATCTTCTTTGTCTTCGAACCACTCGGACAGAGACTGGTCGAGTTCCGACACTGGAACTGGAGTCCTCTGAAGGACCCGAATGTAGCGACAGGTCTTCGTCAACAGCTGCAGGTGTAACTGCGTCAAACCTGTGGCCAGGTGTACGCCCTCCTGAGTGTAGTTCAGGTGGGTGGAGGCGACCTCGACTCCCCCGACGAATACCATCACTGGCACCTCCCCCGCTCGATTTTCTAAGCGAAAGAGAAAAGTGATTTCAGTTTAGCAGATGACAGCAAAAACAATTGAGATTTGTATATCACTTCAGCTACCAAATGAATAGGAGCAGGAAGTTAGCAGAGTGGTAATCAACGTGGATGATGGAGCAGGAGGTCGCGGGTTCGAGTCCCGCAGGAGCCCTAAAGGTCGACTCAGCCTTTTTCGTGATGGTAAAATGAGGAGCAATGGCAACATTGCGAAGGTAACCATAGGATCGGCGGAATGACTGAGAACTTACGGATGAACTTTACCTTTACCTTACCAAATAAACAAGTTCGAATGATCGCTTTTTCAGATAGCAATAGGGTCCAACTCCCATTCCAAGCTTATCCCTTCCCTCCGCACGGGGTTTCTTCTTGACCCGTAGAAAGGTTAAACTACACACTCCGGGAAATCAAACATAGCTATGCTCCTTTTTTGATAAGGGGGTTAGTGTGGGACAAAAGCCAGTAGTCTCGGGTAATTCTTGTTCATTGCCTGATAATGAACCGGAGACAATGATTGGCCAAGACCAAAATATTTTGAATAATCTTCAGTCGAAATAGAATATTGCAGGTAACCGTCTACCTGCAGCTATACCTGCCAGCTAGGTAACCGTCTAACGCTGAATACCAGTGGCGGCTCCACATGGGGGAGCGGTGGGGGCCTGTACCCCCTTATTGAATGCCTGCCCCCACTGGCCCGCCCTGTTGGGACCATATACTTACTACTACATATACCTAGAAACAAATATTCGTTGTCCTCATGCTCAGAAGTTTCCACCGCAACGCCCCCCCCCAACTTGCCAAATCCTGGAGCCGCCACTGCTGACTACCAGAAAGTCACAGTAGTCAAACGGAGATAAGCTAATGACTCTTCACTTCAGAATGCGGAATTTAGCAGCTGATGATTCTATGGCCGTCTTTTTGAAACTCATCAATATGCACTAATCGCAGCCGAAGCGCCTCGGAGTGATTCTTCAGATGAGGCGCTACACAAATATTAGGTTACATTACACTATATAGTAGTGAATATTGCCGGTTAATATTAATATTAATATTTTAAAATATAATATTAATATTTCTTTGTCTTATTATTTATTATTATTATTTATTTATTAATATTATTATTATTATTATTATTATTATTATTATTATTATTATTATTATTATTATTATTTAATTATTATTATTATTATTATTATTATTATTATTATTATTATTATTATTATGGGCATTAAAACAATACAGTATCTACGCATGCGTCAACATTCGAGACCAATTTCTTTGGGCATTAGCTGGTCCACACGATGTCTTCAACGTAGGAAGTGTATGAGGAGACTTTTCAATATGTATTATTTAATTATGAGACCTGGAGCAACGAATCGAAAGGATTGTTGGTTGATTGGAGTGGCAACGACTGGAACCGTCTCGTGAACCGAACGGACGGAAACTTCCACTTTTCCAGTTCCTCTTAGATCCGGAATTTCGTCGAAAATCAAAGCCACTGTTGTTGTTCCCTAAGGATATTTTTAAAAAAATATAATATAAAACTCCAATACGAGCAGATAAACATCATCGAGAAGTATTTATGGGCGCGCGGTGGAGCAGTGGTAGGATTTTTGCCGCGAACCCGGAGGGAGGGTAAGGGGCAGTGGGTGGGAATTAACCACGGTACAGATGATACATTTGTACCGGGCCCATCGGTAAAATAAAAACTTAGGGCCCACCTTTTCTGCTAAGAATATTTTATAATGATTTTTCAATGATTTATTTGGCTAAACAACTTTATTTTCCGAAATGCAACCATTTGTCACGCAACATCTTCTGAAAAATGAAAAATGGTTATCGCCACTACAATACATGTATTACTCACGCACCTGCATGATCTGTAACTCTTCTACTCTTCCGAAAGTTTTCCGAGAAAATCTTTTAAAAAATTTGACAAGCAAGAAAAGGTCATCTCGCCACTTTTCACACTTGATCTGTAGCTTTTAAAAATAAAGTGTACCGGACCGGGACCTAAAAATGTAAATCGGCCACTGTGAGAGGGTTCGAATCTAACCCTAGTCACTGTGTAGTGACCTCGGGCACGTTGTTCACCCCTTCACTTGCTCCGCATTTATGATTCTTCATACTGTGAATGACTTAATGTGTGCTAACCACCACGCAATATAATATTAATAATTTAATATAATATAATATATTTAGAGCGTTCTGTATTAATTCGCAAGCGGACTGTTGCATTCAAATCGATTCACGTTGGTGACTTGAAATGTAAGAAACTCTTACTATGTGCACATATTTCTACAACAAACTCCACTATTAGCGTTGCCTAGTCTAAGGCTCGCTGGCTTTGGTCACGTATTTTCATCCATAAGCTTCTCTACTCAGCATGTTTTGATGCAGGCTTACGAACGTTAAAAGTAATTGTTACATAAGAACTGCTCGCATATCATACATAATATAGCCAATAGCAGAAGCTGTTTCACACGAAATCTCACCAGTTGGTAGACATCGAATTCATAGTGAGATCTGCATAATCGGCGAACCAATTAAGATAGCCGAATAGATTACTTATTCTCATTAGCATATATCGCGAATCGATGGGATGACGTAACGAATTACCCCCTCCCCCTCTTCTTGTCAACATGCTTCATCACTATGGCATCCCCTCCCACTTCCATGCCCTACCCTTTTAGCTGTCTTGGCAACTGCACAGGTGACTGAATGCTTGATGTATTTGCATTTCTGCGCTTTTATACGATATACAATTACATCGGGCGCATAATCAATAAACATGAAACGGTCGAAATCAGAGAAGACAATATTTGAACTTTGGTTAGCGTCATCTGTGGTTAGGCAGGTCAATCAATCAACCAATAAACTTCTATGGCGCCACTAAGATAATGTAATGAGCAGCATGCTTGCTATTCTGATAGCAAAGGTAAAGGTAGGCATTGTACTCGAGTCCAAGCGTTGGGCTCCTGCCCTTATCTCCGGCCTGAATCTAAATAGAGCTCCTATTATTATTATTATTATTATTATTTATTATTATTATTATTATTATTATGCAGCAGCAGTGGCAGCAGTATTATTATTATTATTATTATTATTATTATTATTATTATTAGCAGCAGCAGTAGTTAGCAGTAGTAGTAGTAGTAGTAGTAGTAGTAGTAGTAGTAGTAGTAGTAGTAGTAGTAGTAGTAGTAGTAGTAGTAGTAGTAGTAGTAGTAGTAGTAGTAGTAGTATTCCCATTATGCTCATTATGATTATGATTATGATTATGAAGATAGTGATTATGATGATGAAAATGATGATGATGATGATGATTATTATTATTATTTTCATCATCATCATCATTCTTGTCATTGTAGTTGTTGTCATCATATTCATCGTCATCATCATGCATTGATTGTAATGTATTTCTCGTGAGATAAATGTCGTCCCTATACCTCGCAGGAAACTGTGTTTGGTATCAGATGAATTCCTCTTGTCCTTGATCTGCTGAAGGTTGGTTTTCTTTGATGCATTCTCTCTTCGAGACTTTGTGCTCTGCTCATCGTGTCAATCAGAAGTACTACTTAATTAACGCATGTACTAATCGACGTACGGTACAGTATAAGCGAAATGCCAATATACACTGTACTTTGATGAATTCTCCTCACGCGAAACAATATACAGACGACGTTGTTCCAGCAACACTGTACAGTTCAACGTCGAATAATATTCTTTGATAAGCAAATAACCATGGGCCACTGCCTCTCTATCGCATTTGAAAACCTTGTTATCACGGAAGAAGAAAAATAATTCAACGCAGCCTTGTATGAGGCAAAGTCCCCCCACCCACCCCCCGCTGCATAGACATGGGCGTCTGCAAATTTGTAGAGCGAAGGCGTTGATGTCAGCAGAGAGAGTTCTGACGGTTGGTCGCATCGATAGCTATAGGCAGTCAGCCGATGCGGAAAAAGGCAAAGAAAAACGAGAAGGCGGGCGGGCGGGCGGGAGACAGGCGGGCGAAAGAAGAACAAGTGGCATTTTAGATGTTGACCCTATATGACCCTCTATTATGCCGATGCACGTCCTGTCAATTGAAAGAGAACCGAGTGGAGGACTATGATCGGAGGACCGTAACGCAAAGTAAGTCCTCTTCACAGTTTCCGGATGTCTTACAAAAGAATTCCCTCAACCGAAACCACGCCTCCCCATCTCGATCGTCCCCCCATCTCGATGCAGCCATAAAAAATGCGAGGGTAAATAAAGTAAGTAAGTAAGTAAGTAAAATCTCGTTAATTTCTAAAGCGCTTCCAAAAGATGCACCGAAGTAGCTCCTTATTCCTATGCGCTCAATCTCAAATGAAGTAGCTATAGCCAAGGTGGGTCATTCATGCCGGGTCATTTTAATCAAAAGGGCGAGTGGGCAGGACGCTATAGCTATGGAGGAAATGATTTTATAAAGAGAAATGATTTTAGTTTGGAAAAGAAAAACATGAGGAGATGTTGCAGAAGAAGGGGAGAAAATTGTGACTCAGAGTTTGTTATTTGGCTTTGATGTAGACAACGAAGGGATATTGGAATTGAGTTCCAAAAAAAAATGAAAAAGCACGATTGCAAATTTTGAGAGATGATTGATTCAGAGGTAGTTACATGAGAAGAGGATCTAGTAGATCCAGGTTGTTGTGGAATTATCAGATACAATAGGTAAAAAAAGGTACAATAATGGGCTCGTTAGGCAAAAGGACTTTTGCAGGAATTATGATGTCAATATATTATGTTGGCTAAGTGAATAGGGGCTTAGGCTGCTCAGGTTATTCACATAGGCGGTTGGCTTGCTGTCGCGTCACAAAAGGCTGGCTGGTTTTTTAAAAATCTGAAAACCATTTTATAAAGCGCGTTGTCCCACAGCGATGGCACTGCTATATACAAAAAACGCGAGAATTGCCACTTTGATTTATCATCGAGTTAGCAAATTACTGCTTAATCGTGATCGCATTATAAAGAATAAAAATACCGATGATGCGTTAGAAAGACTATAAACTCAACTCCATTACATCACAAAAATTCAAGGTACTTGTCGGTTAATTCACCGCCACCAGGGAGAAATGTAAGGGTTTGTCGGTTAACTCATCGCTAACATTACCCTAACACTAGCACTAACCCTAAACCTAACCCAAACCTAAAACCTAAACCAACCCTATTGGCGGTGAACAAACTATTGGCGGTGAATTAACCGACAAGAACCAAATTTAATGACGAGCACTTTGATCCAGCATTACACAAACCTAGAACCTGTTGAAATAGTTTTGCAGAGTACGATGATGTTTGAGTATTAATTACTACGATTGCAAGAAAGATTACTTTACAGGAAAACTAATGGACTGGCTGTTGGTCCTGTGAAATCCTGACATTGACGTCGGCAAATTGAGACAAACATTTGACCGAGGACCGCAAATCAAATGGAAATTTTACACGGCACATTAATAAAACAAAAACCGACGACGTCTTGTTGTTCATCGATTTTGGGTTTCTTTGTCTGGCGCCTTTTATTCTGCGATAAAGCAGCAAGTCATGTCAGGGCATAGACATCATAATTAAGCCGAGATTCATAGGCTTTAGGAGCTGTTGTTGATTAATTCTGCAAAATTAACACCTCTAGTAAAATCATAGACGTAAAATAACGTTGGAAAAATAATTTTAAAAACGTCAAAAAACGTCACAAAAATTTAAAAAGGTTAAAAACGTTGAATAAAAAACTCTACCGACGTTTATCTGAGCGATATTAGGTAATGTGTCATACTCACCCATGGGGAATAAACAAGCAAGTCACACTATACAGAACGACTGTGAAATGAAATAAACAGCAATAATACTGGCACACATTGCTTACTCTAGTCTATATTGTAAGTAAGTAAAGCTGTATGACCTGCTAATAAGCAATCGACTATACTCTATAGCTAAACAGCAGAGAGCTAATTAAATAATTAGCTCGTTGTAGATGATTTAAGAAAATCTGTATTTTTTATTTTGCCAACGTTTTTTATCATAAAAAACTGTTGGCAAAAATAAAAAACGTTGGCAAAAATAAAAAAACGTTGGAAAACGTAAAACGTGAGAAAATAAAAAAACGTATAAAACGTTTATTACATCTGTGAGTAAAATAATTGGAAAATTATGATAATAATGTATTCGATAGATAAACCAGTTAATAACGGCTAATCGAGTGCCTCTTATAATAGAAGAACTTGCTAAGTGTCTGGGAGTTTTGATAAATTGGGGTCATTTTAAGAATTTTCAAACAATTTAGTTTCATATTCGAGCAAATCTACAGACGCACTAAGCCAAATTGTCGCGTAGATCTGAGAAAAATTCCCCAGACTGCAAAAATCCAGCTTTCGAACTTTCTAGCGCTATATAAATGAGAGTAAGACCCGGAGTAAACGTAATCGTACAATCGCGTTGACATGACAACGCCAGTCGATAGATGGCGCCGTTATTAATTATATTATCCCTATTTTGAACAATGTTAACTGCAGGCAACATAGTGAATATTTTTATTTGCGCTCTAGAAATGTTCTTAATAATATAGGGTTAACCAGGCAACATGGTGCAATATAGGGTTAACTCGACCGTCATTCGAGCAGGGAGCAGACGATGCCGACGCCCGGCAGCGGGGCGCGAACGCAGACGATTATGTAGCGCTATCAGTCGAAACGGGAGACGCTGGCATCGCGTTCGCGTCTACGAGCAGATGTCACGTGATCGCCAAACGACGGCAGATGCGACGACGGTCGTCAATGGCAACGGCGACAGTCGTCGGTGAAATTATTATTGTCCGTTCGATGTGCCAGTCTAAATAGTCGCTTTTCTGGTTTATTTTCTCTTCTCGAGAAATACGCGTCGATTGAACGACGTAGAACCAGATTCGAATTAAGCGTCCTGTGTGCGAAGTCCGAAGACGTTCCGAGCCGCTGACTCAATTTTCGCCGGTCGGCGGCTCCGTCTCTTTCTGACTCCAGACGTGCGTCGCTTTGAAAGCTAAAGTATCAGGTCTGACAGGATCTGCAGCGTTTTCGTCGCTCGATTCACAACCTGCGGTCATAACAGTTTCCGAACGAAAATATAGGCTGCGTCGATTTTTCATTGAAATATGTAACATTCTGGCGACAGGGAACCCGATCTAATTCGCGACGAGTATAAAATAGTCTTCGATTTTGCGGAAGGCTATCTTGGTGTAGAACCATTCCGAGACCAAAGTCGTTCAGACCACAAACGTGGGTCAGCAGAACTAATAATCGAAAAGTTTCTTTCGTTGAACGGAGGGGGCATAGAACTCGACCAGCGGGAGCTGAGACCCCCAAACCCTCTTGCAAATTGTTCATTGTTCATAGAGAATTTGCTGGCAATTATTTTTAACAGAATAGTCATTTTGACGTGTCACCCTCTTCACAGCGTAACAAGGTAAATATAAAATCTTCCTGCTGGAATTCAACCTTCTATGGCGAATGAGCGAAGAATAATTCTTGACACCTTTATTTTTGCTCGCTGCGACTTTCACCCACAAATGTCGATGTGCTCGCCCCCACGCTATTCCTTGCTACGCCACTGCCAAACAAAACTTAATGCAGCCACACGCGTTCGATCATATACGCTTAATACTTTTTAACACTGTTCGTAGAAAGAACACCTTCTGTTGACAGCCTTTGTCTGCTAAAAGGTTGTCTACTTAAAATCTAGCGCAACCAAGTAATGTTTTAGATTCATGCAGGTTATCTCTCAAATCCTGCTTTAAATGCTCTTTATAGAGCTGGTCGTTAACTTTACTTTATGCGTCAAACTTACGTCCTGGTTCAACATTCCTTATACGCGTGCAAGTCTGTTTCAATAATGATACTACTACTACTACTACTACTACTACTACTACTACTACTACTACTACTACTACTACTACTACTACTACTACTACTACTACTACTACTACTACTACTACTACTACTACTACTACTATAATAATAATAATAATAATAATAATTATTATTATTATTATTATTATTATTATTATTATTATTCTGTTCAGGGAATTTAAAGAGTGAGAGTTCGTAGAGTTAGAGTGCAGACCTGCTGCTGCTGCTATGGGAAGTGCCACAAGCACTCGCAATCTCTCGCCCGTCGACGGAGAGTGGAGCGCACACAATGGAAATTCTGTCTCGTCTGGCACTCGACGTTCCAAACCAACCGGAACAGCAAAACCAATCGGTACGATGACACTTCTTTATCAGGCGTAACCGTGAGCAAAAAGAGAGACAAAGATATAGCATAGCGCTATATAAACTGTCAAAGATACTACTACTACTACTACTACGACTACTACTACTACTACTACTACTACTACTACTACTACTACTGCTGCTACTACTACTACTACTACTACTACTACTACTACTACTACTACTACTACTAATAATAATAATAATAATAATAATAATGAAGATAAATAGAGACAAAAAGAAAGACAACTATTCTTGGCTTTGTCAAATAAAGTATATGACCGTCTGTTATATTTTAGCGTTAGCAAGACGTGATTTTCAAGACGATCTGTTCGTTTTAATTAGAAAATTAATGGAATCTAAAATGGAGAAAAGAGTTTCAAAAATGGTAAATTACCGTACAAATTATCGTGATTTACGGCTGATGCAAAAATCGCTTTGCTAATCATGAAGTGGGGCCCTGGAATTCGATTACCAAAAAAAGTCAAACCTGTAATTATTGACTATGAGGTTTTCGATTGTAAATGGATTCGGACTGCATTTTGAAAGCAGCTTTATATTAACAATGACTCACTCACTGAGAGGCGAATTAGGCCATTGCACTAGTAAAAATACGCCGATGAATTTTCAATTAGAGGGTTGATCTAATGAAATGGCTCACTTTCCATTAGCAAACTTCAAGATACAACGTCACAACTCGGCAGCAAGTAAGTAAACTCTCGTGAATTTGTATAGCGCTTTCGGCGTAGCACGCTGATTAGTACAATCAATGTTCGCTCAATCAATCAAAATGGCGGCGTTCGGCGTCGATAAGAACATTCGAAACTGTGACTTAGGGACCGTCCATAAAGATAAGTACGTCACGCTTGAGAGGGGAGGGGCTTAAGAAAGCGTGGCAGTTTGTGACAGGGTAAATACGACTATGACGTCACACGTTTCGTACATAAAAAACCGGAAATATTAGACATTTTACTTTGTCCTCTATAGGATATATCCTAACATAAGACGTCACTGGCGTATAGTAATTATATTGTGATAGTGTACGTGGAATTTTTTCAATTCCAACTATATTCGTCGTCGTGGCTGGAAGTTGAATATCTCCATGCTTCTAGAAATTCGAATCTATTAAAGAGAACAATTGCTTGACGACGTCACTTACGGACGACGCCTTAATTGAGGAGGAGTTCGAGATTTGCCACAGGTTGTGTGACTTGTGTCCCGTTGTGACAGGGTGGAGGAGGTCAAAAACTGTCAAAAAAATAGCACGACGTACTTCATGGACGACCCCTTAACTGTCATCAGATGCCAAGAAGATGAGAGACAAATGACAGTTATTATAAGAATTGAAAATACATTCACTGATACGATGCTGTTACGAATACTTTGAAGATTGCGAATAGGCATCACAAGGCGCCAAACCATAAGACAATGACACCTCTGCTTGTGTTTGGCCGTAAATTTGGATACAATGTTTTGTACGGAATAAGATACATTTCTGCAGGCAATGAGTAACTGAAGAAGCTAGTTGAAGCCTTAGCAAGCTTTTTTGCTTTAATGACGTCATCGGTTTCTGAGAAAGCTAATAATTTAAGCGATTAGCTATTGCGTGCTGTTATTGGGTAGGTCAGAGCAGCTCCTGTTTGTGCTTTCACCTTTGTCTCGACTTCGATTGACTCTTACAAATTGCATACCTTTGAATCGCCTTTTCTCAAGGTAAACCTGAGCGCATGGCGCCTTCCGAGGACTCCATCATTTGCAGCTTTATATAGCACTATGATAATATATATATATATATATATATATATATATATATATATACGGGTCAACCTGAGCTTGCATTTATTGATTTCGTTGGGGGTGGGGGGTGGCTACTCCCATTCGTTTGCTCTTTTGAAAAATCGAACGCTCAACAGTTCCTTCTCCAAATATGCCTCTTCCTTCCCTTTATGTTCCACGATCTGTCTCACTGTTTCCAATTGAGTCCGGTATCTCTTGCGTTGACCTCGCCTGATGCTGATTAATTTCGAGTACAATCGATTGTCACACGTGTGTACTAGAATTAACTGTTGCTATAAAAGTGGGTGATTATTGTCTATTCGTCCTTCTATCCAACTATCCCATTTATCCCAGCCCATTTACGATTCCACGCATCCATCCATCCATCCATCCAACCAACCAACCACCCATCCACCCACCAACCCAGCAACAGGCAGGTTTCAACGCCATTTGGAAAAGCAAGATAATGAGAATAGAGGTCGTGCTGTAGATACTAGGAACATGCTTACTGTATTCAACGTGCTTCTATATGCAGCAGAAACCCGGACCTTCAAGAAAAGAGACCAAGAACATCTTCTAGCATTTGAAATGAGATGCTACGGAGAAATACTGAACATCAACTGACAACAAAATGAAAAAGAACACAAAGTTAACCGTTCACACGCGGACACTAATATTAATGTCAGGGGCGTAGCCAGGAAGTTGATTCGGGAGGTATAATGTGATATGGAGAGGAAAAATCTTTAAAAACTTTGAAAATCTTAAAAAACACATTGAATTTTTAAGGTAGTCTGATTTTTTGGGGGGGGAGGAGTATATATATATACCGATATACGCCGTCGCTACGCCCCTGATTAATGTGTGATTTTCCAAGCTACAGTATGTGATGTTACCGCTTTGCATTTAGTTTCTGTGGTCGGCGAAGCAGACAATGGTCGAACGACCATTCTGCGGACCAATCAAGTGGCTCCGATCATCATAAAGAACTGCAACGAAGAATTTCAACACGTGACCGACTTCAAAGAACCGATTGTCTACGGAAGCATCGTCGAAGGTTCCACAGAACATCCCCTTGTCGGGGTAAGTGTGTGTGTGGGGGAGGGGGCGGGGTAGGTGGGGGTGCGTGAGGCTTGGAAGAGAGCAGGTGTCCAAATCACGGCGTCTGAATTTATAATTTTTTTATATTTCTGGGTCCTAATAATTTTTTTCCTGATTTTTTTGGTCAAACCGTCAATATCTGAAAACGATGTCAGCAGGTGGCCGGACAAAATGTCATGGGACAAAAAGTCAGCGGACAAAATGTCAGCGGATAAAATGTCAGCGGACACAATGTCACGGTTTAGGGTTAAGGTTAGAGTTAGGGTTACATTTTGTCCATGACATTTTGTCCGTGACATTTTGTCCCCATGACATTTTGTCCGCGGACAATTTGTCTTAGCACCTGTCAGCCCTATCTCGAAAGTACCGTTGTCATCATTCAAGGATCAGTTCGCTCAGGTGGCAGCAGTGTCTGCATAGTTTCATTATTATAGGTCGCTTCGTGATAATCTTACTTAATGGAAATGGAGTTCTCACCGAATTGAAAAAAGATCCTCGAACCTCTCGAAGCAGCGATGCGACTGATAATTATTATGAAGTCGCTGTGATAACACAACGGCGTCATCGTAGGGAGCGTGTGTAAATGTATTGATTAGAGCAGCGGTTTTCAACCTTTACAGTGCCGCGACCCCTTCAATTCATTTGTCTATGATGTGGCGACCCCAACCGTATAATCACTTTCGTTCATAATGTAAACTGTTGAAAAATAATAATAATAATTCAGCAACAATTACAATGTTTGAAATCATTCTAATTCAATTGTCTCCAATGTCTATCTTCGAATGACAATTATAGTTTAAAAAAAACTAGTAACTACCAATGGGAAAATTTTGTACAATTACAAGTTTTGCGCATCAAAAAATAGACAACCCCATATTTCCGAAGGCTTCAGGCGACCCCTGGAAAATCGTCATTCGACCCCCGTCGGGGTCGCGACCCACAGGTTGAGAACCGCTGGATTAGAGAATTGACAATGAATCTATCAACAGCATCGGCCTTGTAATTCTTCCTCATGATCGATAAAATCCAATTGTAGCTTTTGATTATTTATTTAGACCAAAACCAAGGTCTCTGTTCTAAATCAGAAGCCGACCGAAACTAAACATTCGAGAAATCATTAATTTCGTTCTAAAATTCGACCAGTCCTCTTTGTCTAGAGATGTATTCTTCATAATTTGAGAGAAAATGATTCTTTGGGTAAGGGCTGGCTTTCCACAGGAATTTTCCGAACATTAGCGTAACAAAATGTACTGAGGGGGCACAAAACGAAGCAACTAAGAAAATAGGGCGATTAAAACCATGATATTAGTTATAATACCTTACAGCTATATACTGCTCACCATAAGCTTTGGGAGTACCATACTTGTATGAGTACTCACCAGGGATATTTTCACACCCTCCTAATACTCCTCCAACACCCACCCAATCTGAGACCGACACCCCACCACAACACCCCCCAATCTGAGGTCCGGATGACCTTTTTTTGCTTGTCAAACTTTTTCGGCAGGGCACCCCCCCCCCAGAAAATACCATCACCCCTCAAATTGATAATCCTAGAAATAACCATGGTACTCACTGTCCTTGAAAAATGCAAGTACACAGAAGCAAAAAATCCTTTTCGTTTAAGCGTAATTCTAGTAGTTTTCTACTGTAATTCAGTAGCTGTTCATTTCAGTAGCTCAAGTTTGCCTTGAAAATTGGCTCAGAGGTAAAGATCGCAAGATTTCTTTTCACAGGGAGAATACTTTCTCGTGAAAGACGTCCACCCGAGCGATGATCGCCTCAAGACTCTTCCAATTTATTTGGCGCCGAATTTCCGCCAAACTGGAGGCGGTTTTCCAGTGTACGGAATGGGACAACCGACCAAGGACGGACTGGAAAACTTCCTGGAAAGCGTAAAAACAGAGGATGCACAGGTGAGGGGTGGGCGGGGGGGGGGTGTGAAGTGGAGAATATGTAATGTAATGTAATGTAATGTAATTAGATATTTATGCATTATTGCAGAATATGCATAATAATACTTCCGAGTCGGTCCTTAGCGATTCGTTAAAGATAAGATTTGTACTTGTTTGGGTTTGTCTTGTGTTCCGGGTTTAAATGATATTATTCTAGTCAATCCTATAATGCGACCGATCATTAAAAGATGAAGAAATTAAGATGAGTTTGGAAGTCAACTTGATTGCAGGCGGAATTTACGGGGGGGGGAGGAATTCATTAATTGCGACATAACGACTTTAAATATAACGTTATTATTTTATGCCACTGACAGCATATAGTATAGACTATAGACCAACAGTATACAGTATGTAACGCAATTTCTCGGGCAACGGCTGTGGAGTGTGGACACATGGAACAGTTTTCACGAAGAAGCAGTAACAGTTGAAGCAACGAGTAAGTAAGTAAGTAAGTAAGTAAATAAAATCTCGTAAATTTGTATAGGGCTTTGGAAAGTAGTGCAGTAGTAGCAGCCGCTTATTCTTATGCGTGCGCTTACTCTCTCTTGAAATAGCTATAGGCAAGGTAGGTTGTCGGCCGGGCAAAGGTCAGTGTATCCATGAGGTGGCGGGTGGGGTTGTGATAGCTATGGAGGAAATGGATTCAAACGTTAATTATATGGGAAAACTAGGTTGTGAACTGCAAAGAGTTGTTACAGTTGTTTCCAGTCAGCCTCCTAAACCAAACCAATTGAAACGACGCTATATAAATTATATTTATTAGTGTTATACTGTCGTCCAGGTCATCCTGCTATTCAACCTGCGTCAGGAACCGGTTCTCTTCCTCAAAGACGATTTCGACATGGTCCCCTACAGTCCAAGGACTCGGCAACACCTGCACGATCCGGACTCCGCCGATCAGCCGCTCAGCTTCGAACAGACGACGGATCTCGAGGCTAACATCCGCAAGGAGGTAAGTGGCAGTCCCCTGTCCCTACCCCCCTCCCGCGCCTCAGGAACCAGGCATTCGAAGATGGCGAATTCTTAGAAAATCAGTATTTTTCATAAAAATGATTATGCTCCGACCGACTGACTGACTGACTGACATACTGACCCACTGACCTCCGATGACACACTGACTTACCAACCAATCAACCAACTGACCTCCCCCCTCCACTGACCAACTGACTCACTGACCAACTGACCAGCCGACTCACTAACCCACTGACCGGCTATGACTTACACTATAGTTTGTCTTGCATTTATGGACACTCCTACGTTTTGCTGGTTGGTTATAATTATAGTTGAAGGCCAGATTAAATGGATGAAGGTAAATTTTGAGGCAATGTCCTATGTTTCTTGGAATCCTTGTTTCTGCTTATCGAGTAGGGGGATTGTGCCGTCATTATAAAGATTAGAAACATTTCTGCTAGTTAGTTAGTTAGTTAGTTAGTTAGTTAGTTAATAAGTCAATCTATATAGCGCAGAACAGTGGCGTAGCCAAGGGGGTTTGGGGGTTAAACCCCCTCGGGCGCCGAAAGTTGGTTACGGTCAAAAGTCAAAGCCAACCCTCCCTTCCGAAAATCCTGGCTACGCTAGTGGCGCAGAAACATGGACGAAGGGCCAAAGTCAAGAGCGCTTTACACTTTATACGAGATCTCATAAAAATGCGTTAAAATAATGAGGCTCTTCACGTCTTGACATAAGGCCGCATGAGCCGTGAACTTCATCGTTAGCTATAAAGTCCGCATCCAACCCAGTTCGATCATTAGTCGATAGCACAAGCTTACCGTCGTCCTGCAGAGATCGATATTCAATCGATTGATCGCAGGTGATCGACCTGGCTGCTCTGAGAGAAGACCAGAGCTTCTACTTCTACGAGGATAGCGTCACCTTTCTCGACGAACCTCACCTGTACGAAGTCGCCTTCGAAGACAATCTGGGAGTTACGGAGGAGATGTATTGTCAGCAGACGTTCTACAATTTCAACATCAAGTGGGTCTATTGGAGGAGTCTTGAACTGAATTTCTTGAAGGGCCAATTTTTTTATGACTAGTGCCAGGGGCGTAGCCAGGAATTTGATTTGGGAGGGTGTAAATATTTTGGGTGGGTATAAATCTTAACTATAAACCACATAAACCATATAAACCTCATATAACCACATGTAAATCACATAAAAACTTTAAGGTAAACTGATTTTTTTTTTGGGGGGGGCGGTATATATACCGATATACCACCCCCCGTCGCTACGCCCCTGACTGGTGCCCGAGGATTGGGCGGAAAAATGTTTTCAGTTAAAAAATATAGCTAATAAGTAATAGGAGTTGAACGCAAGACATTTTAATATATTTCGTATGCATTAGAAAAAAGTTATTGATCGTTTCAGCAGCGTCTTCGAGGGCCATTTCACACAGCTCCTGGCGGGCCGAATCTGACCCGCGGGCCGCCAGTTGAATACCTATGGCCCATTGAATAATTTTAATTAAGTGCTTCATCTATTTCAACGAAATAGCAAAAGCACAGGGCAGTGATGCGCCGTATTAGAAAAAGCTCGACGATAATTACCATCGTGTAAAAATACCGTAATGTCGCGGTATTTCGTGACGCCATTACTCTAATACGAATTCCAATCAATATTATTGGCCTATTTACTGATATTGTAAGTAACTGTAAACTGTAGCATAAAGTTACGGGCTATGGCTAAAACGATTTTCTCAGTAATGCAGGTTTCTAGGTTTCTAGGAAAGCTGATTTAAAATCAATACCGCCTGCATGACGATAAACCGTGGTATTCTGCACGCCCACGGTATACAATACCGTAACTGTTTAATACATGCAGGGCCTTGAACCAGGCAAATTTGTTGACGTTTAAGTCTGCGTTGCAGTGATCATGTTTAACCCAACAACTCAAATACGCACTTTGAAAATTAGTTTTTAAAATAGGGAAATATTTCATTGATAATTAATCCACTGTCGTCTCACTTACTTGAATCATAATTAGTGATAATTTCTATGATAATTACTATGACAATTATTAATATATTTCATAAATACTAGAATTATTTCTAAAATGTTCTATGATTTCATGCGGTATATATAAAATTATATATACGTACAGTAAATCCGCATCTGTCATATCCGTGGAGGTTAAAGTTTTAATACAACTAATTACTTGTACTGTATCTGCGTTACCAGGTACACTCGACTGAATTGGACGCAAAACGAGGTTCCATCCGAGGCAGATTTCGACAAATTTGTTTCAAGTTTCAGGGTAAGTTTCTTTGCCTCGAATTCTAAGACAAAGTCAAGGCGTAATGTCGGCAGATTATGCGAGAAAGCGTGGCGAAAATGCGACAATGTTACACTGCAGTCTGCTAGTGGAACTTGTCGCATTCTAAGTCACCGTTACAGAAAGTTGTCGCGTCAGATTGTCTTGATAATAATGCGGTTGTATAAAGGTTAGCATTGAGTAAGTAAGTAAAATCTCGTGAATTTATATAGCGCTTGCGAAGGTAGGTACCGTAGTAGCTGCTTATTCATAGGCGCTTAATATACAGTTGAAATATAGCTGTAGTCGAAGTTTGGTGGTCAGGCGGGCAAGGTCGATTGGGAAAACAGCAAGACTGACTACGAAGGGAAAGAGAAGTGATTTTACTCTGGGTTTGATTGTACTCTATGGCACGCCAAAAATCGCGCACAAAAAGTGTTAGTTGAGCTGATTAAGGGAAAGAATTATTGCGAAAATGTGAGAAGGGACAGGAGTTTACACAGTCCTATCCAAAGAATATTTTTGGTTTTTACAGTTACATTCCCTACATACACCGTCCTTGGAGGCTCGAATATCTATTCTGCGGGGGGAGGGGGCCACAGGTTGGCCCCCGGTTCTGTATATAATATAATAACATACATGAAAATGAGAATACCAGAGACGGAAGGGGTAGTAGTAATGATTGTAGGCTCTAGAATTAATGACAACAACAACAATTACAAAGGCAGAATTCACTTGCACATTTGAATATATCTGGGCAGTGTTTTATCCAGACTCCAGGCCATTGGGAAGGGGGGGATTAACTTGGCTGGAGGGGAAACGACATAGTTCAATGCAAAACATTTTAGTGCTGAGATTGAGGGGGGGATTTTGAGGTTTGGAGGGATCTCCGCCCCTAACAGGTCTGTACTAAACACTGTATAATCTGTGTATAGGCCTAGTAAAGTGTCTGAGCAAAACGGCCATGTCACGGACCGTCACGTGATCATCGGCGCATCCAGTTTCTGACTCGTACAGAAGTATACAGTAAGACGATACGGCGTTTCTTGGAAGCACACGACAAATCACGTGAGCGAGAGAAAAAATCGAATCTGTCGCAAGAACGCTTATAGTGGTAACTGCCCCCCCCCCGACGATGTGACAGCCGGACGCTATCGCCGCTTTGCATGATGACGCTAATGGATTTGCTGTTGCTGCTGCTGCTGATGACGACGACGACGACGACGACGACGATGATGATGATGATGATGATGATGATGATGGTGATGATGATGATGATGATGATGATGATGATGATGATGATGATGATGATGATGATGATGATGATGATGATGATGATGATGCTTATGATGTACTGCAGGCGTTGTCGAACTACTTGAGTCAAACGGATGAGCGTCTACCGGTCGTGGCTTTTACAAGTCACCTGGGGATTGTCAGGTGTACCTACGGAATGTGTCTCGGTCTGATCATGCTGGCGCACAAGAAGGGATTCCCGCGGACAGATCGGTAGGACGACGACGACGACGACGAACGCAATAAATCACAGAGGGGTCGCATATGCGCGGCGGTCGGTCGGTCGGCCGGCCGCCAGAGACACACGATGCCCGATATTAAAGAGTCATTTGTGCGCAGAGAGAGAGAGAGAGAGAGAGAGAGAGAGAGAGAGAGACGATTAATGAACGCTGCTGCGGCGTCTTCTTTCTCGTCGCTGCTCATATACAGTAGATGGCTGGCTGCATAGAGGAAACACACTCGCCTGCATCTAGTATTTCGTAATAAATCGGCCACTTCTTCTTCTTCTTCTTCCTCCTCCTCCTCCTCTCCACGTGTATTTCGATTAATATCCCAGTTGTTGTCTCCGTTTCTTTTCCGTGATTTTCCATCTACCCCCCTGCCACGATTAACCTTGACTTCCCCCGACCCCCTGTCCTTGTTGTTGGTATGGTCCACTTACTAACACCGCTGCCTCTTAATACGGCGCTGTAGAAGCAGTTGAATTGCGAACTATAATAATTCCGACTTATGCTATTTCATTTCTCTCTTTGTAACAAAGTGGGCCTAATTCATTAACTCAAAAACACACACACACAAGAACACACACGTGTATATATATATATATATATATATATATATATATATATATATATATATATATATATATAATGAAAAATATAGCATATAAACTAACTGCATGCATTCCTAGTATTTATATAAGCATCGTGCCTTCGTTGAAGTGAATTGCAGGCAATCCACTCGAAGGCACAACGCAGTCTTAGATTAGCACATACGACCATAATATTGTGCCATGCAAAACTACACACGATGCCACTTATAACGCCGAAAATATGACAGCGCTATATAAATTCGTTGTCATTGAAAACAGCCTCACAGACAGACATGGAACGATGATTGCGATGAGCACTATACAGTGTAGCATCGTTATAACGCACTTATTTACAACAGTCGACGTTCATGACGTCATCAATGGCCAACGTTGAACACGATCTCCTCTGCCATGGGGGGTGGTGGTGGTGAGAAATTGTCATATCATTGCGCACTGAGATGCACATTTTGAGGGGGTAATCGAAAACTTTAAGGGATGGGGAAGAGAAATTTCCCCCATCCGACCTGAATGTAGCACCAATCGATGGCGATGTTTTACTCGGTGACGATTAGTGAGGTCGCACGGTACATTCGCATCGATTGGACGACCTTCGCGGTCTATAAATAGAAAGGCAGAAGAGATGACGTCACAGGAATCGAATGAATGCCTTAATCTTTCTATTAATATTATAGCACTACACATGTAACAGGATTTATTATTGGCGTCTATCTAATTAAAAGTATCGGTTTATAATAATAATAATAATAATAATAATAATAATAATAATAATAATAATAATAATAATAATAATAATAATAATAATAATAATAATAATGTTTGATGTGGTTCAGTATCTGTGTTGTCATGATAAGGAATGCAATATAGGAGAATAAATAACACGGAAAATCTTTCAATAATAATAATAATAATAATATTAATAATAATAATAATAATAATAATAATAATAATAATAATAACAATACTAAAAACTGAATGAGCTCCTACAGTAATCGCTTCTTTCCGAAAGAACTTTGTCTCCGAAAATATGTAGGATTCTAGAGGCAGTGTAAACAAGATAACAACCATTGTTCTCAAATGTTGGGATTAGGCGTTGAGCAGTACCACCAGAAATATTGAAAATAATACACCCTCACTTCTTCATCCAAAATGTCTTTCATCACGTCGATGCTTTAAAATATGGACGTGCAGAGCAGGACATAGCAGTAGGCTATTCACCGATTGCTAGCCTACTTGGCTTTTGTCACACATTTCTTTACCGCAGAAATAGTACGTATTTGCGTGCAGTAAAAGTGATTATTTTTCTGCCTAGTCATATTATTTATTTGGCACCACCTTGATTCGTGGACTGATTTTCAACAGTCACACCTGTTAAGACGAACGTCGTTGCAAATCGCCGCGTAGATGTCTCGCTGTGCGCGTCGCAATAAACACTTTAATGAGTAGTTTAAAAAAAATGAAAATTGCCTTTGGCAAATAAATGGGACGCCATGTTGCTCGTTAGTTTTCAAAAAGAAAAGCTAAGCCTATTCAAGACAAGAAATTCTCTGAATTTCTTTTTCAATACGAGAGTTTTGATTCCAGTCAAAATAAATGATAATTAAGCAGTTTGTTGTTGTTATTTGACCAGACTAAGAACACCCATATGCTGTTTTCTTGACTTAAGAAAATTATTTCTTGAAAAAATTCATTCTGATCTGCCGTTTTCACGCCTTATTGAGTCAAAATTAGCTTCATTTGGCTCCTTAACAATTGTTTTTCGAACGCTGTTGTTGTGGTCTCATCGCAGCACGCCATCTAACGCCGACGATGGATTCGAAATGGGAAATTACTTTGCCATCAGCGAACTTATCAACTATTTACCGAACGGACTCCGATTCAAACGCGAAGTGAGTTGCACTTAATCGATGCTAGAATTATGTTCAGCAATCATTACATTGAAATTAGAAAAGCGAAAGGCATTTCGTAGACTCAATCAAACCAGCATTTGTGAGGTGGGCAGGGGTTAAATTGAGCCTGATCTTGCCGGATCTCCGATCCGGGACGTCTCGCAAGAGATCCGGAACGCCTGGCATGAGATCCGGAACGTACTTTTGAAGATCCGGTACGTTTTTTGCTGTCAGCTGATGTGCAACAGAAATTACCCAAAACAGCAATACTGCTACGGGCTACAGATAGGCCTATATGACGATGACATTATGTTTTCAATTAATCAAAATAATCGAGCAAACGAATTTTAATCAATTAAAAATGTTAACTATTATCGATTAATTATTATTAATCGTTAAATTCCGCGACTATAGTACTGTTACAAAAAAAGTTGTGAAGAAATTTTGTGGCCGGAGTTAAAATAAGGAGATCCGGCACCTCTGAAAAAGTAATTTAACCACTGTTTGAGGGCTATTTTCGCTATTTTTCTTTGATGAAATTCTGTTTAGGTTGACGCGGCTATCGACGAATGCTGCGAGCTATTCAACCCAAGATCTGCGATTCTAGAAAGCAAGAACAGACTGGAAAGCACAAGGGACGATCTGGTACGGTAAATAATAATAATAATAATAATAATAATAATAATAATAATAATAATAATAATAATAATAATAATAATAATAATAATAATATTATTATTATTATTATTATTATTATTATTATTATTATTATTATTATTATTATTATTATTATTATTATTATTATTATTATTAAATAAAATTACTGCACCTATTCAAGTACATTGGACTGTAGATAAGATGCACTGAAACGAAAATTACTGTATGCAAAAATCATGGCGAATGTCTTGTATTATAAGATCCGCATACGGATGCTGAAAGCTTTGTTAAAACCTTCTAACAGCGTAATCCAGAGACTATTTCAGTTCTTTCATGGGCGGATCTATAGGGGAACAAGAGGTAAGTACCCTCCCAAACATACCCCAACAGTTTTGTTTGCTAATTTCACAGCGTGGGGAAAATCAGAACGTTGTCGAAGGCACTGAAAAATAAGTAAGTGGTGTATTTTCTTCCCTTTCACTGCTTTTATGAACATGCATCGAATCCACATAGAAGGGGCGAGGCAAGGCAGAAGAGGGGGGAGAAACACGGTGGTGCCCCCCTCCAGACTGAATTTCTGGATCCGCCGCTGAGTTAATTAAGTCGCGTGTTCTAATTAGTAAATGAACAACGAACGTCGCTAAAAAGTGTTCTTTCTACGTGAATCCGTTGTTTTCAGCTGGCGACTGAAAAGGAACTGAAGACCTGCATAACTCACCTGCACCGATATTTCTACCTGATCTGCTTCAACTGTTACCTGCACGAGGCAGTGAGTATACATACAGGCGCCGAATGCTCGCGCAAAATAAAGCGTAGGCAAGTAAGTACACCGAACTCTTTTAGAGTTTCCGGGTGGTTGCAGATGACAGCGTCTGTCTCCAATCGAAATGCAATGTTAGCTTCGAATTATCGAATTATCCAACCATTTTCAAAAAGTCTACTTCCAAAGTTTTTTGACCGTGAAAAGCTTGAATTTTCTAGCGGTTTTTTCTAAATTTGTCTTCAACTGAATTTCAAACGTGTATATATATATATATATATATATATATATATATATATATCTGCGCAATGTAGTTCTGTAATTAACATTTTCATCATCTACGTCTCTCTTTAAAGTGCAAAGCGCTCTTGACTTCGGCCCTTCGTTCATGTTTCTGCGTTATAGAAATTGACTTTTTAACTAACTGACTAACTCTGAAAAATAGAATAAATGGAAATATCATGAGCAATATAACTTGATGTCGCCTCTTGAATACTACTACTACTACTACTACTACTACTACTACTACTACTACTACTACTACTGCTACTACTGCACTACCACCACCACCACCACTACTACCACTACTGCCACCACCACCACTGCCACCACCACCACTGCCACCACCACCACCACCACCTGCACCACCACCACCACTGCCACCACTGCCACCACCACCACCACCACCACCACTGCTGCACCTGCACCTG
>CM030841.1:12400681-12438181 GCA_018105865.1 Metaphire vulgaris
GAGTCAAAATTACGAACTAATAAAGGTAGCAAACGTCCCAAAACGAAAGCGCTACTGTAAGCGTTTTAAAATATAGATTAACCGCTTTTCGAAACTGCTTTTAGTGATTCTTACCTGTCAGGTGTTTGACTTCATAATGTCCGTTATACTGAGCCTTGCTGAAGTTCACACAGACGAGGACGGTCCAGCGCTGCTGTTCCAGTGCCGAGATGGGAAAGGCAGGTCGACCACAGCTATGGCCATCGCCGGGTTGATCATCTGCCATCTCAAGGTCAGACCCGTGAAAATCTTCAACCCCACACACACATTATAATCAGCTCGTATAACAGAGTAGCGCTATGTCAGTCAGTGGCGTATCCAGGGTTTCGGAATAGGGGGCGGGGGGCACATCGACATTTTCGTGTGAAAAAGACAACTAGCAAATAAAAAGTCGTCAGGAATGTTCTTGGTACATCGATTTTGCTCCAATCGTCCTATATCTGCCCCTTCACGAAAAATTTCTCAGCAATTTTGCTCAAATCCCACAACTTATCCCATCCAGAATAGGAGGGCCCGTCGTTCCCGTGCCTCGCCAGTTACTTCGCCGATTATATCGGTGTACTTTAATTTACGAACTAATATTGCCACACTTATCAAATAAAAAAAATGAAATCATAGATTAGATCCTAATCCTGTCCCCTGTGGATCAGATATTGAGTGCCTGGCCCCCCAGTGACCCCCCAGTTGGGACCCTATGGGCCTATACTTAATGCTACATACATTAAACAACAAATGGTTGGCCCCCGTGTTTAGAAGTTGCCACCCCAACGGCCCTCCCACTTGCCAAATCCTAGAGCCGCCACTGTCACGTAAATCATAGTTGAATATTACGAACAATAGTTTAAAATAGTTAATATAATATAAACTAAATTAATGATAAATTAAATAATAAAAAGGCATAATTTTCAAAATCTATGTATTCCTATGTATTATAGAAATTAGTGCAGTAATTTCAGCGCAACGTTTTTTTCTAATACAGACGCGGTTTAATGACTGCAGCGCTCTTGTAAATCATGATTGGAAAATGCTATTTAGGGCTTTCCTTATGGAACAAAGCCTGGAGAGGAGGAGAGAGTGTCGCTGCCGAACGCAAAGTTCACCCAAGGACACTACAAGGTCAGACAACTGCGACCATCGACTGCTTAACATAACACTAATTTCGCATAAGATTTCTAATTTGGATCAATTAGCAGAAGTAATTTTCTGATAAATCGATAATTCGGGGTGGTGTAAAAATATCCCTGCCACTGCTAATTAGGGTTCAGCATTTTGAGTAATTTGTACTTACTTACTTATTTACTTACTTACTTACTTACTTATTACTGTTGCGTTCAGGTGGTGCAGGGAATAATTCGTCGAATCCCGAACGGTCACCAGGTGAAACGTGAAGTTGATTTCATATTGAATCAGTGCTCGGACACCATGACCCCGATGCACTATCACATTCGCGAAGTGATCTTCGTCACTTTTAACAAGGCGAGTCATGCTTTCAGTGATCTATAAATTGGCGTCATTCCTTGCATGATGATGGATCACTCCTTGAATCATTTCCTCATTTATTGACCATTCATTTGTGCCAGAAAAATTGATGGCGCCCTAAAATGTCGGATGAAAACTATGCTGATGTACGGTTGTGACCAGTGTTTAATCTAGGCCGTTTCCGGGGAGAAATTGCCCTTCGCCCCCGGAAATTTCAAATTCCCCCCGGAAATTTTGGAATACTACATGGTCTAACAGCGGCCCCTAGCAGAATTCCCACCCCGGCTTTGTCAGTCCCCCCGGCTTTTTCAGTCCCCCGGAGTCCAGGAGTCTAGATTTAATACTGGTTGTGACAATCAAGGAAATGCCTCTCCGCTTTCGAATTCTTGAATTCTATAGTTTATTATGCGATACTGTAGGCGGATTTTTCGAATTTACTTCGATCCAATTAATTTTAACGGATTATGTATTGACTACAAAAGAATGGCATAGATCTGTTAACGAATAAACGACCTGACTAAAATTAATTATTATTATTATTACGAGAACTTGACCTCACGTGGCCTACGCTTGTTCTTCTAATCGGCGGATTTCAGTGACCGATTTTTAAAATATTCCAACGACTATTTATTCATGTTAACATTCCCCCCCCCCAAAAAAAAATCCAAATCATTCTATATGCGTTTTGAGTTCAAGAAGTCGCAAACAATACAGTGGTTCTCACACAGGGCAGTCCCTACTGAACCACCTTAAACCATGTTATGTTATGTTATGTTAAATTTTTGGTCACATTTCACCAGCCCAATGGCCTCTATCATGCAGTGCTGGTTGGGAAAGTTGTATCCCACAAAATCCACAGCATGGAAACTGGCTCAATTAAAACTGGCTTTAAAAATTATAAACTGGTGGGTCACCTCACACTAATCGGATGTTGCATACACCCGTGGACCTGCAGTCTTCGCTGGTGCGTTCCCTTTCATTGAAAAAAGAAGGTAATTTTAAAAATAATGTTGTTTCCATTCAATACTCTTCGAACAGAAAGACTCTGTCAGAGGCGTAGCGAGGTTATCCGGCGCCCGGGGGCAAAGTGTACCGTTGGCGCCCCCAAAACTGCTGACGAGCAAAAAAGGTCGTCACGTCGTTCTCTCGGCGCCCCTCCCCTCAACTCTCTACGGCGCCCCTCTCCTTATACTCCTGACGAGCAAAAAAGGTCACCGCAGTTCTTTCATCTTATTTTTTAATGTATTTGACTGTTTAACTTACCTCCCAAAACCCGATTTTGGTGCCCCCCTCACCTCGGCGCCCGGAGACATATGTCCCCACCTGCCCTCTCCCTTTCGCTACGCCTCTGGACTGTGTGAATTCTGTAGACCAAAAACGCGAAGAGCGATCGCGAACGAGTGGATCTACGAAGGAGAAGTCTCGAATTCCTGGAACGCTACATCTACCTGATTCTCTTCAACACTTACCTTCACGCTGAACGCAGGGGAAAGTGGCAGCGGTCGTTTAAAACCTGGATGACCGAAGTAAGTCAAAGAGCAAAACCCGGCAGTCGACCAGAACGCAACCAGGGTTATTTATTTCTAGGATTATCAAATGGGGCGGGGTCGGGGGGTGTCGGTATAGTTTGGGGGTCCATTCATGCCGAAAAAGTCTGACAAGCAAAAAACGGTCATCCCAGGCTCAGATCGGGATGAGTGTCGGTCTCAAATTGGGAAGGGGGTTATTGGGGTGCTAGGAGGTGTAAAAATATCCTTACTGCTTGCAACAGATTCTTCTTATGAAATTGAAACGCAGGATGTCATGTAACGTAATGTAGTATTTATTTGTACAGCGCCTCTTTCATTGCTAATCACAGATAGCACAACATCGTCTAAAATCCAGCTTTGATGACGCTGATGATGATGATGATGATGACGATGACGATGATGACGATGATGACGATGACGATGATGATAACAGTGGCGTAGCGTGACTTTTGGGAGCCCGGGGGCATCGTTGATATGGGGCCCCACGATTTGGGGCTGACGAGCAAAAAAAGGTCGTCACCACATCGTTTCTAGGGTTAGGGTTTAGGGTTAGGGTTAACCCTAACCTTAACCCTAACCCAAACCCCTCTTTGGGGCCACCTCGCCCGGGGCCCGGGGGGCTGTCAACAAAGTGCCCCCCGCCCGCCCTCGTTACGCCACTGGATGATGATGAGTTTGCAGCCTTAAGATTGAAGCGAGTGAATCAGATTTGAACCCGAGACCGTGATTTAGTGGCACGGCCTGAGTATATACCGGTGAACAGTCAGATTCCTGCAGGCAAGCTACCACTTGCACTGTCTTTCAGAATGGTTTTACAGAAACCTCGTGGTCGTCTTATCTTAAAACTTCTATAGCGCCACTGCATAATGCACAGGAGCATCAACCCGATGGCACACCGAAATCAAATCATTGCGCATAAAGAATCATCTGCCATTGTCTTGGACCAAGCGGATTTTATAACTCATTACCATGGGTAATGAGTTATAAAATCGTGCATTTTCCGTATAAGCTATATATCTATGCATCTCTGGCCCCTTCTTGTTAATTAGGTGGCAACGAATTCCGGAATGTTCGAGATCCTGGACAACCTGGCCTTCACCAACCTCGACTCCGAACCCTGTGAATTCAGAACTCGAAAGCACAGATGGGCTTTCACCAGGGTCGCATATCCGCGAAGGGGACAATTCGTATGAGAAGCGATCGAAGCGTTTGTGATAGTCCCAACGACGACGACGACAATGATGATGACGACGACGACGATGACGACGACGATGATGATGATGACGACGACGATGCGAAGAACCGACAATAGAAACTCTTTGGCGATTTATAACTCGCGAAGTTATTATTGTTCGAGTGAAATTTTGCCCCGTAGAGACATCATGCTGGACAGTAACTATATTAATTGACGCCACCGTTGTTTGCGAATACAGATTCTGCTGATGATATTAATTATCGTCACATTTCTTACTTCAGTTGCACTGACATCCATTCTCCAAGGGCGTAGCCAGAAATTTGATTTGTGGGTATAATGTGATTTTAGAGGGTATAGATCTTAAAAAACTTTGAAAATCTTTGAAAACACATTAAAAATGTTTAAGGTAGTCTGATTTTTTGGGGGGTATATATGCAGATATACCCCTCGTCGCTACGCCCCTGCCATTCTCATTACTGCCATAAATTCCATAATCATATCGCATTGTACATGGATTTATACAGCGCCATTCGAAAGTTGTACCATAGTAACTGTTTATTCTTTAACGCAGTTTACTCATGATCACAACAGATTTCGAAGTAGTTTATTATTGAGCAATTAACCAAAATGCGCCAAATCGTCGACTACAGATCTCCAGAGATTTCATTTCGCCTTTGGTGGCGTCATCAAAATACCGGAAATATAAACAGTACAATAAGAATTAGCAATTGGCTAACAAGTATACTTGTTAGAAGAAATGGTTTAGATAAGGGTTTGAAAAAGGTATTATAGCGGTGGCCTAAAACTCTACCGTCTAAAGGTTTTCCATAATACCATATGTGAAGGTATTGTTATAAAACCATCTGAGATGGTACAAAAAAGGTATTTTAAAGATGCGGAAGGGTATTACAAAGTACCATTTAAGAGGGTTTGTGCGAGGTAATATTGAAAACCACTTTAAAGGGGGTATTTTATTTTTAAATGGTAATAATTTTCTTCTTTAAATTGTAATAATTCTGTACTATCTTTACAGGTTATGTGAGGAACCATTGAGGTATTCTGTTGCATTACAATGACTTGTCAAAATTGCTGCATATAACCAAATGCTGATATTAGGGATATTTTACACCCCCAATATGAGGTCGACACTTTCCCAAATTTGAGAATGTGACAATGGTATGCATACAAAATGCATATTAATTAGCCCTGAAACCACCCACCCTGAAATGGAGGACACCTCCAACTTTTAGCCTCGGATGACCTTTTTGCTCAGACTTTTGAGACTTGATACAATATTTTTTTGCTTGTCAGATTTTCGGTAGAGACTTCCAAACTCTGACACCCCAGATTTTCCCAACACCCCTAAATTCACAACCCTACAATCCTAGAAAATAACCACACCTTCCCTCAGATTTTTCCTGACACCCCAAATTCACAATCCTAGAAATAACCCTGGTTGATATCAATCAATCAATCAATCACTTTAATAATATCAGATAACAAACACATATTAAAATTTAATATCAGAAATTAGACAAATGTCAGTACAGTATATGCTTTATTCAATATGTTTGCTATATTAAAAATAACAAATGGTCAGGTATCAGCATAAGTTATATTGAAATATTGTATTATTAAATATGTTCTTGTCTGTAGGAAGCCAGCATTAGATCATCGAAATGGCAAATATTTAAAACGATTTAAAATACAAACCCAAAACAGAAATTAATCAGAATCAATTAATCAGTAGCAGGTCTTCTTAGCAATTCTGGAATAATAGTGTCCTTTCCAGAACATATGCACGTACTGCTCAAGATTGCATAAAATACATTGTATTAGTTGCATATACAACATGAAAAGATAGTCAAAAGCCTAACACTATTCATTGTTAAATGCCAAAATAACAAGATTCATTTCTCAATGTTAACAACACATGCACTACATGTACAAACTGTTATTATATACTGTACTATATATATGGAGTCGGATAGCTGGCACATATTGTCACAATACGCAGACCACTTAGTTAGGCTGCAATGATGCAAGGAACTGGATCAGATACAGTACATCCTAAAAAGACAACAGAAACAATTTTACATTTTATCTCCAAATTCCTGTTCGCGACTGGTAACATGCATATCTTCTTGTTGGTACTCACTATATAAAGAAGAGTATCATATCTGTTTTGCACTTTAGAAAATTTTATGACCACACACAAAACACTGTCAGCAGTACCATGTCTGTAAAAGGTGCTAGGACAAAATGTCAGAGGGCAAAATGTCGTGGGAAGAAAATGTCAGCGGACAAAAGGTAACCCTAACCTAACATTTTGTCCTTGACATTTTGTCCTTGACATTTTGTCCGGCCCGCTGTAAAGTGACAGCCATAGACATAGGACTGTGAGCAGAACTGTCAAAATGCTAGTATAACGGAACAATAAATACACTATAACAACAGCTCAGCACAGATTGCTCCCGGTCACTTTCTCTTTGACATTGCATGACTAAATAACATGCATTTGAAATGTTTGAATCATTAGTACGAAACTATACCTGGGCAGCTGGAATTGACAGCAGTGCAGGCGACTCTCCATGGCACAGTATTAGTAACTCAAGTCCAAATTTCATTCGTAGCACTGCAACAGTACATTTCATGTGTTGTTATTTCATTAATAACACAGATTTGTAGCTAGAGCAAATTCCTTTAGCAGAACAATTGCTACAAGAAGAAAGGGCTGACATAAAGGACATATCACACCTAAGCACACTCAATATCATACCACAATTGCATTCGAGACACAAATCAATACATTACATTGCACAAGTCAAACAAAAGGCCACAAAATTTTAAACATATGTTACAAAAACATGAAGTTAAAAGGTTAGTATAGAGACGACATAGTCCTTCAATTACTTCGGGAGAAAGTACCAGGTCAACTGAGAGACACACCCGCAATGTTCAGATGGTGATGAATCTAATGCAGACTGTGGAATGATCGAACATGACGCTGACAAAGTCATTTGAGGTGATGTTGGTGCTGAATCGGGCGCTTTTTGCAGCTCAAAAAACTTCACCTGCAGCCTCATTGATGGAAGGAGTCTCGCTACCATGTTTTCAGTCAAGTTTACAGTGTCTCGCCACCCACGTCATTATCTGAAACACACACAAATAAAACAGTGACAGGTAATCTATAGCAAGTTAGCAACCTGCAGATTATAGAGGGTGCTAAAAACTTCATTACATATAAATAACTTAACGATGCAGTTAATCACATACACAGTAATTATAAAAAGCGTCAACTATTTACACACTTGTTCCTACAGTACACTTTTTAATGTCTGACCATACCGGAAACATGATATCTGCAATTCACAAATTTCTTCTACCAAAATTCCAACTGGCTGAAAAGTCCACGATTTCACATTGGACGTCTCCATCAAATGTCTAAAAAAATAGTTACACAACCATTAGCTTAATAACATTAGCGCTCGTGAATAAGCTGGCGCACTGCGCCAAGCTTTCGAGAAGCGCTATAGAAATTTCAATACTCTCTAGTCTCTAGGATAGCGATCGTAACTAAAGACGCTAATTCAGTTCTCAAATCACCGCTCTACTACAACATGAGTTAATCAAATAAATCAAAAGGTCCTGAAACACAGAAACACTTCAACGTCTTAGCGGAACTCTACTTCAACGTTTAATAAACTCATTCTTCGAAAAAAACATTTCTTAATTAAAACGGCAATTATTTAGAACGCGTCGACATAAATTCGACCGATCGCCATTTCTTCTTCGTCCCCCTCCGCGACTCTCCTTCTTCATCGGCATTCCGATTCCTTGTCACGTGATCTGCGTTCCACAGATCCTCAGAAACCATTGGCTATCCCAGAGGCCTGCTTCCACACATCTTCATCTGATAGGCTCTAGTTGACCCAGAAACAACCAATGCGGCGCTAACGTCTGCCATCACTATATATATATATATATATATATATATATATATATATATATATATATATATATATATAGGCCATAGCTGGGGCGGTCATAATTGGGGCGGTAATAGCTGGGACGATCATAGCTGGGGCGGCTACCATCTGTAACCGTCCGTTTTCTTTCCGTCGTTTTCCTAAATAAAATAGGTCTACGTAGACGTGATTTGGCGTCACAACGTGATCATTGTATATTGTAGGTCCAGTGGCGGCTCCACATGGGGACCCGGACCCGTGACCCCTATTGAATGCCTGCCCCAATGGCCCCTTTTGGGACCCTATTACTACTACAAATACCTATCAACAAATGGTGGACAGGGGCGTCATTTTGGGGCAGGCCGTTGGCCCCCTGATTTTTAAGGACAATTCTTTCACCAATATTCGTGTTATTTAGTTGTTAAATGTAGGTCCCTAAATTGGCTGGCTAAATAGGTAAAAAGACTGAAAAGCAAAAAAAGGTCATCAACAGGGATATTTTTACACCCCCCCAAAAAAAACCAACACCCCTGCCCAATTTGAGGTCGACCCCCAGAAAAATTTAACGTGGCATCCCAACACACCCCCCCAAATGATAATGTACACGTCCTCTCTTGGACGATCATTTTTTTGCTTGTCAGCCTTTTCCTGGTAAGTAAACTCCTTGGATGACCTTTTTGTCGGGCTGTTTTTGGTAGACACTACCAAATTCCGACATCCCCAGATTTGCCCGACACCCCCAAATTCACAATCCTAGAAATAACCCTGGTCATCAACGCCTAAAGGAGGGCTTGATGTTGAATCTCTGAAGTAGCTGATCGCACAAAATGACCGACAAGCAAAAAGGGTCGTTAACTTTTTCGCAAACTTGTCAAGTCGAAAGTGTCTTGCCCCCCCCCCTGAAAATAGTGAAATGACGTCTCTGATGGTGGGTCCCCATGTTTAGAAGCTGCCACTCCAACGGCCACCCAATTGCCAAATCCTGGAGCCGCCACTGTATATAGGCCTCTAAGAGCTTTAATTAGATTGTCTTTAGTAGGCCCTAAAGGTTTTATCAAAAACCAAACGAGATGGTTATGTAAAGGTTCGACATTGAATACCCATAAAAGGTTTGCATTTACTCCAGAAAACCTTCCAGAGGTTTTCTAAAATGCCTATAAATGGTTTTTTAAAGGTTTGAAACGTCAAACCCTTAAAAAGGTTTTCCGTTATGCTGAAATACCTTTTCCAGCTATAATACCTTTAGAATACCATTGGCCGAACCATTTTTTCTAACAGAGTAGTACAGTAGTAACGTTTTACAGGCGTACCAAATGCCCCATCGTCTACGATACAACAACAACAACAACAACAGTAGCAACAACAACAACAAGGCAACACTGTTTTATTAAACTTACGATCGCTTAACAACTGTCTTCAAATTAAATTATTATTATTATTATTATTATTATTATTATTATTATTATTATTATTATTATTATTATTATTATTACATGGCTATCAACGCACATTAATTCATTTACTAAGTGAAGAATCATAAGTTCGGGGTGAATCACGTGACCTAAGCAGTGTAGGCCAAACTGCAGAGTGCAGTTTTCAGTCGGCGTTTAATAAAAACAATCAGCTAAACAGTTAGGAGTTATTCAAATCACCGGTAATGAATATTTATTAGCCTATTAAAATTCACAAATAAACAACAATACAAGTCTTCTTCAAGTCAACAATGACATCATTTCTTGTCCATATTACCTAAGGTTTGCATCGATTTTTGGACGAAAATCGTTACAAAGAATTTTTATTTTAAAAAAAATTGTCAACGCAAGATTTCATTTCAAACGCTTAGGCCTCTGCAGATGGCGCCAATTCCGAAAGAAAATAAGAGTTATATGATGCTGTCCATATAAGCTCAAGTTGTCCTAACTATTTACCAGCATTTGAACCCTATTCGATGAACAGTCTTATCCGCAGATTCGTAGATCTCTAATTAGTTATGTCGTGGACTCTTGCTATCGCCTGAATAAAGATGAGATAGAATCGTCATCGTCTCAATAGAGAATGGAGTCTGTCGAAGTAAGGGCGGCGGGGGCAGTGTTTAATCTAGGCCGTTTTCGGGGAATTGCCCTTTTCCCCCCGTAAATTTCAAATTCCCCACCGGAAATTTTGGAATACTACATGGACTAACAGCGGCCCCTATCAGAATTCCCCCGGCTTTGTCAGTTTCACCCCCCCGGCTTTTTCAGTTGTTAGATACCTTGTTCGAGACAAGCAAAATGATGATGATGACGACAACAGTGGCGTAGCCAGGATTCCAGGAAGGGAGGGGTTGGTTTATGGTTTTGACCGTGACCAACTTTGGAAAAATCTTGACAAGCAAAAAGGTCCTCACCTCTTAAAACGTTACACTCTACAGTATAGCCAATGGGGGGTTTGACCCCCAAAACCGCGACAAAAATTAAGAATGCATAGAAACTCATTAAAATATTTTGTTTTCGGCAACCAGGGGTTAACCACAAAAACCCCTTGGCCACGCCACTGACAAGAACGACGATGACGATGACGATGATAGCGATTATGACGATAACTTAAATCCGTGAAACCGTAAAGGTAGTGGTCTCGACACTTCACGCGATTGCGCTCAGGGCACGGATTTGGGGTCCGGCATGCTGCCCCCTAGCTGCCCCGCCAGCGGCACCCACAGAGAACGCAAACCAAGGTGTTATCAGCACGACGCCCTCTATCTCTAAAATTAGATAAACCTGCGTATAGGAGTATCCAGAACAATCTCTATGGTCACTGATCAATATCTATGCCCACCAGCTAGAAATCTGCTTCTGCCATTGGCGTCTATTAATAGACGACAATGGTTTCTATGGTTTCTGCCCACCAGTGGGCGGAGCAACCGGACTTTGTTGGTAAACACTGGATACCCCTATAGACGAACGAATCCACGGAATCAATAGTAGTCACAGGTGTGACTTATCAGCGACGCTGTGTCGTCATCGCTCGACTGGAGATAGGACAAGATGGACGACCCGGGAGACGGCAGCTCGAAGTGTCCGGCCGGGGCGTAGGGACGCACGAACGGCGACAGAGAACCCCCAACGGCCCCTTCTTCTTCTTCCTCTTCCCCGTCGGCCTCGCTGACGTCCTCGAAGACGAGGGACGCCCGGTCGTGCCTCGTCCTTCCCCCGTCGCCGCCGCCGCCGCCGCAGGCGTCGTCAGAGACCGCCGCCGCCGACGACGATCGGGATCCGGAGAACGCAGTCGGGAACCGGACGTCGAGAGTCCTGTCCGTCGACCCGGAAGACGATAGCGATCGTCGACGGGAGGAGGAGCTGGACGTCGTCGAGGAGCCTTCGTCTTCTCTTCCGGCGGCGGCGGCGGCGGCGGCGACGGTGACGGTGAAGGGCGGTCCGGAGTAGGGCGGCGGTGGCATGTCGACGCTCGTCGACCGACGGACGAAGGAGGACCGCCGGCGACAGCGGCAGCGGGAGTAGACGACCAGGACGAGCCCGATGGCCACCATCACCCCCGTCACAGCGATTGCCGCTCCCAGGGCAATAACCCAGATGGCAGCTGCAACAGAAACGAAAAAACCAGATCATATACAATAGAACGAACTTCGCTGTAACGTACTTAGCCGACAGTGGCGTTCAATCTGTAGTAAAAGTTCTGAGGGTCAACCTGTTGTTGTGCCAGCTTGTGCTATGCTTGAAGGATACACCATATACTCTTTTAACTTAATTCTTATTACTTATCAATGTTCCAAAAATACCATTTGCCGATTATATCTATTATCTATACAACGCAACAATTTATTAAATAATAGTATACAACGGATTGTACAGTATAGATTTATTCGGATTTTTGTGAGGGTGCAACGCCTTATGGACCCTCACAACCACGTTTTTGTGTGGGTCCGGACCCAAGGACCCTCGCGGGATTGACGCCTCTGTTAGCGGGCCTGCGCAGTTTATTATGCGTTATATCCCAGGTACGCGGCGTGCCGCACGCTATATCCGATATCATCCAATACGGTAGCGCATCACACGAGACCGTACATTGCGGTACGTTATAACCGACTGAGCGTTATAATCGCGAGTTCGTCATAACGAGGCTCCACTGTAACTGGCACCAAATGTGAGCAAAGTTCGTATCAAAACAAAAGATTTATGGACAGTGTTCGATTTTTTTTAATGTCGGCGATAGTTGGGTTACTGCATTCTCAAAGTTTTAGACCTCCAGTGGGGGGTCGGACCTCTAAAAAACCCCGCATTTTCTACCTCCACCTATAGAATCGGCCTCACTCGCGAAGACTAATCCTCTCAATGTTCGGGTCCTCAGTGACAGTTCCACCATGTTGATGGCTGGGGATGCAGCCCCCTCCCGCCGGGGTTCTGGATGACCTTTTGCTTGTCAACCTATTTTCCGGCGAGTTTAAAACAAATGGTGAAAAATACTGCAAATGGCCTTCTTTTTTTGCTTGTCGGCCTTTTTTGACAAGGTTTATTAAAATTTAATGGGCAAAACACTAACAATGACCTTTTTTCTCTTTTTTTCTTCTTCACTTTGCATCCCCCCACCAACACCTCCCACAGATTGTTCACATCCCCCCACAAAGAATTCCTGGAACCGCCGCTGTCGGTCACGTCAAAGCGAACACTGTTTATGGTCAGTAATTATTTATGAGCGCACACATTTTTATTAGGCTAAACGTTAAATTTACAAGAGCTGCTTCAGCTGTAGGCTATACGGAGGTCTAGCTTCTAGAACAACACGGGCCCATCTAATTAGGCCAACGACTTTCGTAGCATACTTTATTTCTGTAAATCTTACTGTGAAACACACCTGAATTGTCAGCTGTAGAATCCCTCGAGTTGATGTCTGAAAAGAGCATTTGTGAACATTTATTAGCTATTCAGACCCCACGATAAAAATCATCCAGACATGTAATGAATGCAGAGAGAAGCAAACAGGGGCGTGAGCGACGGGGGGTATATCGGTATATTTACCCCAAAATCTGTCTACCTTAAAGTTTTTTATGTGATTTACATTTGGTTATATGTGGTTTATATGGTTTATTTGGGTTATAGTTCAGATTTATACCCACCCAAAATATTTATACCCTCCCAAATCAAATTTCTGGCTACGCCCCTGTAAAGCAAATTACTGTAAGAACACTAAGCATAAAGATCAATAAATAATTATAAGTTCACAGGCGGGTGACGCCAACGGAAAATTAACGACAATTTTAAGACCTAGAAAAATTAAGTAGGTCATTTTTTATCGCTCTATAGGTGTTTGAAAAGTTCATTGTCAGAATTTCAGAATAAAATGTCTGTCCCTTCCACCCCCAAAAATCAATGCCCAGCGTGTCAATGACCACTGAAGCATAACGAGAATTTTCGAAAACATATATGTATATGTTATCAACCCTATATACGCTCAACAGGTTTCATCTATCATATCGAATATACTCCCTCGCCAGCTCCCCTCCCCCCTTTGGACGTCGCTTGAAGTTGAAAAGTCAAAGAAAATCAGAACGAAGACATGACATCAACCGACAGAAATGACAATTCAAATGCAAACAACGCAGTAACTCACGCATAGTCCAACGCGTACCGTAAAAACATTTTAGCATGCAGACGAAAGCCAATATATAGGCAGCCTGCGTACATGTACATACATAGGAACGAACAAAGGATAGCATTGAAATCGGGCGTTATACAGCGACGTCGTAGGCTGCACAGTGGCTGGATCGTGCCTTATTTAATTTAATTTAATTTAATTTAATTTTTTTTCACTCACTCCATTCTGGGCATCCGAAGGCCAGCATCGTTGGCTCCACGGATTTCGTGTCGAATGTTTTGTGCCATTTTGCTGCAGGACTTCCACAGAACGACAACAGGAGATTGTAAATGCAATCGATGTAGTCGTCAATATATCTGAAAGAGCGCAAAAATGTCTTAACGTTTCGTTGCACTTGCTATGGTAGAGAGGGATTTTGCGGAATCACGTAACAACGCGGTCCGTTTGCGTAGCATCCAGGGGCGTAGCGAGGAATTCGATTAGTTGTTGACAGGGGGGAGGAGAAGGTCAAGAAAAGTTGACGTCAACAATTTCACTTTTTACAATTAATCCAGAAATAGGAAATTTCACGAAATACCATCTTTTACTCATCATCGCACAAAAAATAATAGCCTTCAAAACTTTTTAGGGGACCCGCCACTGATCTTAGGGGTGGGGTCAAAAGGTTTTAACATAATAATAGGGGCCACTGAAAGTTGACAGTTGTTGACGAGGGGGTCAGAAATTGTTCAAAAATTGTTGACATAATTAACGGACAGCCCCAAATCAGAAAAATATTCGCATATGATAATATCTACTCACTGGCAGTATCTTGCTCTCACGACTTTTTTGTCCGTGACGTTGGCCTTCAGGTAGCTGTATCTAACGAGGAATGCGTCTCTACACGTTCTAGATTCATACTGGACGTTAGGATCTTTGTAGCAGGACGCCTGGTATTGAACGTATTCTACAGTATATACGTTGAAACATTTAAACAATATCGACTTATAAATAGACGACGAAATCAAAGGACGTTTCACATCCAGCCACAGTGTGTTAGGCTGCCCAGGGTATGGCAGGTATGACAGGTGTCCTGGGCTCCACTTAATGCATGCGCAAAAAACCTCCGCGATCTTGCTCGGCGTAGAAAGAGAAGAAACCGAGAAAACTGACTTGGAGAACATTGCAGACCAGTTCGCTTCGGTATAGAAGCAAGACAAGTGCATCAGTAGTTTTAATCTTGTTATCGATAAAAAATGTCATGATTTGTTAATTAAATATTTGTTAACATATGCTAATCGAATTTTCTGAATCCATATACCATGGGCGCCAAATACCCTGCATGGATCCGCCCCTGCCCAGCCAGGAGGAGAGTTTCGGCCGAAAATCCGTACCAAGATACGTTCAAATGGACAAGATGTTGCTGCTGTTTTGGGACGGATATATTCGCAAATTCGCAGATAAGTTGGCAAATCGCCATCATATAGGCTTTTGACAATGAGAGCCATTTTGCTAATTCGTTTATATATGTATATGTATATGCATATATAGTAAACGGGAAGTTTAGGCCCGTCTACTACTTGGGGAACCAGCTCACACGAGTCTTATGATGATGGAATTGACTGCTCGGTTCGCCGTGCTATCCTCTGACCCCGTGTAATATTCTCAAAGTCTGATGTCGCTAGCGAGTCAGAGGAAAGCCGTCAGCTGCCCCGAACTTAGTCTTTTATTATAGATAACATCCAATAAGAAATCAGCGAATATCATTACAGCCAATCCCTATCTACTATATCTAACAGACATGAGGTGAATAATGATAATAATTATGAAGGCGACTATTAAGGTCCGCCCCTGCACTTCTTTACTATACATATGTATATGTATATGTATGTGTATGTGTATGTGTATATGCATATATATACATATATATATATATATACGATCCAGACATACCTTTGAAGCCCTTGCCACATACGAATCCAAAGGCATCACCAAGTCCTTGGTATGCCAAGTAGGACGTATTGCCGTACTCGGTGCAGTATGGCTTTGTCGTCCTCATGCATTCGGCGAATATCTTATAGCGTCTAGAGAGAACACAAATCGCACTGAGTATCGTAACATCAGCTGGCTTTTTTTCTTACGTCGTTTTATTTTGCGAATGATCGAATAATTACATGGGGATTCAATAATTGTCTGAACGACATTGTCTTAGACGTTTTTATGCATGCCTTCGAACGTCAATTTAACGTTCGAAGGCATAAAAAACGTCTAAGGCAATGTCGTTCAGACAATTATTGAATCCCCATGTAATTATTCGATCATTCGCAAAATAAAACGACGCAAGAACGTCGTCAATGATAATTTAATCATTATCGTCAAAGTACCATCATTTTTTTATCCAACCCAGCGTGCATCTTCTTTTGAAAGTACCCAGAATACTTCTACTCAAGTCGGTTTCAGTCGTCAAACAAGATGTTACGTCGATCTGCAGCGTAATAGGCAGGGCTATTTTTACACCCCCTAATACCCCCAAACACCTCCAATTTGAGACCGACTTCCCCAAACACGCCCCCCCCAATTTCAGCTATGGGATTACCTTTTTTGCTTGTCAGACTTATTTGGCAGGGGACCCCGAAAATTTGCCGACACCCGTCCCCCAAATTGATAATCATCCTAGAAATAACCCTGGTAATAGGTTTCGATGGTCAAGATTTATAGAAAACTCTTAGCGATAACTGAACGAATGCTTGCCTGCAGTGCTCTGTCATCAGTTCTTCGGAGAAGTTGAGTATCGTGGCCGATAGAAGACCGTTTTTGTTCAGGATGTCGTAGCATTCCTGCAATTTGTCCGCCGTACAAAGCTGATTGGCCGCCGTGTAGCTGAAGACAACTGCAGAACAACAGAACAAGAAGTTTACATAAATAATTAATTGACCTGGTTTTTCATTAGGAGGTCCACGTCAGTAAAACCGATACACATTGAACTTGCGGCAATATTGAAGTATGCTTAACTCGATTTATGACATTCTTGTTTAAACTAACTAAATTGGCGCTTGGTCGCTGAAGTAACTAGATGTAGGAGGCCCCCTACTGGTGTTCGAAAAGGCACTTGACTGCGGGTTCAAGTAAAGAGCTGCATAAATCTCTTATTTCTAGGACTCAACTTTCTGCTAGCGAAAGTCGTTCCTGAAAAATGATATTTGATATAACATTGCGAAGAAACTAGTGCCTAGGTGTATGCAAATTCAAGTGCAACTTTTCCAGTTTATTCATAGGCGGATTTAGAGTTTAATATTTGGGTAGGCTAGCATGGGGGTCTGGGGGTGCAATCCAGCACGCGTGCCATCCATCATGCGTGCCATCCGCGAGATTAGTGGGTAGGTTTAAGCCTACCCGAGCCTTTAATAAAATCCTCCAATGCACACAGGCTTACTTAACCTGATAAACCACTTAAAACCACATTGTTATTATTACCACTGTTTGAATGCGTCTCTATTTTTAGGACCAATAGGATGTCAATGCAGACAATATCTTGATTAAAACTTAAATGACATGTGAGCGCCTTGCGATGTTAACAACATACAATAAAGTTTATGTTTATCTCATACAGCGATTAGAGGCGGCGAAATAACGAGGAGAGAACTCACCTTGAGTTGTAATTATAATCGCCAGAAAGGCAATCATCTCTCACCAGTTCTTGTTAAAAATCTTATGCTATACACACACACACACAGGCGAAACAATATTTTTATCGTCAATTCTACAACGTGCAAAGTGACACTGGTAAAAAAACACGCCAGAGCAAACATACCTGGTACACGATATTCAACATTCACGCTTTTTTCAATAATTACTTTTTCAAAACAGTGCGTCCATTACAAATCCGAATATCCTGATTCCAAAGGCATCTGCCATTTTTCTCTATCACGCGTAGAAGTTACATGTCATACCAATTTTAAAATTAAACTCCACATGTGCATGTAGCACACAAACAATAGTAATTTATTGAAATTCTTAAAGGCAAATTGCTAAGTAGGCTATATCGGTAAGTTTGGTAACAAATTTTGTCCTGTCTAGGCCCCTAATGAATGATAGACTGTTTCCTGGCTACAGAGGGACAGAAAACAGATGGACTAAGAGCTTAACAGGAGCGCCAATCCTTGTAACATGTCAGTCTAATCGAAGGCTTAACAGTAATCGGCTGTCAAACTGAGAGTTTTGATTATATAATCATATAACCGCTATTGCAAAGGATAACGATAAGATGTAATAATAATATAAAAAGCGCAATAATTTTAACCAGCCTATAGTCTAAGACGTCAAACTTCAGGCCTATATCGATATTTCTAATAAAAACATACACTTAGATTGATTCTAAAACACGACTTCTACTGTAGAAATCTCCCAGATAACAAGCAGATAAGATTAACTTCGATACGCCAGAGCAAACATACCTGGTATACACGATATTCAACAACAGTTAGACTTAGTATGTACTTTCACGAGGCTATCGGAGTATTTCTCGTAGGCCTACTAAACATAATCGAATATCTTTGTATAGGCTACGTCTTGGCGACACAAACGTCCATCGCCGGCGTCTGCATATAAGTTATTGGTATTCATGTGCGCAGTGTCACGCCAAAACTCTTCTTAGACCTTAAGTAGTTGTACACCAGTTGGGCAAACACTTTAAAACAGCCCACGCGTACACGCCTGCGTGCCAGCCCCGTCGGCTAGCAGATTGTACTGTACAGTACGCTGTTAGCGAAAAACTCGTCGGAGGTTCTTCTTAAAAGGATTTGGCGGTGCTAGCCAACCGTGCGGAAAGCACGTCGTAAAAGCTCATCTGTTCCTACCCCTTCTCCTACTCCTCCTCCTCCTCCTCCTCCTCCTCCTCCACCACCCCGCCCATCACTGACCCTTCAAACAGCAAAAAAGCGCCGACCGACGCTATTTGCACGAGCATTATTAGACTTCTGCTAATAATAAAAATTACAAAGATTTTACGATATAAGAATGTATCGCATTTACATCACAAGGCGTCTTCGACGTGTTATTTAAGATTTTAATCGCACGTTCTTGTAAAACGTCTAAATACTCTAATTAGGCTATGATATTTAGAATTTCTATATTCCACTATTAGGTGATCAGCTATAAAGCCGCCAATGCTGCAGCCTGCCACCTGCAGTAGCGTGCAGAAGGGGGTGGGGTGGAGTGGGGCGGTGGCCCCGGGAATCCACCATATGGGGGATCAAACTTGACTGGAAATCTGTTTTGCTCGTCAAAACTTTTTTACATGAAAATTCTTAAAAATTATCGATTTGACCCAACGCACCCAAACCAAATACTGGCATGCAGAATGTCTTGGCGACCTCCTTTAACGGGGTTATTTCTAGGATTGTAAATTTAGGGGGTATCAGGAAAATCTGAGGGGTGTGGTTATTTTTTCTAGGATTGTAGGATTGTGAATCTGGGGGTGGGGTGTCGGGAAAATCTGGGGGTGTCAGAATTTGAAAGTCTCTACCGCAAAAGGCTGACAAGCAAAAAGGGTCATCCCGAGAATAAAAGTTGGGGGTGTACTTCTCCATTTGAGGGGTGTTCAGGGCTAATTAGTATGCATTTTGTATGCATACCATTGTCACATTACCAAATTCTGGGAGTGTCGACCTCAAAATGAGGATGGAGTGTTGGGGGTGTTAGGGGGTGTAAAAATACCCCTGCTCCTTTGCTTGTTAAAACCTGACTCTGAGACCGCGGGGGCATCTAAATTTACCTGGCCCCGGGCGTCCACCACTCTTGGCACCCCACTGGCCCCCCGCCGATATTTCACTTCGTCATGATGATTCGTGACATACCTTATAATCATGAGCGCCCACAGAAATTTATCCAGAGGCAAAACAGCAAAACACAATGGTCACGATTGTTATTTTAGCATGGTTATTGAAATTTTACTGTGAACATATTGGTATTTGCATTTTCCAGGGGTGGGCAAGTGCCCCCTCTTACCCAAACCCTAATGTACTGGCGCCCATGCTTATAATCCTTCCAATTTAGCAATACCAATACACTCCCCTCAGTATTTTTTTTTTGGGGGGAGATAATTGAAACCATGGGTCTCACTAGAGTTGGCGTCTCTCTCTCTCTCTCTCTCTCTCTCTCTCTCTCTCTCTCTCTCAAGTGGTTGTTGCTGGTTTTTGTAGTTTTTTTTAAAGGAGTATCCCTGCTTTCAAATACAGTAGACTGAGTAGAGTCTGTTTCGATGCCTATAGGTTGCCTCCTAGGCACATAATTAGAATAAAAACCTTTCTTATGCTCGGTCTGTCCGTCTGAATTGAGCATACAAGCTTCAGCAACGCAGTGAACCGTGTTAGAAAGTTCGAGTCATGAATATTATAAAAGACATAAATACGTAGGCCTATATAAATTTTCCACAAAATAAACATTAAGAAATCGAAAAAGACGTAAAAGTACTCTTGAGCGCTTCAGCAATTTTGGTCTTGTGAATCGAAGTGATTCGAAGCGTCTAATATCTTTTCTTCGGATGTTTTATTAACTCGACACCTGCATAACAAATGACTAAACGTGACCCAAAGACAGTGGCGTCGAGAGGGGGGCGCGGGGGTGCGGACCGCACCGGGTGACACCATCTACGGGGGGGGGGGTGACATCCAGACAATGATGACCTTTTTTCGCTTGTCACGGCATTTGAGAAGGGAAAATAAGGAAGATTTAGAAGAGGTCCCAAGTCTAAATGGATGACACCACGATTTTACCGCACTGGGTGACCCCAACCCTAGAGACGCCACTGCCCAAAGAAATGCATTTGACGCTAAAAAGGCAGACAACTGCGAATGTCTGCTTTCAATTCCCTGTTATTGGAGTCGTGAATACACGCTGTTATACAGTATCTGTATTTTTGGTGAATAGGCAAGTAAGTAAAATCTAGTGAATTTATTACAGCGAGTGATTTCCGTTGAACGTCGAACAAAATGTGCAGCCTATAAAATAGCATCCTCCTCCTCCTCCATCATCATCATCATCATCAGCATCATCATCATCATCATCATCATCATCAAAATCATCATAATCATCATCATCATCATTATCATCCTTACAGTTCTCGATGCTACTGTAGTCATTGAAAATTCTTCAAACATTCCAATCAACAAACATAGACACACTGGAAAATAAGGGTTTTGTTAGAGAATTTGTTTAACTCGCGGAAATTTTTACATATCTTTGAAACTACTGTTTAATTAAAGTCATATGGAGAATGGATTTTATGATAATATTTGTCGTCTATAAAACTTGTGATGCAAGGAACCAGTTGTCTTAAGACACGGTTCATCCCGCGATCGACTTTATAGCCATTTCACTCGATGCTCGGCAGAAATCTCTTTTGTTGATGTCCCTCGTACTCGTACTGTTAATGGCAGTGGCTAGTTGTTTCCAAATCAACAGTTAATCCGGAATGCATTGCCTTCGAGCTCCATGAGCCCCAGAACAATGTACCGACTGCACCCCTCTCCTCAGGGCCTGTGCTTCTGTACTATATGTGAAGACTTCCAGTAGAATACTTAGACACATACAACTATTGACATTCTGCTGTGTTTATGACGGTTCACAAATATGTTGAGAGCACAATAATAGTAGTTTTGTGTTCAGCTTTGTTCATTTTAGCGGTATATTGCCTCACTTTTCGAATAATTAATCATTAATGGTACATATTGTTCATTCGCTATCACAACATTCTTTGGTCAAAATTCTCAAGGCATGACAAGAGGTTTTCACGCAGGTAAGGTTTACTTAGCCTCCTAAACCACTTTAAAGCAAATAATAATAATAATAATAATAATAATAATTATTATTATTATTATTATTATTATTATTATTATTATCAGTGCTGAAAGTCTGTGAAAAAATGTGCTGGATCTCTCTTAGCGCTGAGGTGTGTTAGGTATAGCAGTGGTACCTTTTGTACGTGCACCCTCGTTAAATCTGAATATCTGAATTTCTGTAGCGCTTTTTAATCTTAGTTTAACAGTTTTGCAAAAAGTACACGGTGCTTTTACAATATTGGAACAAATATTGAAGAATTATGTGGGAAAATTTTCATGGTCCAAAAAGGTGCCGGAGCTCAGCTCCGTCGCGCACCGGCTGACTTTCAGCCCTGATTTATTATTATTATTATTATTATTATTATTAGTATTATTATTATTATTATTATTATTATTATTCGTCAGAGCTCTCGGTTGGTATAGCTGAAAGCTCGCAGTACCTCCTCGTGGTACCCCCGGAAAACTGCCCAAGAGCAGGCTAAACTCTGCGGCGAGCGCTTAGACAGAGAGATGGTGTCTCCAGAAAAACACCGCAGGGAAGGAACTGGGAACCCACCCTGACTAACATCCCTAGTGCAAATGTATCCAGTAAAAGAGAAATCAGCGAACGACGTTAACGGAGCCACTGACTTAGTTGGTGGAGTCGCGTCCGGCAGTGGGAGTAACAGGGCTCCCAAGGTCGTCAACAAGCGAAATCCCTGTGGAACACAGAAAAAGCTCAAAATTGGAACGTGGAATATTAGAAGTATGTTACGACCTGGGAAGCTAGCAAAATCATACAGGAAATGAGAAAGGCGCGATTGGACATATTGGGCTTGGCAGAGGTGAGATGGAAAGAAGGAGGCGATTTAATATAACAGATGAGGAGACGGAGGAGATCAGGGTTATTTATGCGGGAGGAAAAGAGAGGCAGAGAGGGGTGGCATTTCCTAAAGAAGGAATTGAGCAGAAACATAACAAACATAGAGAGATATGAGGACAGAGTGATAATGGTGACAATAGAAGTGGAGCTTTGGTAAATCTGACAATTATACAGGTATATATGCCAACAACAACACATACTGAAGAAGAAGTGGATGAAATTTATGAATATCTAGAGGAAAAAATCGAGAGGATAAGAGCTACAAATTTTTGTGTTCTGATGGGGGATTGGAATGCAGTAGTGGGAAAAGGAAGAGAAGGAAGTGTGGTGGGAGAGTATGGGATGGGGGTTAGAAATGAAAGAGGAGAAAAACTAATTGAATTCTGCAAGTTAAGAAACATGATGATAACAAACACTTGGTTTACAAACGAAAAGAGAAGAATATATACATGGAAGATGCCTGGAGACATAGCAAGATACCAAATAGACTACATTATGGTAAATGGACGATATAGAAACTGTGTAAAAAAATGCGAGAGCTTACCCGGGAGCAGATGCAGACACAGATCACAACTTGGTAGTAATGAAGGTGAGAATACAACTGAAATACATAAACAAGAGAAAACAATTAAATATACAATGGGATAGGGATAAAATCAAAGAAAAGGCAACAGAAATTGTGGGGAAGATCGAAAACAAGTGACGACAACAAACACAGGAGGGACAACAGAAGAAAGATGGGAAAAACTAAAAGCTGTGGTAGTAAGAGAACTGGAGCAAGAAGTAGGAAGGAAGAAAAGAAGGAAAGCTAAAAAGCCATGGGTGACAAATGAAATGATAGAAGACATGGAGCAGAGAAGAAAATGGAAGAAGCAGAACACAGAATATGCAAAAAAAGAATATAGGAGACTAAATAACCAGCTGCGAAGATCGACAGAAAAGGCGAAAGAGAAATGGTGGGAGAATAAATGTCAAGAAATAGAAAAGTTACAAGGACAAGGGAAACATGATCAAGTATATAAGGAAGTAAAAGATTTAACAAAAAAAGAAGGTATGCAAGGGAGCAGGGCGGGTATTAAAGACAAACAAGGAAATACACTCACAACTCAACGAGAAGTGGAAGAGAGATGGAGAGAATATATAGAAGAATTATACCTGAAAGACGGCAAACCAACGGAACTCGATATAGAGGAACAGCAAACAGTTGAAAGCGAAGAACTAGGACCAGGACTGATGAAAGAAGAAATTTGAATGCATTAGAAGAGATGAAAAACAACAAAGCAGAAGGAGGGACCACATACCAGCAGAAGCAATAAAGATACTAGGAGAGAATGCAACAAACGAACCGAAATCTGCCAACAAATCTATATGACAGGCGAATGGCCGAACGATTTTCTACAATCAATAATGATTCCGATTAAAAAGAAAGTAAATGCAATGGAATGCGAGGACCATAGAACTATCAGTCTATTATGCCATGCGGCGAAGATAATATCAAGGTCATTACAAAAAGAGTACCGAAAACAGATGTAATAGGATTCCTGGAGAGGATCAGTTTGGGTTTCGGAAGGGGAAAGGAACACGGGATGCAATCGGATGCTTAAGAATGGTGAGAGAAGACTTCAAAATGGAAAAATATCTATATATGCTTCGTGGATTACGAAAAAGCGTTTGACAGAGTAGACTGGAGGATTTTGATGAGAGCACTTGGATTGGAGAGACAGAAGACTGATAGCAAACCTATACCTTGGACAGTCAGTGAAGGTGAGAATAGAGGGAGAACTGAGTGAATCGTGTATGATTGGCAGAGGAGTAAGGCAGGGATGTCCACTGTTGTTTAACATATACATCGAAGAATTAGTACAAGAGGCGATGGAAAATACAGGGAGTTAAAGTTGGAGGAGTTACTGCGACAGACGATCAGGCCATGCTAGCAACAATCAAAAAGGGCTTCAGGAAGTAATGGATAAACTGATACAAGTGTCAGAAAATTATGGAATGAGAATCAATACAAAAAGACTAAAGTTATGGTAATAAGTAAAAAGAAGGAACGAGAGTGGAAATAAAGGTTTACGGACAGATCATAGAGCAAGTGAAGGAATTTAGCTATCTAGGAAGTCTGATAACAACTGATGCCAGATGCAATAAAGAGATAAGAAGACGTATAGCAATAGCAAAAGAAGCTTTTACAAGAGAAAGGAGCTGATGCAAAGTAAACTAAAACTAAAACCTAAAAAGAGATTGGTAAAAACATTGATATGGAGTGTGGCGTTGTATGGGGCGGAGGTGGACAATGAGAAAGGAAGATATAAAACGATTAGAGGCTTTTTGAAATGTGGATTTGGAGGAAAATGCTAAAAGTAAAATACACAGAGCATAAGACAAACGAGGAAGTCATGAAGGAGATAGAAGAAGAAAGAAGCCTGATAGATACAATCCGGAAAAGGCAGAGAAATTGATGGGACATGTCCTCCGGCATGACTCTTTACTAAGAACAATAATCGAAGGAAAAATTGAGAGGTAGACTGAGAAAGATGATGTTGGAGTGGATGATGAATAAAGGATATCAGGAACTCAAAGAAGAAGCAAGCAATCGATCGGAGTGGAATAACTGGATACCTGGACCTGTCGAGAGACAGAAACACTGATGATGATGATTATTATTATTATTATTATTATTATTATTATTATTATTATTATTATTATTATTATTATTGTATAGTATATATGTTAAGTTCCAGAAAATCAAAGTTTAGATTTGTGACTAACAATGATCCATTGATCTCGGCAAACACATTGGGGGTGCATTCACACCCCCTTATAAACCCCAAAACTTCGAAAATGTGTATGTCCGGGTGAGGGTGAAACCTTGATTTAGCCGATGGGCTGCAAAATTTTTCGAATTTCAAATATGGACAGTGCATCAAATGGGTCCTTTTCCTTTGCGTTCAAATATTACGACCACCGTGATAACTCCTACGTAACCTACAGTAACCTACAGTATAGTGCTATTTAGTCTGGCAATAACGAATCTCGACAAGCGCCAAAGGAAGCAGATGACATAATGGAGGCAGATGTCGGTTGGTTGCCCCTTAGACCATTAGGCGTTCGATTGCTGCACTTGTATGTTTATACTCTTCTAGACCGATCTGTGTCTATTCGGTAGGAAACCAGACGTTCGTCCGACCCATGCGTTGGATGGGGTATCCTCCTGGTTATGAAACAGAACCGATGCGTTGATATCGCTATGACTGGATCCAGATGATTATCCGATCACGTGATCCGTTTCATCGTTTATGCTTTCACCGAGTCCTTCTTTTTTCTTTGCCTTCTCTTCTTTTAAGATTGTTTTATTTCGGCTTTCTATCGACACTGCAAGTTCAAGTTTTTTTTCTCTCTCTATCAGAATCTTTTAAGCATTCTGGGACCATGTGTGAATCTACAGAGGATCGGAAGTTATAATTCGAAATGCGAATGATTTGGCTTCCATCCCTGACAGAATTATTGCTTTCCAGTCCTCGTTAGCCGGGACCGTATAACGTGAAGGCTTTAGAGTTAAATTACCCTATGGCTTCCATCACAAGTCACGTGAATTGGAGATCGGAACCGTTTGGCCGGGTTTGAATGAATCATAAAATCTAAAAATGCTTTCTTCAATTGGCAGGTATCCCTCTGACTGCACAGAGTCCGTACCTTTCATCGCCTTTCGTCACCTTTATTCTCCTCCTCCTCGTCATCGTCATCATCATCATCATCATCTTCGTCATCATCATCATCATCATCATCATCATCGTCGTCGTCATAATCATCATAATCATAATCGTCATAATGATCTCATCATCATCACATCATCATCACCGTCATCATCATCATCATCATCATCATCGTCGTTGTCGTCGTTGTCATCATCATTTTCTTCTCCTTCCTTCTTCTTCGTATCGTTCCTGCACTTTTTGTTCTTTTTCTTCCATTTCAACAACTCCACCAACATTATCATGATATCATCATCGTCCTCGCCACACCCATCTACTCCGCCATAAGTATAGCCACAGATATGTTAAATCGATGAATTTAACGACTACCTAAGACCTACTATGCTGCCACTATTAACCAACTGAACGAGTTCTTACGAAGTTACGATTTTACTATCCGGACGGAAGCCTTGTCTTCTAGCAACGCATTTTGAAGGCAAGTCTTACAATTGTCGGATGTGTTTAAAGATATCTGCTGTTTGAATCGGAGGCACACGGAATATCCGATTACAGCGAATCCGTTTTCACCAACTTCTGCCTCTCCTGATCGAGGAGTAGGCAACTCTCTGTGATTCCCCATCCGGTACAATATAGAACAACGATGCAGACACCACCACCACCACCCCCACCACCCCTCCCCACCGCCCATCATCTCCTTAGGCAGGCTCCATACGTCACTACTTTGGACACCTCCTGCATCATCTCCAACCCCCGTACCCTGTGAAACGACTGCGGGAAAATGATCGTATCCCGCTCAGCATCGCTGCAGTAAACTTCACAGGTCACGTCGACCTCTGCTACCGTCAGGTTACGCGGAAAATTGGGGTGGGGTGGGGTGGGGGTGGGGACGGGGGTCGGAGAAATGGGGGAGATGTTGAAGCAATACGAGCGAAGTAAGTCGGAAGATTTCTTTTTGTTTTATCGCCGCGCACTAATGCAGTGACGCGACAAAGCAGTAACAGAAGTCTTGGATGTTATTTGTCTATATTATAAGCCCCGTCATAGGAGATAAATCTGTAGACAGGGAGGGAGGCAGGGAGGCAGGCAGGGATTGGGGATCGGTTGGTATCAGTCGGGTGGATCGGTGGAGAGGGGCGGGGAGGGGGAGGGGGAGGGGGAGTGAGCAGTCCTAGATCGGAACAGAAATGAAAGAGGAGACTTGTTTTTCTACTGCGCTGTTATTAGTGAAACGTCAAAAGATGAAGGCAGTCCGGCCTGCTCTGTCTGTCTGTCCAAACAACTGGCCTTCGATAACTTCGGGCAGCTATTGCGGTCTGCCAGCCTATTCTGCCGTTGCCTCGCGCATTTAACCGAAGATCCGGACAGAGAGCACAGGTGGGTTGCTGTATAGCAATATTTCAAACTTTGCAGTGGAGTTAGCGCACAATCATGAATTTAACTCGCTTGTATTTTTTTAAAATTTTTACTGTATCTAAACTTATTAATACGCAAAGTTTTTTATAGATTAAATAGAAGTTGAAAGCACAGGATAATATCGCAAAAACCATCATAAAATGAAGTGTCATTTTTTATATTCTGGGTTTTGTAAGATGGCATCCAAAGTTTACGAAATAGTTTCGTTCAGATTTCATAAGATAGGGTTTCAGCGACTCATGTATGCATCGGTTTATTGGTAGCCAGAATGTGTCAAAATACAGAGCAATTTTGTCTAAATTTAAAGCGCAAATTGTTCATTGTGGCCATGAACGTGCTGTAAAGCTTTTCAGAGTTGTAAAATCACAGATGCAAATAGACAGTTGCGCTAGAAAAATCGCCATTAGTCATTAGTAAAATTATTGTCATCTCTGGAATTATTCTCGGCAAACTTTGTTCGTAAACTCGTCGACGTGAAATCGTCTGGAAGCAATTTGCATTTATAGAGCTCTAGCGGAGGGTAACGCTGTATCACCTATAAACATGCGTAAACTAGGAAATACAGCGTTCACCTTTCACTCGTGTCTCTGGAGTCTTCATAACGATACAGGCACACGCTTCTAAAGCGCCATAATAATAATAATGGATGTAGCTAGCATCAGTCGACGATCGCTCCAGTGCCCTGGGCATTATGATAGTGGCACCATAGAAGTTGATTTATTAATTGATTGATTGATTGATTGATTGATTGATTGATTGATCGAGAATGAAAATCGTAGTCAGCAGTCGTGTCCGAGTTAGTTTCGCGGTTAAAACTCCATCTAAGGCTGTTCATAAGAACCTGGAGCCAGATCCTCGAAACATGTTAAGACATTCTCAAGACAAATTTTGACTTAAGACAATCTTAAGATACTAACTGTTTGCCCGTCAAGCATGACGGGAAGGCTAGGCTAGGTAGTTTTTGTTAGTGAATGTTGAGTCAAAAGTTTCGTATAATCATGAAAAAAAATTGTCTAGTAGTCTAATAATTTAGGTTATATATGATGACGGGAAAGATAGGCTTGGTCGCAAATAATGAATATCGATTTTATTCAGTAAAATGCTTGCCGATATATATATATATATATATATATATATATATATATATATATATATATATATATATATGTGTGTGTGTATGTGTGTGTTATTTTGTTTTGAACGATATAAGAGTTTGTCCATTGACTGCATGGTCCTTGACCGGAACATTGTTTGATCATATATTGATATTCTTGGGCTTATTGGCTTATTGATCTTGATGAAGCTACATATAGTTGGTAACGGGAAAAATGGCTGGCTTTAAGACATTTCTACATATTTGACCTTAACGAAGGCGGGAAAGATGGAAGACGAGGGGAAGGGGATAGGAATACGGAAGGGAGATAGAGTCTAGAAGAAAGATGTCGGAATGATAGAAGTGTGTATAGGGAAAGTAGAGGGAGGAAAGCCAGGGGTGAGAAGAGCGGTGGAAAAATGGGTTGGGAGTGGAAAAAGAAGGGAGAAGGAGAGGATAGGTTTTTGTGGCATAGTTGGTGAGGGAAAAGGGAGAGAGGGAGAGAGGGATAAAGGGAGATTGGATAGATATATTCAGTCGAGACGGTCGCACACATGTTTTGCTGTCTGCTTAGAAGATGGATCAGTCGCAGGGCGGAGTAGCTCTGTCGTGTTTCAACTGCGCTCTGAATCTGATCGGTTATCGCTACATCTTGAGAGACGACCATCCGTTCTGCATCAAGTGTTACGAACAGCTGTACGCGAACATCTGCGAAGAATGCAGACTGCCGATTGGAACCGATTCTAAGGTCTGCCGTCTGTCTCAGACTGCACCCATGCAGGCGATTTACTGTTTTACAGTAGAACTTCGTTATAACGCGCTCATCGGGTCTGCAGTATTTAGTACGTCATAACCGACGCTCCGCTATATCCTGCAATACCATCCAATACGGTAGCGCAACACACGGGACCGTACATTGCGGTGCTTTATAACCGAGTATACGCTATAACCGAGTTCGTTATAACGAAGTTCTACTGTTGTTTGCATCTGCACTAAACATAAAGCGTAGGAGTTGTACCAGATTCGCACATAAAATTTGTACGTCTGAATGTATATCGGCTCTTGCACTCTATATATATAGTAGTTCCTGTGCTTTTCTTTAAAATCCGTCCGTTTGTTACGACGTAACTATCCATGGATTTCAAGAGAATGTTGCAACATCTGTCTTTCGTTATAAGCTGGTCTCGCTTTAGTGCGTTCGCTAAGACAAGATGAAATGTGAACCGACCGTGACTATTGGGATCTCATTAATGCACCTCTACGAGAGTGCCATCTATAAATGTAATCGGGGCAAACTACAGACAGCCCCAATTACAGGTCAAAGTGTTGAAACCGAGAGGTCACAACCAAAAGATATGACAATAGGCTACGGGGCTGTCCATTAATTACGTCAACAAAATAGGGGAGGGGTTTGAAAAAGTTTGACAGTTGTTCACACAGGGGGAGAGGTGTCAAGAGAAGTTGACGTCAACAATAATTTCACTTTTACAAATAATCAAAAAATAGGAACTTTCATGGAATACTACTTATTACATCAAAGAAAAGTCTGACAAGCAAAAAGTAATAATTTTTATACTCTATATTAGCGAAAAAGGGGGAAGATTGATCACCGCACAAAAAGTAATAACCTTCTAAACTTTTTAAGGGGACCCGTTAATGATCTTAGGGAGAGGGTCAAAAGTTGTTGATATAATTATAGGGGTCAAGGAAAGTTGACAGTTGTTGACAAGGGGGTGTCAAGATTTCCCAAAGATTGTTGACGTAATTAATGGACAGTCCATATTCCATATAGCTTTTAAAGAAGAAATTATGGTTACAACTCGTCAGCGTTGCTATTACATGGTTGTTAGCGCTCATTGAGTCATTAACAGGGTGAAGAATTGTCAGTGCGGAGCAATTAAGAGGTGAACAACTTGCCCAAAGTCACTACGCTGTGATTAAAGTTAGATTCGAACCCGCTACCCTCTGGCCTGTGGTCGCGTGGCGAGAATCCTGCCACTATTCCACCGCGCCCCGTTCAGTAAAAAAAGGATGAAACCTGAAAATATCTCGAGAAATTTAGAAATCTATGGATGACGGATAAAAAGATTGTCGACATTCAAACGAAGATCCATCCGCAAAATAATTGTTTCCTACCCAGTAACACTTTGGTAAAGTTACAGACGTCTGCGAGTGTTTTAATTGTGAATGTCTCATTTAGTCTTAGGATAATTAGATATAATGTTTGGATAAGTAAAAAATACACTTTCGTTTAGCTCAGTGTTTTATGCAGGTCTGTTTGGGGAGATTCCCAGCCCAAGCCTCAACATCTCCAAAAAAAAAAAAACCAGCAACATCCCCCACCCCACCCCCCCACCCCACCCCCAAAAATTCCAGCACTTACACAAATTTTGCATTGAACTGCGTGTCTTCCCCTCCAGCCAAGTCAATTCTCTCCCGCCCAAAGACCTCAACCCCCCCAAGGCCTACAGTCTGGATAAAACACTGGTTTAGCTGCAGCAAGTAAAAGTCGCGCCTATTTTACAGTGTCTCTCTTTGCATAACTGCATGGCAGACAAGAACATCATCAGGTTGCCTGAGAATGCGCACGCATGAGAATGCTCCCCAGATATTTAAAGTGGAGAACGGATGTTCTTGTATCTCACAGTATTATTTTCAGACAACGACCAGTAAATTCATCACAAAGTCTTCGCCGTTGACGGCCCGCATATTAGGCAAAGTTCGTATACCGATAAAACCGTCAAAAATCTCTTACATTTTAAAAAATGAGTCTGCATTATCCAATAAAAGCAGCAATCATCTATCTATCAGCTCAATATTTAGTAAAAATCTAGCATCAATGTCGGCTTCAAACCAACGTTTCCTTCGAGATTTATTCTGCTTTAAAATAACTGAGCAGCTGCAAGATGGCGTTCTTGATTTCGGCGTATCTTCTCTTCTCTTCCCTTCGCTTCCCCTCTCCTCTACCTCTGTCCTAATGGCTAAAGGATTTCTTTCATAGAGTTCTACTTTCGTCGGCCTATTTCACTTTCTTTCTTTCTTTCTGTCTGTCTGTCTGTCTGTTCTTTGGGCTTCTGATTTGCGGTGAAGACGAAAGCTGACGTTCTGGGCAGGAATCGACTTCATAACCCTAGACGCCTGCCTGACTATTTATCCGATTCTTATCGCTAACACAAACGTTACCTATGACATTAAGAGATCGACAGGGCTTGAAACATCCATTAGCAAAGACAGAGAAAAAGACAATCAGACAAACGGACGCAGAAAGAGTGAGAGACAGAAAGAGACAGAGACAGAGAGACAGAGAAAGAACAGGGATGAAGGAAATACCAGCAGTTGAACAAACGTAACAAGGAGAGCCGGGCGTCACGCAGCGAGCGTCGAAAGCAGAGATTAAATGAAATTCGAAACTCGGACGAATTCGAGCCGAAAGGAAGACACCGGAGAAGAACGGAGGAGAGGGAAGAGAAGGGGAAGAAGGGCCGAAGGTAAATTCCCAGAAGGCGTCTACCGCTATACCTGATTTCTCGACGGCACCGATGCAGGTTAACGGAACGCGGCAGCCGATATGCGGCACCGAGAGCAGACGTCAGTCAGAGAACCGAATGGATCGTTGTCTGTTTGCACGGGAAGAAGATATCAAGGAGCGAATGAAAAGAGGAGAAATGACAGCCAGCCAAGATCAATATTTCTAACGATAAAAGCGGTAACAACCGAGAATCTAACGGCGTCAGATAAACTTGTTGCTGCTGCTGCTGCTGTTGATGATGCTGATGATGATGATGACGACGACTACGATGATGACCAGTGGCGGCTCCAGGATTTGGCAAGTTGAGGGGGCGGCGTTGGGGTGGCAACTTCTAAGCATGGGGGACCAACCATTTGTTGATAGGTATGTAGTAGTAAGTATAGGGTCCCAACAGGGGGCAGTGGAGGGGTAGGTATTCAATAGGGGAGGCACACCCCTCGGCCCTCCTATATGAAGCCGCCACTGATAATGACGTTGGTAATGATGACGAGAATGATGATGACGATGATGCTGATGTTGATGTTTTTGCCCGTAGATGTTGCAAACGTTTACTTCGTTTTTCTCTTTCTCCAACAAAACCGTACTTTGCGGTACGCTATAATCGAGGAATCGTTTTTTACGTTTTTAAATTTCTTTTATACGTTTGCAACGCCCATGTTTTTGCCCTGCATGTATAGGACCTGTCTTATAAGAACAGACACTGGCACGAAATCTGCTTCAACTGCTGCGAATGCCGACTGTCTCTCGTCGACACTCCGTTTGCCGTGAAGGAGGAGAGGCTGTTCTGCGCCAACTGCCACGACAACAGATTCGCCGCGAGATGCGACGGATGCGGAGACCTCTTTCGAGCAGGTTGGACGGAACTCAACTCAGAGTGACTTTTGTCTTAGCAACGCAAAAAGCAAAACACACGCTGCTGAGCTGGCTAGTATATATAGCGTCCAATGTTCCGAATGTTCGCACTGTTCGAACTAAAACAAGTTCATGATAAGGGGTTGGGGGCTTGGGGGTTGCGGGGGGGGAAGCTTTTTACCATACCGGGTGAAGCCAATCTAGTGACACCTCTGAGGCTCTGACGAAATACATTCAATGTTCGTCAAGTCTCGCTGTATGTTTGGATTAGCTTTTTGCGTTTGAACGATTGCAATAACGCGATTTTAAGTGATTTAGTAGATTAAGTGTTAGCCTGTCTGAAAAACACTGCAATAAAACTCTCTGCATTTAAATACCCAGTTTTTCCAGATACGTCTTGAATCGTTAATTGTTTCGAGTGTTACTACCCTCTACGTCCAGACTGTTCCATCTGTCCACAGTAATTCTTGCACTGAAAAAAGTGTTTCTTCCTCGGTCCCCCACCCTCTGCTCGAACAATAATGCACCTGTCGACCCCCTCTCTGTATCAGGAATGAAGAAGTTCGAATACAAAGGTAAACAGTGGCACGAGCAGTGCTTCCGCTGTCGTGTTTGCCAGCAGCCGATCGGAAGCAGAAGTTTCGTGCCGAGAGATCAGGAGATCGTCTGCATCAAATGCTACGAGGAACAGTACGCACAGAGATGCCTCAAGTGCAACACGGTCAGAACTATTTCAGACGTCGTGTACTGTACAGCTTAATGTTACCGATATTCCTGAAGCACAAACAATTTATGAGCTTAGTACAGACGGCGATTATAATGCCTAGTCGGTCTGCATTTCTTGCTTAAAATACGTCATTTTCAGAGGCGTAGCGACGGGGGGTATGTCGGTATATATATATACCCTCCCCCCCAAAAAAAATCAGGCTACCTTAAAGTTTTTAATGTGTTTTTTAAAGATTTCAACGTTTTTTAAAGATTTATACCCCCAAATCACATTATACCCCAATCAAATTCCTGGCTACGCCCTTGGTCATTTTGTTTTATAAAAGACGACAGAAGTTCGTTATAGCGTACTTAGCGGGTCTGTAAAATTTAATACGTTATATCCGAGCGAGATACGGTAATCAGGTAATCCAATACCATCAAATGCGGTATCGCATCACGCGGAACGGTACTTTGCGGTGCGCTATAATCGAGGATTCGTTATAATCGAGTCAGTAATAACAAAGTTCTACTGTATCGGGTCTATTGGCATCATGATTGGCAGATATTTTAGAGGAGATGATCTAATTTCAGGACTCGAATATATTTGAGAGAGTTGTAATTAAATGGTAACTTCTGGCATGATACTACTGTACATTAGGTATTAGCTTACGTCAGGTACATTATATGCAGATACATAAGATTTCATCACTTATAATTCAGATACATCGTATGACGTTTGGAAAAGAAGTTATATCAGATATATGTTATAATCGTTATCGGCGTTATCGGCCATTTGATACCCCTGTAGGATGATTCCAAGTTGTGTTGGAACTTGGACCCATCTGAAAGAATTTGGATGCAGGCTTTATAATATTATACTGCTATCCATCAGGGGCGTAGCGACGGGGGTGGGGTATATCGGTATATACCCCCCCCCCAAAAAAAAAAATCAGTTTACCTTATAAAGTTTTTTATGTGATTTACATGTGGTTATATGTGGTTTATATGGTTTATGTGGTTTATAGTTAAGATTTATACCCACCCAAATATTTATACCCTCCCAGATCAAATTCCTGGCTATACGTCCCTGCTATCCATTGCGTGCTGTTTGCATAAATCGCGTCGAATTATGTCCGAAAAGGTGATAAACAAAGGAGGAATAACGTACAAGAACTCGCCGTTCCACCGCGAATGCTTCACCTGCACGCACTGCAACAGGATGCTGGCAGGTGAGAAATTCACTTCGCGCGACGAGAAACCGTTCTGCGGCGACTGCTTCTCTCAGCTCTTCTCCAAGAAATGCTGCCGCTGCTTTCAACCGATAACAGGTATAATCAGCTATATATATATATAGGCAGGTAACAAGTTTTCGCATTGACGTTCAGTTTCCCACTCTTAAATTCCAGACAGTAACGAAGACAGTAACGATAACAATACAATTATCAATGCCAAGAACAATGACAATAACAAAAACAACAATAATAGGCCTAGTAGTAACGTGATTTTCAAGTGGTTTAGGAGAGTCATTAGTCTGTGTAAAAACCCACTATAATTACTCTCAACATTTAATAACCCAGTTTTCTTAGATAACTTTTGAATCCATTTATTATTTCAACTGTTATTGCCTTTTCGTCCAAACCGTTACCCCAACACTAAGCATTTTATGTTAACTTAACTTGCCAATAATAATTAATTAATTAATCAGACCCTTAGACACGTATACCTACTTCAGCGTACAGACTATTGCTCTCAGTTGCTCTCAGAACTAAAATATATGACCGCCATATTACTGTATTTTTCAGGAAAGTTCAAACAACAGCATCATGTTTCGTATAAGTGCATAAATCATAACCATTTTTACAATAATCTGAAAGCCCATTTTAAGGAGATGGTAGAGAATAACAGCTTAAGATTTTACAGGAGGTGTCAAAGATCCTCTAAAAACACGCTAATCTGCACGATAGCGCCGCATAATGACTGCAAATACATTCTTTTTGATTAGAATCTCTCGTATTGCTGCCGATATGGTTGCATCTGCCATTCTTTATCGATGTTTATAGTCGGCAGTAAATATTCTACACAAAACCTAAGGACCCTAATGACTACTGTAGTGGTTCTCACACAGGGCAGTCCCTTCTGAACCACTTTAAACCTTGTTATATTATATATTATATTATCTATTCAATTAGCAGTACTGTTCTAGAAGTCCGAATTTCTAATTGATTCGCTAGATGGCAGAATAGCTATTGATTCTTATGAATGCATTTGGCTCTTGCATTTTTATCAGTCTGAAAAACATCGTAGAATCAGATTGGAATAATTCTTTCGTCCTATTTTGACGTGGATCCGTACTGTTGCTTACGAAACATAATTTGGCCAGATGGTTCAGCTGGTTGTCTCGGGTCTCGCACTGAAATTCATCCCATTTCTATTTCGTGCACTCTTTGTCCGGAGAACTAAATCACCTTTTAATTGTTTCGTTACTGACTTTGGAAACAATGGAGTCCTGAACCTGTCCCAGGACAGAGAACTTGATGATGATGATGATGATGATGATGATGATGATGATGATGACGACGACGATGAATTGCTGTATCCTAGCCTTCTTCAATTCGTTGATAGTTGAATTCATGCATATACACAGAATTTGGGATTGGAAGACCGTCATGTCACTGCAAGGTTTCGTAACGTCTTATAATATGGAATTTTCGCGCTTAAACGAAAAAGGTCTCTGAGTGCATTGTTGTTGTTGCTACTACTACTACTATTATAACTGCGACCGACAAAAGAGTTGATCGATCGGTTGATCGATCGATTGATTGATTGATTGATTGATTGATTGATTGATTGATTGCAAGTATCGATTGAGGCGTTGCTTGTGCTTGAAATGCAGCTCTGGGAGTGGCGAAGTTCATATCGTTCGAAGACCGACATTGGCACAGCGAGTGCTTCGCCTGTCAGCGTTGTCAGACGTCGCTCGTCGGTCGCGGCTTCGTCACTGACAACGCCGAAGTGCTCTGTCCCGACTGCGGCCGTTGCTAGTGGCAACGGTCTCCACTGGCAACGCCTGCAAAAGGGAGGAAATCACTCGAAGCAGCCGGAGGGGGAATGGTCGATGTGTTTGCCCGTGTGCCTCTTCCAACTTAAGCTTAGTCTCTAGAAGTATTATTAATTATTATTTTTATTAACTATTATTATTCTAGTTGTAGTCAGTTATTAGGACCGCGTGTTTTAGACTTTCACAACAGGTTATTACAGCAATTTATTATTATTATTATTATTATTATTATTATTAGCAGATTAGCTACAAACATTGGCGTAGCCATGGAGGGGTACGGGGCGTCCTCCCATATTCCCTTCCTCATATTCTGGCAGGGACCGATCGTGGGACGTGCGAAAAAACCGAGAAATCTGTGGGGGTAGGCAGCATGAGCGAAGAGAATTAGTGAAAGTGCGAAGAATTCTCTGACGACGTTTTTTGCTCGCCGGAGAATTTTAAAATATCGAGTATGTCGATGTGCCTCCAACCCGCCCCGTCCCCCAAATTTCGAGGAACCCTGGTTGCGCCACTGATTGCGAATATTCGTCTCGACTGAAATTTCGCAGTCTTAATTGCGGGGAGTACCGGTAAGCAAAACATAGCGATTAGTTAGCAGTCCTCGACACAGCCTCCGTGTTTAGGATTGACAGATTTTTGCCAACCTCTCGCTTGAG
>CM030841.1:12443181-12510681 GCA_018105865.1 Metaphire vulgaris
ATTTACAAGATAATAATAATAATAATAATAATAATAATGATAATGATAATGATAATGATGATGATGATGATGATGATGATGATGATGATGATGATGATGATGATGATGATGATGATGATGATGATGATGATGATGATGATGATGATGATGATGATGATGATGATGATGATGGTAATAATAATAATAATAAAGATAATGATGATGATGATGATGATGATGATGATGATGATGATGATGATAATAATAATAATGTGATTTTAAGTGGTTTAGGAGGCTAAGTAAGCCTATTTATCTGTGCTTCGTGGATTGAGTTATGTCTTATTATTTAGAATCAATCCGCCCCCTGTCGACATGTGAACGCCCGAGGCTGACGGCTCCGCTATAAGGCACGGCTGACACCCTCCCGAATGAGCCAACGACGCACACACGGTCGACTGACCCCATTTCCATGAAGATTACTGATTTCAGGTAACCTTGGAGGCTTACCGGAGGCGGATTTTGTTCGGCGTCTAATCGGTCAAACGGTCGAAATCCAAAGTAAATCCGATTCTGACACGTCTTCCTTGAAGGCAACCGCGAAGCAAGTCAACGCGGCGAACTCTTAATTGCTGTCCAACAGTTTAATCGCATATTTTTCCACCGGCGTTTTTGCCCAACCTGCAACAATATTATCCGAAGATTAGAAAACGTTCATCATTCGTTCAGTTTTGAAAGGGAGTTAATTCGAAACAGTCGAATATCCTTTGTGTCGTTCACTATAGGGCCTATACTGCTAAGTAGTGCTATTGTATGTTTTAATCTTATTATATAATTCTCGATGTCCGGTCTGTCTGTCGGTCACGATACATGGCTGATTTTGCAAGACGCTGTTGCCATAACAACGAAATTGTTTAATCAAAACTCTATTAACAACGGAGCGTTTAACGAAGCGTCTTAATTGCAGCTTAAACCCCGTTCCTCTTCCCTCTCCCCCATCCCTCTCCCAATCGCCCCGGCCCCAACTCATCCTCGCCCCGCCCTACCCCACAGGCCCCAAACCCACGTTCCCTTCCCTCCCCCCATCTCTATCCCAACCCCTTCCATCTCCCCATCCCTCTCCCAATCGCCTCGGCCCAACACATCCCCGCCCAGGCCCCAGCCCATACCCGCCACGCCCTACCCCACAGGCCCCAAACCCCCGTTCCCCTGCTTTCTCCTCATCCCTCTCCCAACCCCTTCCCTCTCCCCATCCATCTCCCAATCGCCCTAGGGCCCCAACCCATACCAGCCCCGCCCTACCCAACAGGCCCCAAACGCCCATTCCTCTTTTTTCTCCCCATTCCTCTCCCAACTCCAGTACCTCTCTTCATCTCTCTCCCAATCTTTCCGGCCCCAACCCATCACCGCTCCGCCCTACCCCACCGGCCCCAAACCCCGTTTCCAAACCTACACAACGCTGCTCCGAAAACCCGTACAACCCACTTTCCTCCTCCCAAACCTCCCTTCCCTCTCCCAATGCCCTGCCCCCGTTATGATATATATTTACTCCTTCCTATCCTCAATACCTTTTTTTAAATTTAACCCTTCAAGTGGGGATTAAATTTTCAGAAGCAAATCACGGTACTGGGGATTTAATTTTTGGAAAAGCGTTCTTCAGAAATGATTGCTGTAACATTTTAAATTTACTATATCCCAGGCTATATAGGAGCTAAACAGATGAGGTTTGCACCATTGTTTAGATTTTTAATTCCTCTTTCTAACCGTCCGTGTAAAACAAAAACAATTGGGGGTAGAGTCCACTTTACGGCCTAAAATATCACCCTCTTCCCTAAAAACATTTCAAAGCCCCATAGCAAACAATTTTCAGCGGTAACCCCACTTTGGTCAGCGGCAAAGTTATAAAGGGATGTCAGAGGAACAAAATAAACCAAAACGTTTGAAAATCGGTTGACATTTGTAAAGATCTATCAATTCTAACTCGATGACCCCAATGTTTGAACATAAGTATTATCAGCGAATTTTGCGACAGTTTTGAATTCTGATAAAGTTTCCTATTTTTTTGAATTTGCTATATCTCAGGCTATATAAGAGCTAAGAAGATGAGGCTTGCACCATTGTTTAGCCTTTTTATTCCTTTTTCTAACCGCCCGTGCAAAACAAAAAAGTCCAGCGCTCACGAGCTTTCCGACAATCAAGTGAGAATGAGGAGCAGGCTGTTGCTTGGCGTGAAAAAGCAGCACAGCAAACAAAAGAATCAAGCACTGCATGTCGTTCGACACTGCCAAATCAGTACACTTACCTTGACTATCAAGTTTTAGAAAATTCCTGCGAATAGGCGTTAATTCGGTTGAAGGCAAAGGCGGCGAGTTAAGGACATTTAATTGCGCAAAATGCTATTGCATTTGGGCAAAATCGGGTGGTAAAACAGCCAATATCTCCCGTCATTTTTGACGGGTAATCACCTAGTAATTAATAATAGACGTTACACTGTTCTGACTTTCTATAATGGACAATGTCTCGTCACATGTTTCAACGTTTGATGAATTCCAAAAATTGACAAGGTTTGGGTCGACGTCGTCTGGGCAAGGCAGGTGCCTCTTCGCTTTCAGTTTCACTTTCAGTTTCAGTTTCACTTTCGCTCTTAATAAAGACAGCTCTCTTTTCATATAACAGTTTTCAAAGAGCCCGTGATTAGATTCAACGTCATACTATAACCAGAAAACCGTGATGGTATATTATGTCTCCATACGTTCTTGCAGGTCTCAGTTTTGATTTGTTCTTGCAGTAGGCCTATAGAAGAATCTCAGCTATATTGTCCACAGAGTTAGGACACTACACTTTGCTTGCAATCATCATTCATACTCCAATTACAGTATTTTGAATGGGTCTTTTCAAAGTGATCAGAGCTACAAGACAAAATTCTATAGACATCCTCAGGGGCGTCTACACCATATAAGCCTTGGAGCAAATGCTCCAAACGAAAAAAAGGGGGGAAGGAATTTTTTGATTTATGGGGGGGAAAGGGAAATTTTTTTGAAAGAACTTTCGAGGGAAAATTACGCCGTTGTGGTTCATAATCTGCCGATTACAAATTATCATCTCTATGACGTTGAAGTTGATGTATGATAAGATATGACGTCGTCATAGACTCATAGTCATCATATGACGTCATCGTCATTTACAGTAAACAGCGTGTGTAGCATACAGTAGCAATGCCAATTTTACAATAATAAATCTGTGCGAGTAAATAACATTATGCCTAGAGAAAAGTCTATCTTTAAGTATAAATGTAAGGAGTTGTGCTGTAATTTGATCGTTAGAGCAGACAAATGGCAAAGTCATTGCCGTACAAAACATGGATATAAGCAGGTATGTACAGTTTTGTACACCCGCTACACCGTACAGTTCACGTATGACTGAAGTAGTCTGTAGTAGTAGTACAGTACAGTGTACTACACTACTACAGAGTCATACAGTCTTTATGCAGTTGCACAGTTGCCACAGTACAATGTTTGCTTTGGTTAATGTTTAATTGCCATATGAACGGTCGGACGGTCCACTGTAACCGGACCGTCCGGACGATTTATATAGCGCTTTATGCATAGTTAAAAATACCGAAATCGAAAGCGCTTTGACAACGCTTAAATGTCAAAGGTCAGAAGGCGGCGATGTTAAAATTCACTCGGATGATGGTTCATTACTATGATTACTCATAAGGTACAAGATGTGAATTTTCCAACGGTCCAACCTAGACCTTGCTGGAGTTATCATCGTTCACAGAACTGCAATACTTGGTGAAGATTCTGGCCACAGTTGCTGTTACAAGCTGCAGTGCAGAACGCATCATGAGCAGAGTAAAGATCATTAAAATCGACTGCGCAGCACAATGTCTGATGATTGGTTCTCAGCGTTGACAATCCTTGCCAGTGAACGTGATATTGTTGACAGCCTGTCGGTTCAAGACATTATTGATAACTTTGCGTTATGCTCAAACAAGCTTCGCACCGCTCTTAGTCGTTGAACATTGCAGTGACTCCAAATAGCTAGCCTACTTGTGGTGCGTAGTGGACAGAGACAGCTCAGACAGAAGTAGCCTAAATAGCATTAGGCCATTAGCATGTATTGTACTTTTTCTCTGTTTGTTGGCGAAAATCTCACATAATTGCAAGTTGTAATATGTTTCGTCAACACTTTTTTCCACCATCATCCCATCATCATGGACTGATATTAAGAAAATAAGCAAAAAAATTACATGGTCTAAGATAAAAATCATGATGTATCAGGTGCTCAATTGTGAATTGTGTGCCAAAACTCCACTAAAACTCACCTACGAGCATCTGCAACTTCAAAATTTTTCCGGGGGTTATACCATCGGACCCCCGTGGCGGAGGGCCTTTGCCGCCCCTCCCGCAATCACCCTGAGCGCCTTCGGCGCCTGCGGCGCTTCGCGCCCCCTGCCTCCGCGGTCCCAGAACGCCTATGTCAGGTTTGGGGGGGCTCTTGCTCCAATGAAAAAAGGGGGGATAGACGCCCCTGGACATCCTGTCTTTTTGAATACTTATTTATTGCGTGATATAACTTCCACAGAAATATGATTCCGTAAACGTAAGCTTATTCCTTGAATTTCCTTCAAGCCGAGACTCGGAAAGCATTTTATAGGCCTAATTCGTTTACGTGTGCAGTTTGAAGTAGAAATTTGTGAATAAGGATCCATTCCTATAGGCTAGTACGTACGAACTGAGGGGAGTACTAGCCAAAGGCGCCATATAAATTCAAGAAATTTTACTTACTTTTAATTTACTTGTATTGACTTGTCTCTGCAAATTTGTGCCTTCGGCAAGCAGTCTGTCGTTACAGCACAACGGAGTATGCAGTAATATTGGAACTCATGCTTTGAGATTGCTCCGGCGTCTGCGGTTACGACCCTGTTTTCGCTCATCAGTCCTTGAGAAGGCAAAAATATGCCAGAGTTGTTCGTGATGTTTTTTCTTGTAACCACCCATCACACCAGAGAGAGAGAGAGAGAGAGAGAGAGAGAGAGAGAGAGAGAGAGAGAGAGAGAGAGAGAGAGAGAGAGAGAAGTGCGGATAAATATATTGGACGCGGAGGAGAGGAGGAAGGGTCCGTCCATCTCTATAGTTACGCCCGAACCATGCATAGTGAACCGCGTCAGTCTACCCAATACGACTGATCATTTCTGCTGCACTTGCTTGCTATACATATGCAATGAAACTCAGCCAGCGCACAGATACTGTGGCGTAGTTATTGCACGTTCACGCTTTGTCGACGACACAATGTTTCATCTGATTACCATATAACGCATGCTTTATACTCGTGTATGTTAGCGGCGATGCAGTGCTGCTGTGAATTCAACACTTTCGTCATGGGTTCAAACATTTTCGAATGCTTCGACTCCCTTTCACTTCGTCTAGCCCCTAGCTTTCTTTATGGCGACTCGTGTTATCGAAATGTGCAGAAAAGCATTGCGCATTAACTCGCCTAATCTATACAGATTCGCATCGGCTTAATTAAGAAGTGTCCGAAGATCACTTCTAGGTTACAGCTACTAAAGTATATGGTTCTGCCAAAATATATGCTGATCAAATAATTATAATTATCATCAAATAATTATAATTATCATCAAATAATTATAATTATCATCAAAATTATAATTATCATCAAATAATTATAATTATCATCAAAAAATTATAATTATCATCAAATAATGATAATTATCGTTAAATAATTATAATTATCATCAAATAATTATAATTATCATCAAAAATTATAATTATCATCAAATAATTATAAGTATCATCAAATAATTATAATTATCATCAAAATAATTATAATTATCGTCAAATAATTTTAATTAATATCAAAATAATTATAGTTTTCATGGCTAGAAACTAATTTTGTCAAGGAAGGCTTTTTAAAGATAATTTTCATTTCGAACTAAATTCCTGTAGGATGACGAATCTTCTGTCTCTTTTCAATTAATATAAACCATTTGCGCAACAGCTCTGTGAATAATTTCTGTCTGTCAATGTGGCGCTATATAAATCGGGCGGTTTACGTCACATGACTGTGGGATCGCAGAGGTCAGCGCAGTTTCATCAATCCTCGGAAGACATTTAAAAAAAACTTCGGTTCAAAGGATCCACTTCCGGAAGGAATGCATGCACGGCGTTCCGTCAGTCGGGACATCGCGCCATTTAGGCGCAAGACACACTGGAGTCTTTGTTCACACGCCAATCATCATCTTCGTCGTTGTCGTCGTCGTCGTTGCTGTCGTCGTCATCATCATCATCGCCGCTGACACCAATTTGATCTTGCGATAATCAATCACTCCGCTGGTCAAATACCAGAGCTGTTTGTCGAGAAGAGCAGAAGCTAATGAAAGAGAAGAGGAGGATGAGGAGGACGAGAAGGGAAGAAGAAGAGAAAGAAGAAGAAGAAGAAAAAGAAGAAGAAGAAGAAGAAGAAAGAAGAAGAAGCAGAAGAAGAAGCGAACAATGGTGTGAAGAATCCCAAAAGCGGGAACCATAAATTAGAATGAATTCACTAATCTCGACGAGTCTTATTATCCCAAACGGAACTCTAAAACTAGTGCAGCCTACTTACTTACTTACTCCGAGCTCCGCCAAATATCTGTCCCAATAAGATAACTAATAGGCTTGTCCGACCCCCATTAATCACCCAGCCCAATAATCCCTATCATCATAATCGTCGTCGTCGTCATCATCAGCTTCTTCTTCTTCGTCGTCGTCATCCTCCTCCTCCTCCTCGTCGTCGTAGTCATCATCATTATTACTGATGCGATTGGAAAACATTATGTCATTAGCATCATTAAACACTTATGGATTTTTGGATTTCTGGACTAATTTTTTTGACCCTCAAACGGAGACTCGAGATCTGCTCTAAGTTGCGTTGAAAGGGGGCTCTCTTGCATTCAGGGTCTTTCGGTGAACGAAAATGTTTTCGAATTGACTTAGAGAAGTCAATGACGTGCGCTTGTTCGCCGTTTTGACCACCTCTTCCTCTTCTCTTCCTCTTCCTCTTCCACATCCTATGACCCCCTGAACGACTGCATGTGGATCGGCAGAGAAGAGACACCGACCGTAATATGGCGAATGAGTGTCGACCTGCTTTGCATGCAGAATAAATCACGCTGCAGTTCGAAGACTTCCCCTATGCGGCAACATGTGGAGCGTTTCGAAGGCTTATATCTCCTCCTCCCTCTTTCCCTCTCCCTCTCTTTCTTTCTTTCTCTCTCTCTCTCTTTCTGTCTGTCTCTCTGTCTCTCTATATCTCTCTGTCTCTGTCTTTCTCTGTCTATGTCTCTCTCTCTCTCTCTCTGCCTCTGTTTTTCTCTGTCTGTCTGTCTGTCTGTCTGTCTCTCTCTCTTTCTCTCTCCCTGTCCAGTATATAGTTTTGTTGTCTCTCGATCGGTCGCCGCCAGTCACGAGACTTAGGCAATCTTTAACATAGTCTACGTCGATTATGGAAAAGCGCTGGCAGTCTAACTAGGCGCTCGTTGAATGTTCAATGTACGAAAAAAACCAAAGAAAGCGACTACTAATGAATCTAACATCGTCTGCAAGTGGACGCTATTGTCATGCCACAGCCGACACACAGCGCCGGTTAAGTCGATCACCTTGTCGTTTGTTCGCATGCAGAGAAGAAAGAGGACGCTGACTTATGATTATGTAAATGTGACACTCTGTCCTGTGTTACTGTTGTGCCGCGGATTTTTTTTCAAGCCGAACCAAAGATTTTTGGTGATTTTTCGCAATCGCGTTTGCGGTGAATGGACGAATCTTGGAATATTTATTCACGACTCGAACCTTAAAGACAGTGAAATCACGCAGCATAAACAGGAACAACAACGCAGGCGAAAGAAACAACAGCAAGTTTGGATGTTAAATTTTAATTAACGACATATTGTATTACATAATACTAGCATTGGACAGTAATATCTAAAACAAATTCTGAACAGGAATTCCGAGGATATCTCAACAATAATATTTCCACGATAAACCGTCAAGAATGGTTCTCGGAATTTGCCAATTTTTCTGCAATACTAATAGTGTCACTGAAATTTTCTTTGTGTGTGTGTGTGTGGGGGGGGGAGCTACACGCTTCACTGCTTCACCATTGCAGATTTTAACTTCATTAATAACGTATGAGGTGAAGTGAAACGGATTGCATGAAACTGCTATTTTAACCGGATTTGCCATTGGCAAGACGTTAATATGGCAGCGGTTTTGAAATCGCAGTTGGGACATTAATTAATTAATTAAGTTATTATAAAAGAGAAGTTTATATAGCTAGTGAATATGACCGCGTCTCGTATAATACTAAACGTAATCAAAAGAAGACAGTATTTCCAACATTATTATCTCGGACTCGTTATAAACTTTCAATGAATTATTATTCTTATTGCTATTGATATCACTAATAATAATAATAATAATAATAATATTATTATTATTATTGTTATTGTTATTATTATTATTATTATTATTATTATTATTATTATTATTATTATTATTATTATTATTCCAGATTTTATGAAGGTGCTGATTCAGATATGAAGTCAAAAATTATTCAAATTTTTATTATTATTATTATTATTATTATTATATTAGCAAAAATGAGTCTGTCTTCTTACCAGTTGAGTTTTGAGAAAGGCATGCTCCGGTATAGTTATGGTCCAGTTGTGTTCTTTATCACAAATGTTTGAGTTCTGCCTTTTCTACGTTATTCTTTGTTGTTGTACATTTCTTGTTCTTGTTCTTCTTGACATCTTCTTCTTCGAATTTTTCTGAAAGGTCATAATTCTTCTTCTTCAGTAATCAGGTCGCAAAAGGCATCTTGTTCTTAACATCTTATTCAAAAAAGTCCTTTGATGTTGATGCAGATCTCCATATGGAAATGTTTGAAAAGTTCTAATATCTTAAGCAAGATTAACTCACAGTGTATCGAAAAACATCCATTAGGTCAGTTGCAGCTTGCTTGAATTCTGCATTCAGCGACTGATAGAAACTTGTTCGTCGAAAAATTTCATCGGATTCAATGCAAATAGGTACAGGAACTTTGTCACAGTGAAACAGAGCAGAGGGAGATTTGGGTACTGGTTAGATTTTACATTGATGTCATTCATGGCTACTAAATTCTTTCTCTGAGTTAATTGAGGCCCATCCAATTGAACTGGTCACCAATTTAACTCCTCGATGCAAAATAATATTTCGTAAGCCTCATGAAAAGATAATTTCAGTTTAAAACTGCCTATTAAACACCATGGTTTTACACATCAAGTCAGCACATTATTATTATTAGACAATTATTATTATTATTATTATTATTATTATTATTATTATTATTTATTATTATTATTATTATTATTATATTAGTAGTAGTAGTAGTAGTAGTAGTAGAAAATAGTGAGATTAGCACACCAAAAATACATAAAGTATGTTGTAGTAGTAGTAGTAGTATTAGTAGACCGGCAGCTTACCTGTTCTTTATATTGAGTTCTGCTTTATTAGTACTTTTGTTCTTGTTCTTCTACCTCTCCTTCTTCTTCTTCTCTTATTCACAGATCGGTGAAGTTCTAATATCTTAAGCAAGATTAACTCACAGTGTATCGAAAAAACATCCATTAGGAGTTGCATAGTCTCAGTAGTAGATTTCATCAGTTCAAAAACGGCCTGAAACAGGAGAAGTAGTAGCTACTAAATCTTTCTTGAGTTAATTCCCATCCAATTGAACCCCACTCCTCGTGCAATAATATTTCGAAAGATAATTTCCACCATGGTTTTGACAATTATTATTATTAGACAATTATTATTATTATTATTATTATTATTATTATTATTATTAGACAATTATTATTATTAGACAATTATTATTATTATTATTATTATTATTATTATTATTAGTTGCGGTCGTTAACTGATCGACAATTTCCTATACACACTCAAGCTTAAAGTTAGCCGTAGACAAAATGATTCGGCGAAACTGCGTCGATTTTCTCTCATATTTTCTTTAAGCCCTGTCAACGGCTACAAATTGAGTACACATTCTTAATGGGATTGGGAGGTGCTATTTCTTTGATCGTAAATGCAAAGTATAGTTACTACGGGCTTAGATGGACTTAAGACGAACTGAGGCTTCGCTAATCGATATATATGTACCTGTAGCAGTGAATAACTGCGGGAAGTCTTCTTCAAGCCCTGTCATCGGTATACAGATTGAGTACAATCCTTTGAACTCACAGGCATTTATGATATTAATGCGCTTAATTTCATTTCATGCGTTTTTTCTATTCTTGCAATTTTTGTCATTTTCTGTTCATGTATTCATGTATCGTTGAATTGAAAGAGATTGGTGCAAATTATGTTATTATACACTCATTATCATGTTTTCGAATTACAAAGTATAGGCCTATCAGGATATATATATACATATATATAGGCCTATATATATGCCTATATATATATATATATATATATACAGTATATATGCATCACCACCATTCATCAACACCATTCTCTCTTTCTGTTCTGTACGGGGCCGAGATGCCCAGTACCCAGCAGTGGCGTAGCGAGGGTATCCGGCGCCCGGGAGCAAAGTCTACCGCGTTGGCGCCCTCAACATTGCTGACGAGCAAAGAAAAAAAAGGTCGTCACATTGTCATCGGCGCCCCTCAAGTCTTAGAGTCTTACGGGCGTCCCTCTCCATATAGTGGCTGACACGAGCAAAAAAAAGGTCATCGCGCATATTTCTTCTTCTTTATTATGCATTTCACTTGACCAAATACTCAATTTTGGCGCCGCCCCCCCCAGTCCGGCGCCCGGGGGCAGCTGCCCCCACCCGACCCCCGTCGCTACGCCACTGGTACCCAGATGCCCCGTTACCCAAATGCGGAGCCCAGTTGTCCGGGGCCCAATCGGCGGTACCCAGTTGTCCTGATTCGGTAATTGCAATATACAGTATATATTCTCATATTATATATATATATATATATATATATATATATATATATATATTATACAAAGCAGGGAAATGTCAGTCGGCATGGCGTGAAATAGAATGATGGATTACATTATTTGACCACATCCTCTCAAGATTTCTGTTCTTCTCTCTCAAGGTTCTCGGCTCGTCCTTCCTTCCGCTAAAAATAGTTTCCGGGGTCGTGGCACAGTGCCAAGATTTTGTCATGGACATTCGCGGCAAATGACAAGATCTGACCGACTACGATTATTTACTGAAGCGACCATCGACTGGTGCTGATGTACTACTACAATGGCGCTAAAGAAGTCTACTACTACTACTACTACTACTACTACTACTACTACTACTACTACTACTACTACTACTGCTACTACTACTACTACTACTACTACTACTACTAACACTACTACTGCTACTACTACTACTACTACTACTGCTACTACTACTACTGCTACTGCTACTACTACTACTACTACTACTGCTACTGCTACTATCCGAAGTCGATTCACTCGGATAAGTGCAGTGAATTTACGTGCATGTCCACGGTCAACGGAGTGACTGTCCAGCAGATGGATGGAAAAGACGCTCGGGAAGATGCAAAGAGAAGACAGAGGAACGGACAGGCGAAAAGAAGAAAAGAGAGAGAGAGAGAGAGAGAGAGAGAGATGCAAAGAGGACAGAGACAGGGTTTAATCTAGGTCGTTTCCGGGGAGAATTGCCCTTTTCTCCCGGAATTTTCAAAGTCCCCGGAAATGTTGGCATACTACATCAACTAACAGCAGCCCCCTTGCTGACTTCCCCCGGCTTTGTCAGTTCCCCCCGGAGTCCAGAGTCTAGGGAAGAGAGAGAGAGAGAGAGAAAGAGAGAGAGAGAGAGAGAGAGAGAGAGAGAGAGAGAGAGAGAGAGAGAGAGAGAGAGAGAGAGAGAGAGAGAGAGAGAAAAGAAGAGAGATTGACAGATATAGAGAGGAGAGAGAGGTAATAATAATGTGATTTTAAGTGGTTTAGGAGACTAAGTAAGCCTGTGTGAAAACCACTGATGTAACCATCTGCATTCAATAACCTAGTTTATCGAGATAGCCTTTGAATCCGTTTACTGTTTCAACTGTCACTCCCACATCATCCAAACTCTTCCATTTGTCCACAACCCTTGCACTAAAAAAGGTTTTCTTTCTTGGACTCACCCTCTGCTTAAACAATTTGCATTTGTGGCCTCTTGTGCTGCTATAGTGTGCCAATGTAAAGAATCGATCATATGGCACATCTACTTTCCCATTCATTATTTTGTATGTTTCTATCAAATCCTCTCTCTCTTCTCCTTTCTAATGTTGTCAGTCCACAATATTGAAGTCTTTTTTCGTAGCTTAAATTACGGCACCAAGAGGAAGAGAAGAGAGAGAGAGAGGGGAGGGGAAAAGAGATTGACGGAGATAGAGGAGATGAGAGAGAGAGAGAGGAGTACAGTATTTTAATCCACGCCTATTCTGCAGGGATGCAAGACTGCCTTAACAGCAGGAGAAATGGTGTTATGTATGTCGGAACGAATAAAAGATTTTAGGGTCGTTGTCCCACTGACGGACTGACTAGCTCTGGATTACAACCTCGATTCACCACGGACAAGATCACGACTACGATTATTTACTGAAGCGACCATCGACTGGTGCTGATGTACTACTACAATGGCGCTAAAGAAGTCTACTACTACTACTACTACTACTACTACTACTACTACTACTACTACTACTACTACTACTACTACTACTACTACTACTACTACTACTACTACTACTACTACTACTACTACTACTACTACTACTACTACTACTACTACTACTACTACTACTACTGGCTCTCTCCCACTGGTAACGAATTGTCGCCTGTCTTTAGATAATGGCCAGTCAGAGAATAACTAGCATTACCGAACCAGACTTCTATGAATTGCGGGTACCTGATACGGTTATAATGGCTTAGAATCCTTAGATAATGGCACAGTCAGAAAAGAGAGCGACACTTCTGTTTTAAAGGACCATTGCTGTAATGCCTTTGTGCGTTTTCCAGATTTCCGCGCTTTCCTTCGGCTATACATCGCATTATTAGTCTCCTTATACCTGTACACACATCGGATGCACACACATGCAGTAGAATATTGTCCAGTAGGAAAAAATGGAATTGAAATGATTAGTTGAAATGTAGAATTAAACAGGTAGGCAATTAATTATTAATTCATAACATTTCAAGCTTTTTATTATGGAGTTGTTGAGATGAACGTCTTTAACAATCTTATTCATATTTTGTGGCAGTTCGCTTGTTGCAACTTTATAGTGTTAACCTGAATGAACATTTTTGTTTTTTGATGTTTGTTTTCTTCCAAATAGTGCGAGGGCTTTAAATTAGCCCCCGAAGGCTTTATTGCTTTCATATTTTTAAATCTACGGCATTCAAGTTATTTTATTAAGACATATCACCTTGCAAACCACCTTGCCTATATCTATTTCAAGAAAGATTAAGCGCATACTTTCCATTGAATAACGTCCGCGGGCACAAAAATCGCTACCTGCTGTACTGCCGCGGGCCCGGGGCGCTGCTATATCTATTTCAAGAAAGATTAAGTAAGAATTACTGCTGTAGATTTTACTTTACTTTACTTTATCGAGAAGTTGTTGATCTAGTATCTAAATGCGAATATGTCTGGACCAGAGATACAACAATCACGTTCAGTTGTTTGTTGGGATGACAAATTTGAAGTAGAGCTATGCCCTACGAAAATTTATATAGCGCTCAAGTAGAGATGTGACTGAATTATGTACGCTATTTAATATGTGGGTGTATTATATTGTGTTGGCAATTTCGTTCAAATGACTTGAATTTGACCTAACGAACCAAATACTGTAATGACTATTTTATTATCACCTCCAACAACAACAACAACAACAAACAATAACAACAGCAGCTTCGCATTACTTGCACTTGACCTTATTTCGCAATAACATAAGTGCGATCAGAATGAAAATAATTCAACAAAAGTCTCTTAACAGACTATGAGAGGTTTTTATAACGATGAATATAACATATCAACAACAGCAGAAATCACGTTGCGAACAAGTTATCGTTCACTTTATTATCCAAAAGCGTCATCCTGTTAATAGAATTTGCGTGTATTTTGGTCAAGATAGAGACAAACAGACAGAGAGACAAACAGACAGAGAGACAAACAGACAGAGACAAACAGACAGAGAGACAGACAGAGAGACAAACCTAAAAACGGGACACGCAAAGTCGTTGTGGGTCTTCAGAGAGCGAGCGAGAGATGGTGAGACAGAGACACAGAAAGAGAGACAGACAGACAGACAGACAGAGATACAGAGACAGAGAGAGACGCACAGATGGACATAGACACTCACAGAGACAGAGACAGAAAGACATAGACAGACATACAGAAAATGAGTGAAAGAGAGAGCGATAAAGGTGGGTGGGAAATGTTTTCTTGGTATTTATTGAATCATAGACAATTAGAAACACGTGTCATAATATTTTTTATTTTAACGGATCGCCCCCCCTGTGACGGCTGTCATGTTACTGTGGCTGTCAAATGCGTCATTATTGTTAAGTTTCACCATGCGATGAATGTTGACGGATGAATTTTTCGATCTTGACGTTTTTTTAGATTCATGTAACGGCGACAATGTCGCACGAGAGTGAAGAGTGCAGTCTGTGAAATTAGTGCAATTCCTTCTCTCGTAGACCACTGGACCCTGCTGCAGGGTTTTTCAGTTTCTTTTTTCTTCATTTGCGCAGCTGCCTTCTGATCTGTAAACTTAATCTTTCCGTCCTCGCTTTCCCCAAAAGCTCTCTCTCTCTCTCTCTCTCTCTCTCTCTCTCTCTCTCTCTCTCTCTCTCACACACACACCCTCATGTGGAACATTTTCATATCACTGTTCAAACCGCTTCAGAGAACGGTTTTTAAGATAGGAAAGAAAAATATCCTGCAAAAAAATCTTTTAAAACAGTTTTTCATCTTCTGCGATCCGCAGCGCTTTAATTTTCTTTAATCAATAGACTCGGAAATGCACTGTCCTGGCGTTATATATATTATATATATATATATATATAATATATATATATATATATATATATATATATATATATATGCACATATTCATACATGCATATGTTGCATGTAGGCCACAAATGGATTCCTGTAGGCCTTAGGGGGCAATTTTTGCAAAGATTTGTCTCGTTGTCGCGATATGAATAACGAATATGATTGGTTTTCGTGATTTTGTAACGTAACTATAATAGAAAGAAATTAAACGTTAGTCGCTCCGATGCCGATATATACCGTACACGCTTGACGTTAGTCGATTCTTGACGAAAAGGAAATGCCTCTAATATGTAACATTATCGTCTTCTCGGTCTTCAGGTCATTAATTATATTTGCGATGCGACATACTGTAAGTAAGTAAGTAAGTATGTAAGTAAGTAAGTAAAGGCAGCATTCTATATTGCATCGCCATTTCAATAACGCTTGGAAATTTCTTGATTTGTCACGTCGATAAGATAGAAGGAAACTAGTAGCTAGGCCTAGTCGTCATTTTTTAAAATAACTGCGCCAAACGGTTCGTCCTTTGTCAACAGGTTCGCGCGAACCGGACGACCGAACCGGTTTCATCGCATCTCTGCGAACCGTAAGAAAAAACGCTACAGCTTGGTATTTTACTGTGAGGACCATGGTTATTTCTAGGATTATTAATTCGGGGTTGTCGGTAAATTCTGGGAGTGCCTAGCTGTCAAACAACAAGTCTGACAAGCAAAAAAGGTCATCACATAGCTGAGATTGGGGGAGTGTAGGGTGGTCGGTCTCAAATTGGGGGGTGGGGGGGGGTGTTGGCGGTATTAGGGGGTGTAAAAATATCCCTGGTGAGGGAGGACGGACCGAAAGACCTTTCGCAGCTTACACCCGCTCCCCCCTCCCACTCACTGTCTCGCATTTCCTTCACGAGATGACGAAAGACCCGGATTGATGGATTGGCAACGAACAAGAGATCGACGCGAACTAAGACCCGAGTTTAAGCGTTCCTCCTCAATTGGTTTCCTTACACGAAATCCCTGGTAATCCCTCGTCTCCTTCTCCTCCTGTGAACAAATATTGGATTGTTCTGCGCGAATCTCACGACCGGTTCCAACCCAAATAGGGTGGGGGGGGGGGTACTCGGGCTGGGACACCGGTCTTGAGATTCGCGCAAAACCGCTGAGCAGTTTGGGGTTGGGGTATAGGTAGTATATGAGCTTGAGGAGAATGCAAAAAAGTCGAAAGCGCTATAGGAAGAATGCGTCGAAGAACGGAACGACATTTTCCAGTCAAGACAGTTTTATCTTCTCCTTTAAAATTATCGAGGCGCCCCCCTATTCCCGAAAACCCTGGCTACGCCACTGTCTTGGATATCCAGTGTATGGACACCAACAGGGTATATATACGTGTACAGTATATCTTTTCTTATTGTTGCTAAATAATTGCTTTTGGGACGATTCCAAACGGGTGCCGTCGACGGCGAGAGCTTCTAGCGGTTAAAGTTATTGTCCGGAGACGGAACTAGACCCGTATACAGATATATATATATATATATATATATATATATATATATATATATATATATATATATATATACTGTGTTGGCTTCTTTTTTTCCACGGATAAATTATTGTCCGACTGTATGGTTCACTCTCGGTCTCTCTCTCTCTCTCTCTCTCTCTCTCTCTCTCTCTCGCAGACTGGTTCCCCGTGGCTTTGCGTTGCGCTGTAAATTTCCACAGACGCGTTAAAATCGGTCGTCGCTGGCGGCATCATCAGTCCCGCCAAGCGGATCCACTGCGCATGCGCAGAGAGACAAGCGTAACGACCGGGACGATTTAGCCCCTTCCGGTCTGATGCGGAGGGCGATGACGACCCGGGGGGAAGGGGAAGGGGAGGGGGAGGAGGAGGGAGGGATGGACGGTGAGAGGGAGGGGTACTTCTTGATTTTCGCGAAGGAGATGAAAATATGGATTTACTGACGACAGATGTAAATGATAGGCGAACGAACCAGTGCCTCTGATTGAATGGACTCTGATTAGCCTCAGCAATCATACGGCGACGACGGCTGGTCATGATGATGATGATGATGATGATGATGATCAGGGATGGTTTCACGTCGGAGATGACTGGGGGATGCATCCCCCCACCGCACCGGCCCACAAAAATGGCGTTGATGAGTTTCTGGGAAAATTTTTTGGTATTTATTTGTCATCGACAGATTCGTTTCCATCAATAGAAAACCTGCTTTTCATGCACTATGACTTTGTAGTTCAGCCAGACTAAAATGGCTTTTATGCATTCGTCAATTATTCTGAGCATCGTATTTTACAAATCAAATCTACAGATTTCTTCTAAACCGCTTACATATAAGCCTAATTTTTTGACAATTGGCGGGATCTTCCTAGAAATCCATTGCATCCCCACCGAGATTCTTGGATACTGCCACTGATGACGATGATGATGACGACGACGATGATGATAATGATGACGATGATGATTATGATGATGACGACGACGATGATGATGATGCTTATGATAATGATGAAGATGATGGTGCAGGTGATGATGATGGTGATGATGATGATGATGATGATTACGATGATGATGCAGGTGATGGTGATGATGATGATGATGATGATGATCATTTGTAAGTGTACCATTAACGGAGTTTTCCTTCTTTTCTTGAGAATTCTGAAAAATTCGAAATCGCGGATTTTGAAATAATTTCATCCGAGTTTTCATTTTATGGATGACGGGGCGTTTTTCTTCCAGACCTAATATTCAAAATGTCTTTGATTTTCTTTTAAGAATCGCGGAGCTACACTGCAACTGCGGTTGCTTTCGATTATCTAATTATCTCGAGCGATCTCTTTCAGATCCCGGTCTTTCATCTAAAAGCCGAGGAGGATCTCGATGATGTCGTCGGGCGCATTCGGCCAAAAGGCGCCTCTAATGCCGGCGGAGGGGTTCTCCCATTATCCCCATGGATGCACTTTCGGTTCGGCGTGATCCTCTTAACTCCCGCTGTTCCACTATAGCAGGAATGAACGTCTCGCCGGAAGTAGCCCCGACTGGACTTCCGGTACTCACTCTCGATCCCAGCTGGACGTCGGAGCTTGTCCTTCGGGCGGCGACTCTCGCCCTCCTCATGCTGCTGACGGTTTCCGGTAACGCCGCCATCTTGGTCGTCCTGACGTGCAGCCGCTACCGGAAGTTGAACAGTCGCGTCAACTTCTTCATCGTGAATCTGGCCGTCGGAGATCTGACGGTCTTCTGTTTCACCATGACAACGGAATTCCTGTTCGTCGTGTCGGAGAAGACGTGGATACTCGGCAACGCCGCCTGCAAGTTGATCCTCTACCTCCAGATCGTCACCCTGGCGAGCACCACCTTCATACTGACCGCCATGAGTGTCGACCGCTACATGGCCATCTGCAAACCGCTGGCCTTCAGCTCGCTGACCTCGCGACCGGGACGGATGGTCGGCGTGTCCTGGCTGCTGGCGTTCCTGCTCGCCTGCCCGCAGACGGTCATCTTCAAGCAGGAGGCGGTCGGGGTCTATCCGAACGGCGAGATCAAGTACCGGTGCGCCAGTCTCGGCTACACCGCCTGGTGGCAGCGCAAGACCTACTTCACGTTCCTGGCCAGTTACATACTCGTCATACCGACGGCGGTCATATCCTTCTGCTACATAAACGTCGTGCTGGTCGTATGGCGGCGGGGAGGGAAACCACGGAGCTGTCCTCCGGGGTGGAACTGCGCCGGACGATACGGGACAAGGGAGCGATCCCGCGCGCCAAGGTGAAGACGATCAAGATGACGCTCAGCATCATCCTAACCTTCATCGTCTGCTGGACGCCGTACTTCGTCGTCCACCTGATCCACATCTGGTCGGAGTACCGGTACGAGATACCCAAGTACGCGTACGCCTTCGCCGAGACGATCGCCTTCCTCAACAGCAGTCTCAACCCGGTCATCTACGGCTGCTTCAACATCCGGACGCGGCGGACAAGACACGCCGCCGCCGATTCGGCCTTCTTCAATTCGAAGGACGAGGAGCCGACGACGACGACGACGACGACGCAGAGAAAGAACCCGGACGACAGAAAACGCGGCGCCGCTTCGACTTCCGGTTCGAACGTCATGACGACGACCACTTCCGCCGGCAACGACGATGACGTCGGCAGAGGAAGAAGCGCTATCGATTCGCGAACGCCGCTGACAGGAAGCGAGTGCTGCAACGACAACAACAACGGTAGAAGAGGAGGAAGGGGAGGAGGAGGAGGAGGAGGAGGAGGAGGAGGAGGAAGATACGGGTCGAGGAACTGTCACGGGGTCAGACGAGACAGTTTCGTCGAAGGCCGACGACCGAGCGTCTCTGAGCGCTGTTTCAGGCTTCGGGTTCGATTCGTAAAGGACGACGACGCTCGAATTAATACTGGTCGCGAGAACGTCTTACTAAGCGAACTGGTGCATGAAAAGCTGCTTCTCAGAGCCGGTCGCTTCGAATGAAAGCAAAGCAAAGCAAAGCAAAGCCGCCGAACAGGAGGAACCTCAGGACAGACGTCGAACGTTCACTGTTCCGACGAAGGGCGCGCTTCGGTTTCAAATGCGTTAGAATATGGAATTGGTTTCACAGCGATGACTTTGTGAACAACTGCTCCGTTGCACATCCACTGCACGAGAGACGACGGCTCCTGGTCACCCATGACCAGTGGCGGTTCCACGTGGGGGACGAGTGGGGGTGCATCCGCCCACCGGACTGTTTTTTGCCTGTGAAACCTATTTTTGCTAAAAGTCTAAAAAAACTACAAAACTACGAGGGTGGAATCTGCGAATGACCTTTTTTGCTTGTCAACCGTTTTTTGGTAAAGTGTAGTAAAATTAGGGATACAATTCCCTTTTGTCAGCCTTTTTCGGAAAGGTTTATTGATTATTTCCTTCTATTTTCATCCCCACCCTCACCAACTTCCTCTGAATTCATTTAATCTCCCACCAAGAAATCCTGGAACCGCCACTGCCCATGACCTATGCGACTCATTGAACCCTTGACCCGTGATCCATTTGACCTACGACCCTTCGAACCATTGCCGTCTCTGCCCTGCACATCGATTAAATTGGCATTTAGTAGAAATAGCCTAGGTTATAATATGTACATGTAAATAGTTTGGATATTCTATCCTTAGTCAGAAGGGAATGATACCATTTCGTATATTATTACATAGCAATTATAAGCCAATAGATGTTCAGCGCCATATGGTTTCAATGGACGACGTGGGACTCAGTTGACAGAGTTAGAAATTGTTAGACAGACTGTTGAAGAATTAGAACTTGTGATAATTTCTTCTGATATTATTCTTTGTCCTGTTATATAATTTTCCTATCCGGTTTCATTTCCCTTATTGCAGCTATGACTGCAATCGACTGCCATGACGTGAGATTGCATGACGATTGGCATTGTGCACTGGGCAGGTAGGGGCCTTTTTTCCTGGCGTGAGCGAATGTGGGAAGTCGTTTCCAACCGAGATCCAATCTTTACCCGTTTGTTCAACTTTTAAAGTGCAAACGAATTAAAGAGCACTATAGACGTACTTGACAAAACAATGACAAGGCATGACTAGACATCATTTTCAGAGACTGGTGTGCGATACATGAATACATGCATACATACATGTATACACATACATACTGTACATGCATGCATATATATTTCTTTTGTACTTTGACAACTGTTTTTAAATTTGACTAGGAAACAGTAGCCACTCGCTCAGTAAGTACACACACACACACACATACACACACACACACACACACACACACACACATATATATATATATATATATATATATATATATATATATATATATATATATACGAGCCATTGTTTTCCGTGGAGTGTGTACTGGACTCCCCCCTACGGCAACAATTTTCCGCAAGTTAAAATGTTGGGCAAAAAAATAGTGGTAACAAAATCGAAATCTTTCATGCTGCTTGTCTCTGTGCTGGATCAATGTTTTCACGAAGGCGCTGGTCTCGTAAACAGCTAAAACGTTGTCGCTTGAAATGCCAACGACATCAATTAGGCGGTCCTTCGTGTTTCGCGTGACGTCATTTTCGGTCTTACCTACGACGTTTGCAGTGACGTGAAAACGCCATCTGGTGGGATTTTAAAATTCAGGTCAATGAACATCTTTGCGATCGAAAGAAAACACTCTGAAACTAACGTTGAATTAGCCTAAAAGCGCGACTTATGCCACTTATACAGTAATAGTATACTACTACTACTACTACTACTACTACTACTACTACTACTACTACTACTACTACTACTACTACTACTACTACTACTACTACTACTACTACTACTACTACTACTACTACTACTAATAATAATAATAATAATAATAACAATAATAATAATAATAACTGGGTTTTAAGTGGTCTAGTAGGATTTCTCTTGTGTTGAAAGTAATCGCGGCTGGAGCGCTTCTGAGCGATTTTTTCAGGAGAGGCGCTAGCTACACAGGTATTCTGTTGCATTAAACTGAACTTAGTAGTAGGTCCAGTTCTGTCCGTGTGTTTTGAGCATTGTCTTCTTTAACATCTATTACCCTAACTCTAATGCGACTTACGTAATGCAGTTGATAAGGTGTTCATGATGACGTTATTTTCCTAAAATAGATGCACTATGGATGCATGTATACAATATTGGGTTTACAATGACGTCGTTTTTGATGGGCAAACAGCTTGTTAGTCATAATTATTTGTAAACTGTATATCGTGACAATATTCTAACGGAAACAGTTCGAGCGCATATTAAGTAACTATTATAACTACTACTATTATTATTATAACAACAACAACAACTACTACTACTACTACTACTACTACTACTATTACTATTACTATTACTACTACTACTACTACTACTACTACTACTACTACTACTACTACTACTACTACTACTACTATTACTACTATCGTACCCTCTGTCGTTTATCGTCACATGTTGAGTGTCATGCATGAGTCGTGCTCGAGGATTGACTTGATTACGGGTTCGCTGGGGTAGGGAGATTAGGGGGGCGGGTGGAGTGGGGAGGGGGAGGTAACGAAAGTAGAGATGACGTTGAAAATGAAACGAATTGGCCACAGAACCGGGAATTGCACACAATTAGACAACGCACGTCTTAATCCTATTTATTCTGGCCTTGAGATTACCTCTGCATACAAAAAAAAACACAGTTTCTACTGTCACGGTTCGTCCTTAATTCGCTCTAGGCACACAGTAACCTACCTACTACAGGAGTGACTGCACAATTTCTTCAATTACTCCATCGCAAGCGTATACGTGAAACGGTTGCCGGAAGAAATACATCTCTTTGCTTTTACACAACAGCCTTTAAGGGACAATTTGCTGTAGTACAGTACATTTATAATTCGCTTTTCGGCATGGAGGTGTATTTTTTTTACCTAATGGTGATTTTTTTGCTCTAATAAAGCCCGAACCAACTTAGTTCTTTCAACCAATTTGATGATTCGCTTAGTAATATAATGACATTAATTGATGACGATTATTATTAGGAATAGCATAAACCAGATCGGAGGTCGGATTTAGCTAAAGGCGGCAAATTTTCATTGGTTTATTATATTTAATTATTTCTAATTAAATCAAAACCAGACTATTACGGACTATACGGACACAAGTCACGCGGTCTAAGCTCCTCTGACAGACATTCATAGTAATAATATAGACAAGTGATTTCCCAAGGCAATGTTGTTATATCAGAAGTAGGCTACATGTAGACGACATAAACTAATTAAGGGAATCACAACTCAAGGAAATCATAGATTTCTGCAGAATTACTCCTATTTTCTTGCCTATTTCTGGTCAAGGACTGCAGAACCGTTAGCCTATATTGTAATCAACGCAACTTTGCAGTAGTCATTTTTCCCGTGCAAAAGAAACCGAAAATGAATATTTTCCATAGAGCTGTTACTTGACAAAAAAATAAAATTCAGTCTGCAAGGAATTCTTGAGGTCAATTATTGTTCGCAAGCATTCGAATGCCAACGTCAGTGATCTCTTATATTTGCCTCTTAGTAGCAATATAAGACGCGCCATATAAGTCCTTTATTATTATTATTATTATTATTATTATTATTATTATTATTATTATTATTATTATTATTATTATTATTATTATTATTATTATTATTATTGCATTAGCATGATTTGTTTCGCAGGCGAAAGCGACTCTGCAGTCTGCACTGCAAATCAGAGATGTCCATGGGTTGGGTTAACCCATGGGTTGGGTTGGATTGGGTTGGATTGACTTAGACTTTTCCATATTAATGGTGGGTTGGGTTGGGTCGGAAAATAAGTCATGGGTTAAGAAACTGTGATGTATTACAGTGGGTTGGGTCGGGTCAAGTAAACCTATTATCGGCATGGGTTGGGTATAGGGTTGAAAGAGCGTCGTGCAATTTGCAAAGTGTAGAAGTGCTATGGGCGTCAAACTCAGAAATCTTGAAGGTGCTGATTCTTCGATCGTCATACAGACTTTGAGCCTTTAAAGCAGTGCATGGCGTGCCTAAGGGGACGGAGGCGGTTCTCTCCAGGAGGGGGCAAACAAAGGAAGGCGGCAGTTATTTATGCTGCTTTGGTTTTATTAATTATTAATTATTTTATTTAAGAATTCTGGTCATGTTTACTGACGAACAAAGGGTTGGGATCAGGAGAGCACTCTAAGGGCAAAGCCCCGGGTGTCAAATTATTGTTAAGTCACTGTGAAGGGACGTTGAATTCATTTATTCCAATCTCTGAATGCGTCCACTCAGTCAATGGAAGATTGACTTATGTCTTTTATACGTTTACTAGTCATGACGCTTCCATAACTAAGACGATGAACGTCTTAACTTCTTAAGGCTTGAAAGAATTTTAAAAAATAGCAAAGGTTTCATCTAAATTCGTTGAAGTTATACTATAGATAACTCATATTTTTCGAATGTCACAAATAAACTCTAACATCAATTCGGTTGAATTTTGTCCACAGAAACTAACAAATATGACCAGTAAACGACGCTATGCACTCTAATCAGTGTTCGCTGACAGGCGAGACGAAACGTCACGAAAGACGAACACAGCGAAGTGCATAGGACAAACTGCACGCTCGATCACTTCAACAGAATGCAAATATCCTCCGCCGTACCCAGTGTTATTTCTAGGATTTTGAATTTGGGGGTGTCGGGAAAATCTGGGGTTGGGGGTGTCCTTCTCAATTGGGGGGGGGTTGTTGAGCTAATTAGTATGCATTTTGTATGCATACCATTGTCGCATTGCCATTGGGGGTGTCGACCTCAAATTTGGGGTTGGGAGGTGGGGGTGTATTAGGGGTGTAAAAATATCCCTGGCCGTACTCTATGATCGAACTATTTGCCGGAACGTTGAATTACCAGGAAATCATTGTTCCCAAATGCAACATTAGCAACTATCGCTGTCAATTGACGCCGAAATTTCTTGGGGGGGAGAGGAGAGGGGACTTTGATTCCGACACATTTTAGTGCATTGATAAAGAGCGTCAAATGAGTCTTGTTATTGGAATAAAATGTACGATTAATTTTCCTCATCTGATGCAAGAAATGGTCCACTGCCCGGCTGCTCTGTGACTTAGCGCCTATGGATTTCTGGCTCCCGACTGTGAAGACGAATAGGAGGGAGGAGAAGAATGAGCAGGATGGGAGAATAAGTCGAAGAAAAAGAAGAGGAGGAGGAGGAGGAGGAAGGAAGGAAGGAGGAGGAGGAGGAGGAAGAAGAAGAAGAGGATTTGGAGTGGAAGAGAAATGATGAAAATGCTCATTGCTATTCAAAAGAACGAATGGAGAAAGAAGGTCAAACACGACTCTCATAATTACATTCAAATTCCGATAGGAGGTTTATTTGCGGAGGGACCTTCCATCTGTCCGACTATCTGTCTGTCTGCCTGTCTCTCCTTCTGTTTTTCTGCTTATCTGATTGTCCGTCTGTCTTTCTCTGTCTATTTGTCTGTCCGTCTGTCTGTTTGTCTGTACGGACTGACCTCAAGATTACAACCTCGATTCACCACGGACAAGATCACGACTACGATTATTTACTGAAGCGACCATCGACTGGTGCTGATGTACTACTACAATGGCGCTAAAGAAGTCTACAACAACAACAACAACAACAACTACTACTACTACTACTACTACTACTACTACTACTACTACTACTACTACTACTACTACTACTACTACTACTACTACTACTACTACTACTACTACTACTACTACTACTACTACTACTACTACTACTACTACTACTACTACTACTACTACTACTACTACTACTACTACTCTCTCTCTCTCTCTCTCTCTGCTCGTCTGTCTGTCTGTCTAGTGTACTTTCAAACCAGCATTCATTTATTTATCAATCAACAAAGGCAGAAAGTAAGTCACTTCGATACCCCCAGTAGCCCTTGAGTTGACTCAGCCTTCATTCGACGAAAATGATAACATTAATAGCAACGGTAACATTGCGAAGGTAACCATAGGTTCGGCGCAAAAGGCTGACCACCGTCCGCCGATGTATGGCTCAGCCAACTATGGGCTAATGGCCACAAAAACGGAGATCAGCACCGGAACCTATGGGCATTGAGCCTACGGGTACAACTTTACCATTTACCTGTACATTACATTACATTACATTATATACAGTACACATATGCCCTTGGTACTTAGCTTCCGAGGGACTTATGACAAAAATAATATAGGCAAACATAAAAATATGACACACACAGCATATATATATATATATATATATATATATATATATATATATTTTTATATATATATATATATATATAAAATATATGGCAGTTTCCTCTTCCAGCGCTTGTCAGTTGCAATTCAACGCTTCAGCGCAACGAGGTTCTTTTCCACGCCTCGAACCGGACGAGAGTTATACACTATTTCTATATGAAATCCGGACAATTTTTTCATAAGCCCTCGGGAATGAAGTACCGAGGGCTAAAATATATATATATATATATATATATATATATATATATAACGTGGATTGCCCTATATTAATTGGCTACAATGCTTGACATTCGGCCTAGGTTCGAAGAGCAAGACTTTTAGCACTGATCATTGCTTTTGCATCAGTGCTTCGACTAATTCGACGTCGCAGCCTCCTCTCTCTCTCTCTCTCTCTCTCTCTCTCTCTCTCTCTCTCTCTCTCTCTCTCTGTCCTGTTCGCACACATCAGTGTATATCTGCGTCGCCACTGCCTCCAGCGACGTAACGACGTCCGTACGCGTTGTTACGGGGTTCCGCTGTATGAGCGGCGCCGGGAATTTTGAAACGGAGGAGGGCGCTGATGGGACCCCCGACGACGCCGACCTCGGTATTAATGCGATCCGCGCAGAGCGAGCAAGCGGGTGCCTTTGTACACTGTATACTCCGATGTGAATTATGCCCGCCGTTTGCCGACTATATGAATAGGCCTACATAGGCGCCACGCAGATAGGCCTATGTTGAAAATTTCATCGATCCTTCTGTTTTTGTTGAGAAATCGGTATAGATAAAAATAAGCCGATGGTCAGAAATAAGTTGACGCGGTGGTTGAACGAACGAATGAATGCGTGGATGAGTGGATGCATGAATTGTTGAAACGTTGGCCAGTTTCTCTGTCAGCTAATAATTTTTATCACACAAATACTGCACGTTACGGACTTTATAGGAGTTTGAATTAGCCTATATTAACTGCCTATATTTTTAGCCCTCTGCACTAATCTTTCGACAACAGTGCATGGCAGGCATAATTATACAGATCCCCACATTTTGTTGGCCATTTTATCATCATGGTGAAAACCCGAAATTTCATGAAGATACGAAAAAAATAGCGAATTCCGTCTTTTCCCCTTTCAATAATAATTTTTATTTGTAACAGCGCGCATTAATCCGTATGGAAGATGTGTGGAAGGCAGAATTGGACATGGAACATGAATACCCCCCTCATCTGAATTCCTGGATACGCCGCGACGAGTTCGGAGAACTCAGTAACTGCGCCTTTCCTGTCAGTGATCTAGCTGCATTGTTAGGCAATGTTTATTCTAGGCCTTCTCTGGGCAAATCCCCCAAGTTATTAAGTTCCCCCAAATTTTTTATATTTTGGCTTGGGGTAAAACCCTAAATTTGACGACGGGGGGTTTTGCACTTGGAGAGGGGAAAATATAAGGATGACCTTTTTTTGTTTGTCAGGCAATTCGAAAGGGAAAATACAATGATAACGTTTTTTGCTTGTCAGATATTTCGAGAGGGAAAATATAAGGCTGACCTTGTTTCTTGTCAAACATGACAAACTTTGCCCACTTAAACATGTTAAACTCCCCCCGCAATGTCTTTAGGTGGCTAGAATAAGCACTGATCGTTAGGTAGATGAAACTGTCAAGGACGCAAAAGAAATATTCTACGCCTTACGCTGTAATAGTTAATGCTAGCTTAGGGCAGGGAGGCTGTAATTCCCTGCTTAGGGCATTAATTCTCCCAGTTCGTTGTTTTCGCACGTGAAACCAGTAGACGCGTTCTTGTTCCAACTGGCGCGTGCGTCTCTTCTACGAATCTTCTGTTTCTGTAGAAATACAGCCGCGGTTGCGTCTTATCATAATTAACGTCAGTGTTTATCCTAGCCATCTTGACATTGGGGGTGGGAGATTTTTTGAAATGTTTGGGGGGACAAGGTTTGACGTATCAAAAGTCTTGACGAGCAAAAAAGGTCATCTGCCCGTTTTTTCCTTCTTAAACGCTCTGTGACAATCATCCTTATTTTTCCCCTCTCCAAAAAAATAAAAAACCCCGTCGCCACACGTTTTGGGAGAAAATTTCCATCTCCCCATGCAACATATAAAAAATTTGGAGGGGGATTTTTCATTGGGGAGGGGAATCCCCCCAAAAAGGGCCTAGAATAAACACTGGTTAACGTAGAGTCGTGGTTGCTTTTTTCTGAGCTATGTGCGTTATTTGAAAATGTCTGCCGTCAGCACCGCTCGCAGTTCATTAGGTGGACACTGGACAGAGCAACTTGTTACGAGTTCTCTTTCCTTCGTCGTCAGAATGACGTCTGTCTGTCTGTATGTTTGTATGCCTGTGTGTCTGTCTGCTGAAAATGACAAATCAACGAAGACGGATCACTTTGTATCCTTCATTAGCCACTCTAAGCTTATTCGGCAAAATGATTTTCATCCGGGTGATTTTGTCAAATACACGTAGAATACTGTAGATAACAAGGCTTCCACAGTTTGAGAAGAGATATTCGAACATCTCTATAGTGTAGGTACTGTTGACAGTTTTTCCATCCGTCTGAGGTAGAAAAAATCTTTTTCACAATTGTTAAATTTCTTGCTAGATTTCACGCCAAGCTAGGCCCTTTCCATTGCATATCAGCGATGCACACACTTCATACAGCTTAAAGAGAGACTATTAGGTCATTTCGAATCGACCATCGTGTCACACATCCATTCGCGAAGACTATCCATCAATCAATTTCGGGGCACAAAAAGTCTACAGCTATAAAAACTAATATCAAATATTCATTGCGCCAAAATACGGATCGCATTCTGGAGTTTCTTTCTTTCTCGAATGAATAACTTTACAGGGTGGCGCAATAAAACCGATACTATACCTTACTTCCAGTTTACTGTATAGTGTAAATACTGTCACAACCTACGTGTCAAAATGCATGAAATTTTGTCCTCGTTTGCAGTATTATATGCTGAATACAGTCACTTCTGTGGTTCTTTAAATTTTAAAAGTGCAGAGGCGCCACCTAACGAAAACCAGGCTAAGTGTAGGACGTGTTCATCAAAAATATAACACCACAGTATATAACACTATAACACTACTTTCGAGGGCGCTATACAAATCCAAGAGGTTTTGCTTACTTGCCTGTCTGTCTGTTTACATACGTTTTTGCTCGCTGCTCTCGTTAACCCCTTAACCGTGTATTTAACTGTAACTCAATGTAAAATGGATGGGTATATCCAGGATCCCCAGTTAAGGGGTTAATAGGCCTATGCTATTTACTGCGTATTTGTGCCCAGAGACTTTAGGTGGGAACAGGTTGAGGTTGGACCATAGAACACACCTGTCGTCAATAAAATTAAACTGCTACAGCCCTCCCGGAACGAAATGGCAATTTTTTTTATTCCTCAACATCAGGGTGGAAAATTAGATTACCAAAGGGTTTTAATAGTGTAGCCATTAGTTGACAGTTTCTTACCTTTTCCTTAATTAAATTCTCAATGTTGGAAAATCGATGTGGTCAAAGCGAGTGTTCACATCGGAGTTGGAGTATCCCGGTACGGTAAAGTCATGGTGTCACACCCCCCCTAAAAAAATTACACCATGGGTCTCGTTGAGTCCAATAATTGTACCAGCTCTCTGTCGAATTCCCCTGTCTTCGTTTTTATGACACCCATTGTACTGTTGCAATTGGTGTCACCCGGTGTGGCCAGCAAACCCCTGAGCGACACCACTGGTCTGAGACCCTAAAATGTGACAGGTCGTGGAGATTTTGATGATTTCTTTCTCACAAGGCTGAGCAGCATTACAGCTAAACGTGAATCGCAGTCGGTGTCAAAATTTTGCACCACACCAAGCCCTAAACGAATATGCAAGACTTGTCAGCAGTTGTCGGAGCTATAAGATAGATACACAGATGCTAATCCGACATGTTTTGCATCGTAAATTAATTATTATTTATCGTTTACGCCAACTTGTCTTCATGGGCGTCCGGAGCGGGGTGCAAGGGGGTGCAATTGCACCCCCTGGAAAAAATGTGGAGTTATGAAACAAGTAAAATTACTTGTTTTGCAATCCCTGGAAAAATTTCTGTGGACGCCCATGCTTGTCTTTCGCTCGACGGCGCTTTGAATGTGAATGGTTCATAAATCTTCCAACTTATCCTCGTCTAAACGTTTTCTTATTTTAAAAAACCGACGATCACCGCAAGAGAAATTCTTGTGTTGTACTCGATTTTCTGTTGCACTTCATTCCTGAGAGTTACAGCTTTCGTCTTCGCAGAGATTATCAGTCTGCGCTTTCCTGCCTCTAGTTTTCGGTCGACTGCTGGTAAAACACAAACATTTTGGCCGATTCAATGCACGATACAGAGCAACGGCCAGTGGCGTAGCGTGACTTTCGGGGGACCGGGGGCATCCTTGACATGGGGTCCCTATAGGATATGGGGGCCCATATGGGCTAACTTAGATTACATCGTTCTAAAAATAAGGTTTACTCCCTAATTCAATAATTACTCACTTTGTAGCAGTAATATTGAAATAGTATAGTAAAATGTAAAAATAAATCATTGTTTAGTAAGTTGCAACCACCCTTCGGAGGCCTTCTTCTTCCGGGGCCCGGGGGGCTTTCTGCAAATTGCCCCCCTCGCCCCCACCCACGTTACGTCACTGGCAACAGCGATGCTGGATAAACGCTAGAAAGGAATGATGCCAGGGAAAGGACAAAAAGGGTGACCAAAAAAATGATGGACAGATGGTACGGAGCAGTGGACAGAACTGCAGTTGTCAGCAGCTGACAGGAAAACATTGTTGGAAAAAGGAAATTCATGTTGTCGGTTCAACTTTAGGACATAATAATAATAATAATAATAATAATAATAATAATAATAATAATAACAATAAGAAGAAGAAAAAAAGAAAAAGAAAAAGAAAAAGAAAAAGAAAAAGAAGAAGACTATAGCTGCATACATTGATCAGAGAAAAACGGACGATGCCAATCCTAATAAACCACTTTAAACCAAGCCATTGTTATTATGATTATCCAGTGGCGCAGCCAGGATTTCGGAATAGGGTAGCACGCCGACATTTTAAGAGTTTCAGGTGTTAAGGCGAAGTCTTGACGAGCAAAGAAACTTCGTCGTGTCAATCTCCGGCGCTTTGAACTTCTATCGTTCATTCTCCAGCATTTATACGTCACCCTACATGTCCCCCCTGCAACCCCCGCCCTCCAACTATTCAAACGGGTTTGCACAAATCCTATAACCGGCCCAGCCCGAATCGGGGGGGGGGTAATGTTATTATTTCATATTATTATTATTATTATTATTATTATTATTATTATTATTAGTATAGTAGTATTATTATTATTATTATTAGTATTATTATTATTATTATATGCAGCTTTATGGTCAAGTTTCGAAGACAGAATTTGTAGTCGAATGCCTAATATCTGATAGATATTCAACTACGAAACATCAAGTCCTTTGTAGTTGTAGTTGTAGTTGCTGCAGTCAATAAGAGACAGAAATATTCTACAACTACTAAATCAACAAACTCTAGACAGCCGCAACTACTCACAGTCGCTGTTTTCTTTTGACAACGACGACGATGACTAAGACACCGACAACGACAGTGACGATGAAGGCGATGCAACCGGCATAAACTCCTATTGCAGTTGTTGCAGGCAAAGAAAACCTGTCAGCTGCAGTGCAACAACAACAACAACAATGATGATGATGATGATGATGATGATGATAATAATAATAATAGTAATAATAATAATGATGATGATGCTGATGATGATACTACTACTACTACTACTACTACTACTACTACTACTACTAATAATAATAATAATAATAATAATAATAATTGTGTTGTTGTTGTTGTAATAGTTGCCTAATGTGGTTCAAATCTGACCGGTGGCATAATGTAAGAATGAACTTTTGACCTCAAATTGTGTAGGCCTACGTATCACGTGCTGCTTATGCCGCATTAATTTCGATGGTGCGGTAGGCCTAATAGACCAATTGACACGACATAGCCATGGAACCATTGGAGTTTATCTGATATTTTATGGAAGAGTCCTGACATTATTACCCCTCTTTGAAACCGACTTATCCACGACAAACTTACTTACCATTGAGGACGTTATTTTCGAGCAGCCTAACTAGAGACCTAACTAGAGGCCTAGATCTATTATCCTTGATATTCGTTCAATGTATGAAGCATTACTATATGCATACATCGCGCATTTTCAAATAAATATGGACAATATAGAAATAGACTTAGAAAATATAATTTCGTATCAAATGTTGTAAAACCATTTAGAATATGATTGGTTTTGAAGAAAGTACAAACGCATTTGGGGCCATCCAGAAATGACGTCACGCACTTAGGGGGTTCAAACATTTGTGACGATGGGTGACGACGGGGGAGGGGGTCCAGAAATGTAACGTCACACAATACTAAATATTTTTATTAATACCGCAATGCTATGTTACCACAAAATTTAACGTATTTTACACTTATAATTGTATTATACACTTCATTTTAAAAAAAGAATTTGAAAACGTTTCTCAATATTGTTTCAACTATATTAATATAATTATAATAAAATATAATAATTTTAACTGAAAAATATATATGAAAACTTTCGAACGAAACGTTAATTTTGACATTGGAAAGACGACAAGATGATGGGGTTAACGCATTGTGACGTCATATTTTTTGAGGGGTCTGACTTTTTGCGACGACGTCTGACGAAGGAGGAAGGGTTAAAAGAAACCTGCCAAAATCGCGTGACGTAATTTATGGATGACCCCTTTCAAATGGTCTCGTCACCGAGTTTACACTTCCTGCCGTCAATAATTACCAGACGTTAAGGCTCAAATTGCTTGAACAAGAGGCCATATATTATAACGCTCACAGTAGTAATAACACGCGCTAAACTTAAGATTATTTATCTACATCCTGTACATAATTGCAGCAGTTTGTGCGTCTTCTGAAGAGTATAAGGGGGGCCGCAATGACGTCAATGGCCCCCGGGACAACAGCATTCTCTGACGAACGTAGACGTCGGTATTTCCACAAATTGCCTAATGCGGTGACCCGTCAAATGCGCGACCGACATTTGCGCGCCGACATTTGCGCGCCGACATTTGCGCGATATTAGTTGCTATAATTGGGGTTAGGGGCTGTCCATTAATTATGTCAACAATTTTTGGGCAATTTTTGACCCCCTCCCCTTGTCAACCATAGATGTAAAAGACGTTGGGAAAATAATTTAAAAAACGTTAAAAAACGTAAAAACTTTACTGAAATAAAAAAACGTTAAAAACGTTGAATAAAAAACGTTACCGACGTTTATCCGAGCGAGATTAGGTAATGTGCCTTATACCCACTCACGAGAAATAAAGAAATCAAGTCACACTATGCAAAACGACCGTGAAATGAAATATACAGCAATAATACTGTCATAAATTTCTTACTTTATGTTGTAAGTAAGTAAAGCTGGATGACCTGCTAATATGCAATCGACTATACTCTATAGCTAAACAGCAGAAAGGTTATTAATTAGCTCGTTGTAGATGATTTAAGAAAATCTGTATTTTTTATTTTGCCAACGTTTTTTATTATAAAAAACGTTGGCAAAATTTTTTTAAAAACCTTAAAATACGTAGGAAAAATAAAAATCGTAAAAACGTTTATTACATCTATGTTGTCAACAACTGTCAACTTTCACTTACCCTCCCTCCTCCCATAATTGCGTCAAAAACCAAAAACTTTTGACTCCCCTCAAGATCAATGACAGGTCCCAATAACAAGGTTATTATTTCTTGTGTTGATGACCATTTTCCCCTTTTTGCTCATCGAATGCCAAAAGGTGGTGGTGATGACCTTTTTTGTCATGCTTTTTTTCCATTGTAATAAGTAGTATTCCATGAAATTTCCTATTTTTTGATTATTTGTAAAAAGTGAAATTGTTGACGTCAACTTTTCTTGATCCCCTCCCCTGTCAACAACTGTCAAACTTTTTCAAACCCCCTCCCCCTAATTTGTTGACGTAATTAATGGACAGCCCCTTAGGGTTAGGGTTAGAGTAAGGGTTAGATTTTGGGTTCTGATTAGGACTATGGTTACTAAAGCATGGATGACTTTTAATTTATAGCGCATTTCGTGCTTCGTGTCGTCGCGCAAATGTCGTCGCGCAAATGTCGGTGAACCTTAATGCCAAGTTAATGGAACGTCTATTCGGCCTCGTTACAGACATCCCAATGTTAGCCGGTCTTTGGAAGGCTGTGACAAACGCCTGAACAGTATATTTTATTTATCTGCATATTTGGACCAAAGCGCGAAATTAGTATAATAATTGTAAAATAGGCCTACTTGAGTTTTTCTCCTTCTGTTCCAGGTTTTGGACTTCGACTGTCGAAGCTACAAACGGAAAAACAATTTAGCATTTGAAATGAACCGAAATAGATTAATAGAATTTATTGTCGACTAATGGGGTTGCTACTGTAGCAACGCTTCGTATGGCAGGGTTCCTGAAAATGTTACTCGCTAAAACGCTCTTTTATTTTTCCGTCTGTTTAGTTTCCAAGAATCTTGAGGTCAAATTGCTCAAATGGGTCATTTTGACAATTTGTTGGGTCGCCAGTAATCGAAGGGTCTTGACCCATGCACGACCCGTAGACTTTTTAAGGCTGCGGATGCAATCTTCAGTCCACGTTAATTAACAAACAGACCTAGAACATATTTTGCAGTGCAATGTTTGCATCTTCTCAGCGTTGACGACACTATCCGTGATTACTAACTGTGATGGAAAAATTTACGATTGGTTTGTACTGTGGCATTTCATTGTAGAGTAGCAACTAGCAATGCACCGTAGAGAAATCGAACATGAGTTTTGACTTATAGCTTAACAGCGTGTGTGAAATCAATCCACTGACAAATAGCTTACTGTATGGCTGGTTCCGGGAAAAATTGTTCTCGCTTATATGACAAATACATGTATATTATGGAATAGGCCAACATGTACATTTTATAGTGTTGCATTCAAATGCAGTGGCGGTTCCACCATGTTGATGACTGGGAATGCACCCCTCCATCCTACCCCCCATCGGGGTTTCGGATGGACTTTTTTGCTTGTCAACCTATTTTCCGATGAGTTTTAAAAAAATTGTTAAAAATACTGCAAATTATCTTTTTTTGCTTGTCAGCCTTTTTTAGCAAGGTTTATTAATATATTTAATGGGCAAAACACTAACAATGACCTTTTTCTCATTTTTTTTCTTTTTCCTTCTTCGCTTTGCAACCCCACCAACTTCCTATAATTTTTTCCATCCGCCACCAAGAATTCCTGGAACCGCCACTGTTCAAATGTTGTCATCAATAATTATTACCTTCAAGCGAAGTGGTGGTAGGTCTAGTGGTAGTCCTGTAGGCATACTTGGTGGTAGGCGTTTCACGGTACTTGGTGGTAGCTCTGGCGTCGTTATTAATTCCAGAACCGGAGAAAGGAGAGTCGTCGTCATCGTCCATTTCCGCGGCGTGACCAAGGTTATCATCGAAACCGACAGCATGGCCACCAGTCGCAACTGTAGCAGTATACAAAACGACTGAACATAGACATATGTATACAACGGCTTGGTCCACCCATAGGGCCGCCGAGAGGGGGTTAGGGGCAAATGCACAGGGGCCCGGCGGTCTGGAGGGGGCCCGGGCCTATGATGAATATGTATAATTGACGATAATAGGCTACCAATAACAACACTAAAGAAAGTTTACGATGTTAAGCTGTGCAGAGGGGCCCGGCGACTAAAAGGGGGGCCCGAGACCTGAAGACACATAAAAAGGAAGAGCGTGAAAAGAACGACAAGCAAAAGCCGGGCATTTTGCACAGGGGCCCGGCATTTCTCTCGGCTGGCCTGTCCACCCATGGGTTGGGTTGGGTTAGGTCAGAAATGATCATGTTTATGGTGGGTGGGCTGGTTCGGGAAAAGAAGTAATGCAGTGCCGGATTAACTTTATGGAGGCCTGGCGCAAACATCGCAACAAAACTTTAAAAGACCCTCAACCCTCCAAGATCGAAGTTTCAAACCTTTGCCAAAAATTATGACAATTAATTTTAAAATATAGAAAACGTCCTTAAATATATTTATTAAAAATTAAATACAATTAGTACTGTGCTTTTGTTAAAATTCATTGTCCGTGATTTAATATTATCTATTTATTTTAAAAAAAAATAAAAATTGAGTCAGTGGGCCCCGGGCGCAAGTGCGCCTACCAATTGCGCCATGGTTAATACGGCACTGAAGCCACGGGGTAAGAAATTTTAATGTATTGCGGTGAGTTGGGCTGGGTTTGGTAAAGTGACCTTATTGCTTTCGTCGGTTGGGTTTTGATCTTAATCATGTTGGGTTTGGTTTTAAAAAACGGGCCCATGTCCATGTCTGATTGAACATACGATCGATCCTTTACATTTTAGCACCTACTGTATATAGCAGCACAAGAGGCCACCCGTGCAGATTGTTCGAGCAGATGGTGAGACTAAGGAAGAAAAATATTTCACTGCAAGAATTGTGGACACACGGAACAGTCTGTGGACGAAGAGGCAGTAACAGTGTCGAGCATTTGCAGTGGACTGAACCCTCCCTTTGGAATGCCTTGAACCCATCCATTCGAGCATCACTTCTTACTCCCTCGCTCTGCTCAATGCGAAAGCTAAAGTCTCACCACTTTACCATGAGACTCCAGTGCCAGGAGCGCCTCTGAGTAGAAATATAAGAGGCACTATACAAATACTACACTACATTACAATAAACGGATTCAAAAGTTATCTGGGAAAACTAGGTTCTTGAATGTAAAGTTGTTACAATGGTTGTCAGACAGGCTAACTTATCCTCCTAAACCACTTGGAATCACATTTATTATTATTATTATTATTATTATTATTATTATTATTATTATTATTATTATTATTATTATTATTATTATTATTATTATTATTATTATTATTATTATTATTATTATTATTATTATTAGTAGTAGTAGTAGTAGCAGTAGTAGTAGTAGCAGCAGCAGCAGCAGCAGCAGGCCCAGCAGCAGCAGCAGCAGCAGCAGCAGCAGCAGCAGCAGCAGCAGCAGCAGCAGCAGCAGTGGTGGTGCAGCAGCAGCAGCAGCAGCAGCAGCAGCAGCAGCAGCAGCAGCAGCAGCAGCAGCAGCAGCAGCAGGTGCAGGTGCAGCAGCAGCAGCAGCAGCAGCAGCAGGTGGTGGTGGTGCAGCAGCAGCAGCAGCAGCAGCAGCAGCAGTGGTGGCAGCAGCAGCAGCAGCAGTGGTGGCAGCAGCAGCAGTGGCAGTGGCAGCAGCAGCAGTGGCAGTGGTGGCAGCAGTGGCAGCAGCAGCAGCAGCAGCAGCAGCAGCAGTGGTGCAGCAGCAGTGGTGGTGGTGGTGGCAGCAGCAGCAGCAGCAGCAGCAGCAGCAGCAGCAGCAGCAGCAGCAGCAGCAGCAGCAGCAGCAGCAGCAGCAGCAGCAGCAGCAGCAGCAGCAGCAGCAGCAGCAGCAGCAGCAGCAGCAGCAGCAGCAGCAGTAGCAGCAGCAGCAGCAGCAGTAGTAGCAGTAGCAGCAGCAGTAGCAGTAGCAGTAGTAGTAGTAGTAGTAGTAGCAGTAGTAGTAGTATAGACTAACCATATGATGTTCTGGCCAAGATGATGAGACTGATTGGAAATATCTCGTAGAGCAACCAGCGAACATTGGAAAAGCTATTCGGTGGCATAATAATAATAATTGTCAAGAGCTGGTCGGATGTCCGAGAGTAGAAGAAGAAGAGGAGGCTGCTATGAAAGAAATAACTCGTCTAAGACTCGTGTTGTCATTGGACAGTTCTCAAATCGGTTCCAAGCTGTTCTGGTTCGATGCGTATTAAATTAGGCCTATAAGCCCTATCTATCGCTTCACACTATAGACCGAGCGAAAACTGCAAAGCGTATATACGCTTTCCTTCGAGCTTGTATATATATATATATAGTGAGATGTGATCATTATAGAGGATAAAAACAGATAATGATATCTCACTTCTAGCTAATTATGTGTACCTCCCTCATAAAAGTAGTCCGTATTCATCATCGGGTGTTTGTGAACCGACAGAGATATGGTCTGACTCTGACCAACTGTCTGTAGGTCACTCACTCATGCAGTCAGAAAGAACTTAAGTTTCCATCGAAGACCCAACCCTGTAATTACCCAGTTAGTTAACCTTGACTTAAAGGCATCTACAGTTATATACGTTAAATTCGAGTACAGTAAAGCTTCATTAGGCCTATAACGATATCTGCGGGAGAGAGCAAATTGCCCATGCGCTTGTCTGCGGGCGACATCTGCGGGACGGAGCAAATTGGCTATAATTTTTGAAATGAGCTATTGTTCATTTAGATTTTACAGTAGTATAGCATAAAGTGCTTTGCATATGATTATCTTCAGCGTACAGTATGGACTTGATTAAGTCTAGATTAGTTTGTGATTAATTGTGATTAGTTTTGGGTGGATCGCGAAAAGGTAAAATATTGTTTTCCAGTCGATTTCGTGGAAAAACCGGAAATTAGTTGGACCTTCCAAATGTCGTACGGCTCGAGGAACCGGAAATTAGTTAGATTAAAACTTTGGGCATATTGGGTGGTCTTCTCCATCGAAGGCGTTGGAGGGGACGTAGGTTGGTTTAATCACATATATGTATAGATATGATTACTCACCAATGTTCTTGATTAGAAAGTTTCTGTATGGTATACAAATTTGGGAATTATGTGTTGATTAATAATACTGATGAAAATCGTATTAACTTCAAACTGCCAGTTAATTAATCTATAGAATTGCTGGTTGATTAATCTAGAAAATCGCTCGGTGCTGTAACTGTATTGAATGATGTATGAGGCGCGCTCGTAGCAGTTATGATGATAGTTCTAGCTATTCGCTATCAATTTATTTGTTTTGGAAATGTGACGTCATGGCTGGTTCTTCGTAATAAAAGGATGCCGGTCGAGTTGCATATTCACTTAGTCCGGAGAATGTAAGCTAAGCGAGTTGTGCTCTTGCCGACATTGTAACATCAAGAATGTCGTTATAGCTGCATACGCTATAGTAGATCGACGTATTTTTGTCGAGCCTCTATTGCAAAATCGTCGGTACCGGCGCTGGTTTCAGAAGCGGAGCTATGGTGTCCGGCGCCCGGGGACAAAACATACTGATGGCGCCCCCTCAACTTCACGAAAACCCTGACAAGCAAAAAGAGGTCATCACTCCGCTTGGTTTAGTTAGCTATGTGAGCGCGGACGCCCCAAACAACTACATTGATGCTTTTTGGTTGCGTCTATTTTGCAGTTTTACTACATTAAACCTATGGGCGTCCGCAGAAATTTATCCAGGGGGTGAAAAACAAGGCTTTGTGACGAAAGAAACAAGTAATTTTACTTTTTTCTTGACCACAATTTTTCCAGGGGGTTCAATTGCATCCCCTCTGGACGCCCATGATTAAACCCGATTTTGGCGCCCCCTCACCTCGTCGCCCGAGGTCATTTGTATCCCTCCGCCCTTAGATCCGCCGGCCTCTGGCTGGTTTGTCGATTTTTGTGGTTTGTGGCACAGTGGCAGTAAGCGGCATCGGCGCACACTTGGATGAAAAGTGGGGGCCCCAACTCTGACCTTTCCCCTTTCTTATGGTAGTCTCTGAAAAGGTGTGGAAGGGGCTCGAGTCTAGAGGTCTAGGCCTAATTGAAGTTTATGCCTATGGTAAGCAGCGTCGTTAAAACGATGCGCCACTGTAGACCCTAGCCTATATGCATCCAGGAGTCTGAATCTGTGCTGACGATTTGGAGGAACTAAAATTTCAAATTAGGTCTAAATTCTTTTGCTGCATTCCTTTGATCCACTTACTATATATATATATATACTATATATATATATATATATATATATATATATATAAAAATATATATATATATATATATATATATATATATATATACAGAGAGAGAGAGAGAGAGAGAGATGAGAGAGAGAGAGAGCGAGAGAGCACTGATGATGTAGGGCCTACACTATTCTTCAAGAATTGGAAAAAAATAAAATTAAATAAAATTAATAGGCATTCGCAGACGACGAGTAAATGGAAGCAGGTGGGACACAGACGGCCTTATAGTTTTGATAGCATTCGATATCTGCCAGTTCAAAGAATCTGCACTTGAATTTTTTTTATGTCTTTCGCGCCTGTCGATTTTTATTGAATCTCGCAATCGAGAAAATTTAGGGAATCTTCTATTGCTACTGTCCACAATTCCACATGCAGCGAATCTCTAAGTCGATCCTTGATATCTTTCACGCCTTTCAAATTTGTATGTAGGACAGTAAGTAAGTAAGTAAACGCGAAACTTCTATAGCGCTGCCCGAAAGCTTGGCGCATTCCAGCTTATTCACGAGCGCTCAATCTAGGTAAATCCATAATCCGTAATCCGTAGTCCGTACGTGGTGGTCGAGGTTGTAGATCCAGGTAGGCATGCAGTCGCAGCATTTATGGAGGATGATAACAAGACAGTAGGCCTACATGGATAAATTCCCCAGTCAGCCAGACAGTCAATTAGCCAGTTAGTCAGTCAGAAACTCTAACTGGCTTATATATCATAGGCCTATATATTTTAGCTTATTTAGCTTTCAGTCAGGGTTTAATCTAGAGACCCTGACCTGGGGAACTGAAAAATGGGGACTGAAAAAGGGGGGGTAACTGACAAAGCCGGGGGATTTTTGCTAGGGGCCGCTGTTAGTCCACGGGAATTTGAAATTTTAGGGGAAAGGGCAATTTCCCCCGGAAACGGCCTAGATTAAACACTGGGCAGTTTCCGGGGGAATTGCCTTTCCCCGGAAATTTAAAATCCCCCCCGGAAATTTTTGCATACTACATCAACTAACATCAGCCCCTAGCAGAATTCCCCCCGGCTTTGTCAGTTTCGCCCCCCTCCGGCTTTTTCAGTTTCTCCTCCGGAGTCCAGGAGTCTACAGATTAAACACTGTTTGTGGCTGTGAGTATAGGTATCAATTATAATAAGCCAGCAACATGACGCGTCACTATAGGATCTGTTTAACAGGCCCTGTTTTAAGAAAAATTTATCATTGCACTAAACTCAGAAAATTTGTGGATATCCGCGCAAAAAAACAAGCAAAAAACGTCGTTCAAAAAATTTAGCACTGCATAAAGCACATTAACCACTGCACATTTTCATTTTATCACTGCACATTTTGTGTATCGCTGCACGCTAAAACAGGCCCTGTTGTTTAGGGGCGCAAATACAGAGCGTTTGCAAATAGCAGAGATGTGCAAAGTCTCTAACCTCGAGTCTCAAGCAAGTCTCGAGTCTTTACCCCCAAGTCTCAAGTCAAGTCGCAAGTCACAGGCCCGAGTCGCAAGCAAGTCTCAAGTCTTTTCAAGTCGCAAGTCACATGCCTCGAGTCGCAAGCAAGTCTCAAGTCGGTAATCAGTCTCACCCAACGTGTATATTTTAAGCAATAAACAAGTTAATTACTATTATTACGAATTAATAGTAATCAATATAATAGAACATCTGTTATGTGAGTAATTATTTACTTTAAATTAATACATTTGATGCCATGTGGTAACTAATCATCAATTAACTACCGGTCATTTTACGTGGTTCTACGTTTTTACATTTTAAAATCCTTGCCGAATTTAGCAACTTCAGGATGTCCATGACTAGATTGACTACTTGTAGATCTCTCCATTTTACTTTCAGACTGAAAAACTTTTACTATTAAATTAATGCGAGAATATTAGCCGCATAAATATGCATATAATTTACTAGTCTAGACTCTAGAACAAAGCATTTGACGCTATAATATAGTGTTGCACTTGCAGCAGAATTTTTATAAAAATATTGGCATGACAGATCTACAGCGCAATTTAAAAGCCGTGATCGGCTTATCATTATCGTGATCGTGAAAACCGCGGGTATTTACCCGCGGGTACGGGTAGGGTAGGTACACACATTTACGGGTACGGGTCGGGTACGGGTAAACACATACCCGTTTTAACGTAAAGTTATATTTTCATTTCTCACTACTATAGCAAATTAGCAATGCAGTAATATAAAAATAATATTTTATCATCGCGTTCAGTTTGTCAGACAGCATGCATTTTTTGAAAACATAAAGGAAATACAGATGACGTAATCTGACATCATCAGTAATAAATCTATAAACAGGCTCTTTGACCGAGAAGTTCTTCTGTAAAGTTTTGTTGTTTAACTTGAGCTCTAATGCCTGCTCATATTATGCGTGCTATTTACAATTAAAGTAGCCCTATTTCACTGTTGCCTCTCTGTAGTCTCTAGGAAAATACGGGTTCACGGGTCCATGTACAGGGTAAACACACCCGCGGGTACGGGTCCAAAATTCCAAATCCAAAACTCCAAATTCCAACCAAAGTCGGTTACGGGTACGGGTACGGGTACGGGTACGGGTACACAGGGGTACAGGTCGGGTAGGGTACAGCGCCTTGGGACGGGTAGGGTAGGGTAAAAAAGTTTTTCTGCGGGTACGGGTAGGGTATGCATTTTTGCTGTGCACATCTCTATTAGGAGATTGCATCAAAAAACTTAAAAGTCGCAAGAACAGGCCTCGAGATAGGGCTATTTCGAGTAAAGTACTCGACTCCAAATTAGCATAGAATAACCAAAGAATTTCTCTACCGTTTTTCTGAATATCCGAAGAAATTGATATGTAACTGTATCTAGTGTTCTGCTTTGTTAAAGGCCATGAGGCAAGTTACGCATTATGTGACAGTAACGTTTGCAAATCATGTATTTGGTTTTACGCGAGTACTCGAGTTCGAACTCGACTAAACTACTCGGTTAAAGTCTCAAGTAAGAGTCTTTACCCCAAGTCTCAAGTCAAGTCGCAAGTCACGAGTCGCAAGCAAGTCTCAAGTCTGAAAAGCGAGTCGACTCCGTCGGCTGACTCGAGTCTCCAACTCTGGCAAATAGAACCTTTTTATAGGGGCCTATTTTAAAAAGAAAGTGGGTGTCATTTTAGGGATTTCTGCAGAATAGGTGCTGTTGATTTTTATTTCAAAAGAAAGCTATCGATTAGCCCTCTCTTTCTAGACTTTAAGGCCTATTGTACAGGTATTATATTTTCATAAAAAGCGATTTCTAAACACTGTAGTAGCAACACTCTGAACAAATTCCAAATGATCGGCGGCCATCTTTACTCAGAGAAAACTTAGGGAAAATAAAAGATTGACAGAGCGCTATTTTCTGTCGAGAATCTTCTTCGAAATTCGCTACAGAATGGCTGATCGAGAAGAGAACGTCTACAAGGCGAAGTTGGCGGAACAGGCGGAGCGCTACGACGGTGAGCACGATGGCTGGAAACGATGTCTATTGACGTTATGTTCGGTACAGACTTGGGATATTTAATTTACTTAGCGCTTTGATAATAATGAACTAGTGGTTAGCGTAAGGTGTCCCTACGCAGACCTTATTGGAGTCTACTCGGCTCTGGTGGACATTGAAGTACCCGGGAATCGCACCCAGGGTACTTCAATTGTAAATTTTGCATACGTAATTTTTAATATTCCTGAGGTTCACTAAAGTTTGAGGCCAACAATTTGAAACTTCTTATCTCAGAGTTAGGTTCTCACAATCTTTAATTTGTTGACTAAGATATCAGTAATAGCATATTACTGATTTATATATTGTTGCTGACAAATTTAGTGCATGGTATTGTTTGTGGGCGTGATATGACGCCCAAACTTGTGTTATTATTGTGCTGTATGAACGAATATTGCTTTTACAGAATTGACAGTTAATGGGACTCTACTGTATTGCACATGCACAACTGCTTCATTGCATTTAATTTAGAAATGGTCGACTTTATGAAGCGTGTATCTGCTCTTGATGAAGAGCTTACAGTGGAAGAAAGGAACCTCATTTCCGTGGCATATAAGAACGTGATCGGGGCACGACGTGCTTCATGGAGAATTCTGAGCAGCCTTGAATTAAAGGAGGAGAACAAGGGCGACAGCCATGTGGATGTGACTCGCCAGTACAAGGCACAGGTGAAGATGTTGTTTTGCAGCCGAACAAACGTTTGAATTTGATCACAGAAGCATATAAGTTATTCTAATAATTCTGCATTTAACTACTGAATGTTATGTTGTTGTGATGAAATTTCTTTATTCTATTTACTATCTTCTAGTTTAAAAGAGTTGTCAGAAGTAAGATTTTGAGATAATGGTTTTCAATATTTGCTGTAAGGATCTTTTAGTGATTAACACAAAATACGGTATATTACTTGAGTGGAACCACTGATAGAGTATTGAAAAAATGCTTTGTAGCACACACACACACACACACACACACATCGGTGAACAGCCAGCTAGAGACTTGAATTGATGACAGGCTAGAATAGAAATGCATCACTTGGTTTAAGTTATTGATGTTAGAGTCATTGTTAGAAATGTCATGCTTTTTTAGAGAAAAATAGTGATAATTCTGATGAATGTTTTTTGTTAGGTGGAAAAAGAGTTGAGGGATGTCTGTCATGATGTTCTTGATGTCTTGGAAAAGCATCTCATTCCTTCTGCGGGATCTGGAGAATCTAAGGTCTTCTATTACAAAATGTTAGTATTTTAAAGTTTTCATTGATTTATAGGAGCATAGAAAATGTTAGGCATACATTCCTTGTTATGTAAGTATGAGGATTTCAATTCAAAGACTATATTTGCCAGTTGCTGTGCTTTTTGTTTAAATTTTGAAATCCAATTTATATTTCATAGCTCATAGTTACAATTGAGGTTAAGTTTAAATTTTGGTTAGACTTAAATTTGAATTAATAGAATTATGTTTATGCTTTGGTCTTATCCTTGTGAAGTTTAATAGACAATTAATAAATTGTTACTTCTGTCCTGTCTGCATTTTCTTTAAGAAAAAGTCTTTTGGCAGTACTTTATTGATGCCACTTACTGTAGTGTTGTTGCTTTGTTTCCAACTGTGACTATATCTTATGGCACATTTAACCCTTTCGCCCCTATGGATCCTGTGCATCCATTCCCTGTCCCCTAGGCTCCTGGGGAAAATTATGGGGTTGTTTGGGGCTCCCACATAAACTCATATCTTGAGCAAATGTTAGCATAGAACAAAAATTCAGAATTGAACTGTGTTTACTTCCAGCATAGAATATTTAATACCATGAAGAAAATTAAACCGGCCGTATGGGATTAGGAAAAGAAGCAGAAACCTTTTGTTTAATCGGTAGTTGAATGCGGCTTTGTGGGGCGACATTTTAAAAGATTCCTAATACTGTTGTTACCCTGTTACATTCTGCTGTTGCATGATGAGCTGTATGTAATACAGAAGAGCAGTTGCAGGTTCATCGGCTAGATTTAGTTGGCTTAATTTTAAATTGACTGAAGTACATTATGGAATGAAATTATTGAAATCTAAACCGCAGATGAATTTCTGATGGTTCAGGAAAGGCGATTACCACAGATATCTGGCAGAGTTTGCGACGGGAAACGATCGCAAGGAAGCGGCGGAGAACAGCATGGTGGCGTACAAAGCAGCAAGAGATATTGCCGAAACGGAACTCGCTTTCACCCACCCGATTCGACTGGGTCTTGCCCTCAATTTCTCAGTATTTTACTACGAGATCCTTCACTCGCCCGAAAGAGCGTGCCAGCTGGCCAAGACCGCGTTCGACGACGCAATAGCCGAGTTGGATACGCTGAGCGAGGAAAGTTACAAAGATTCCACGCTGATCATGCAACTTCTCAGAGACAACCTAACACTGTGGACATCAGACATGAGTGGTAGGGCCATCTTGTTAATATTTGTGTTGATATGCATTTCATAGGTAAAGTTTGTAGAATTTGAAGGATTGGTTCTGAAAAGTGTATTTTCCAAAAATTATTGCTGCTTAGACTTTGTAAAACACACAATGACTTTGTGAATTCATTTGTTCTACACACGTGGTCCATAAATCACGATTACTGTGGTGACCACATTATGCTGCAAATTTATAAAATTTTATCTTCTGGCAGACTAAACGCTATTTTCAGCATTTAAAATATCAGTTTATCGACTGAAAGTGCTGTGAGGGATGCATTTTACTGCTGCGTCCTGTACTTTATTATGTGAACTGATTAGTTGGTTTTTAACATTTCTTGGGCTTTGTTTGCTCTTTAGGTGACGATGAAAATAAGGATGGCAAGGTTGAAGATGTTGAAAATGATGCTGGCCAGCAGTAGCCGTTGCAGCTTCTGTGGCGTCGACATCTAGCCATCAACAATGTCTGTGTTAAGCTTTATCCAAGTTTATCAGTTCAAGAAATTCCGACTACTACCTTTCTCATTTAGATCTAAGATTTTTGATAGTTTGCTTAATTCGATGCTTGTGCTCCTCTTAGGATCTGGTCTGTCGTGTGTTGTGCATTTGAACGTGCATCATCTGGGACATGTTTATTTTTTCAGCTTTGCTAAATTGCATTCTAAAATTAGTGCTCGGTATAGGAAACTTGCAAATGTATTGGTTTGCGCTGAAAGAATGCTATGTGTTGGCCTAACCTGTAGACCTATGTGCTACAGTTTCAGTTAGATGATGAGGCTTGCTTCATTTTTCCCTATAACAAAATAGTCTCACACGTTGTGTGTTAATTTCATTAACATTTAGTACAGCATTAAATTACTGTAAACTGATATGCAGTAATACCTTCCTGCATTTCCTGCATATCATCCTCTCATGAGTAAATTGTTTGTGCCTAGAGTTAGGGGAGCTTTTTTATTATCTGTTTGCTTTGATTTAGGAGTTTATTTATTTGGTGAGTCTGCCGCTGTGAAGTTCGCTCCACAGCGTACTTTGGTGTATTTACTGTCGTACCTATCTAATATATTGCATGGTGTTGTAATCTTGTTGGTTGTAATAGTTACTTAAACGAATAAAAATATTTTTATGCTTTGAGAACTCTTCCACTATTCTACTGTCATCGGTGATACTGGTAAATTTTATAAGAGTTTAATATTGTGCGCGTGTTTCTTAGCGAGTACATTGCGTGATATTTCATTGAAGCCAGAAACATTCCGTCATTTCCGTCATGCTTCAAATTTTGATTTAATTGCCTGTGATTTATAAATATTGTATTAAAGCCAGTTTTTTTCTAAATGAAAAAATTGTGGATTTTTGCCATGCGTCTAGGTAGTTTATGCTTTGCTTGCAAAAGCATTTCGTGCCGCTTGTTGCTTTGCCTCAATATAGAACAATTTATAGTTATCTGCAACAGTCATGGTTGTTGTACTGATTGGAAGTAGTTTCGGGTGTTGTACTGTGCTTGAATTACTCCTCTTGCCGACAGTCGATCCTTCCGACGTGACGTGGTCTTGGACTGGAACATTTGCTGTGAAATCTCATTCCATTTTGAATTCATCAGTTGGTGTTGTAGATCTATTTCAAGCCGTGCCATTTGGAAGCAGGTAAACTTGACATTCCGGAAATATGGATCTGTTGAACTGAATCTCTGTAACATTTTGCACTGATGAGCTTGAATAAATTTCAGTCGTTTTTTGATTGTATTTTAATTTGCAGTAAGAATATAGCAGGATTTAACACATTGAACCCTTTTAGGAGTAGTGCATAGTTTCACATTATCCAGCGGTGTGATGGAGCCGGTTCGGTCCGAGTTTTTGCAAACCGTTTGCTAATATACCGACGACCAGTTTGCAAGAACCGTTAGTAAAGCTGATTAGCTATTAATTTCTATTTTATATCGATGACAAAAGTCACAAAAATCAATGTGCAGTATTGTTCATACAACACTAAGATATTGTGTGACAGAATGGCATAACAGTCCACAGGTTGATCGTATAAAAATTGGAATACAAATATTTCTTCCTCGTCAGGAGAGGACTTTAGTATAGAAAATTATGTAATAAACTAGTGATTAATTTATCATTTTATATATCTGTTATAAAATTACAAAGTTAATATTCACAGAGTGACATCTGAAAACCAGACTAATACTTTGCCTCTGCGATGTATAGTACTGTATATTGTTTGTTAGTATACAATAGTAGTCTAGTAATAGAGACGGCATTGCTTTGATGTAAACACGAAATTCGTTGAAATCTGCACAACTTGATGATATTGTATTTTTCGTCGCAGGTTTGTTTAAAGTAGCTTGATGAAATATGGGAATTGAGTATCCAAATTTTCTTGGTTTTGTTGATTGACTGGCTACAGTTACGGACATCAACTCGTTTTTATACAGGGCTTCTAAACACGTTTTTTTTCCTTTTTTGACTGATGCCATAGGCTTTATGATAGTGTTGCCATGGAAGTTGATTGATTGATTGTCAGTAGTGATTGATTGATTAATTGAGTGTCTGGTCCCCTAGTGCCCCCTCCCTGTTGGGACCCTATACTTAATGCTACATACATAACAAATGGTTGGCCCCCATGATTAGAACTTGCCACCCCAACGGCCCCTCCCCCCACTTGCCAAATCCTGGAGCCGCCACTGCAGTAGGGTGGTTTCAAAACGCTAAAATAGTTGCCGAAACTGCAGGCGACTTCAAACTTAGACAAACATCTTAACGTTTAATCTAGCTTTTAATTTTTGCCCAGAAGTTCAACGAGTGCTATGCGAGGCATGCTGTTGGAATTTCGTTGACGTGTACACAGTTGGGCCTATGAACAAATGATTCAGAATTATTCTAAACTAAAAGTTCTAAAGAGGCAATGAAAACAGTAGAACCATTGTTGATTTTATAATAGTCACTGGCTTTCAGAAGTTGCTGTACTTAACAGTAGAACTTCGTTATAACGTAGGGCCTACTGTACTTAACCGGTCTGTAAAAATTTGGTATGCAATATTCGAGTTACGTTATATCCAATACCATCCAGCACGGTAGCGCTTCAAACGGGACCATACGTTGCTGTAAGTTATAACCGGGTAACGTTATAACCGAGTCCGCTATAACGAAGTTCTACTGTATTTCTACTGTGACAGACTTTGGCCGAAATCAAATGCCTGACAAAAATATTCTAGACCTTCATGCAATGACAATATACACTATATACCAACTAGTGACATCGATTTTCTAGCTATGCACGCACGATTATTGTTTCTCTGTTTTAACGTTGGGCCTACGCGACTGCTGTTGCGGTGGGAAAACATCAACTGCATGTAGTCGAATTGTTGACATTAAAAAGAGATTAATGGTCGCTACTGGAGAAGATAGAACAGCCGTCGCTTTCCTATCACCGAACAGTCTTTGCTCTACGAATATACAACAAACATGAAGACTAGAAACAAAGAAAGACATAGACACAGTGGCGGCCCCATATGGGGGGGGACCCGCGGGGCCCGTGCCCCCTATTGAATGCCTGGCCCCAGTGGTTCATTTGTTGGGACCCTATACTTACTACTACATATTTATCAACAAATGGTTGGCCCCATGCCTAGAAGTTGCCAGCCCAACGGCCCCCCACTTGTCAAATCCTGGAGCCGCCACTGCATAGACAGACAAAGAGAGAGACAGAGACAAACAGACGGACAGACAAAAACGCACGAGAAAGAAATTAGAGGCCCTTGAGTAATTAAGTTATAGGCTTTTTTAAGTAATCCAGCAGTCTCTAGCTCTGTCACTACATAGACAAGAAACTTGTTACCACTAGCACCGCTTTTTGTTCACAGATATTAAGAAATGCGCCGGCCACCACTGGGTCTCTAAGTTCAATCGAATCATTTTAAAACAGCGTAAAATCTGACCGCATTTTCTGTCTATCGTTAGCCCTATACGCCTGTAGCCAGTTTAATATCAGACCTTAAAAGAAGCCAGGGGCGTAGCAACGAGGGGGTATATCGGTATATAATATACCTCTTCCAAATCAGTATATCTTAAAGTTTTTAATGTGTTTTTAAAAGATTTTTAAAGCTTTTAAAGATTTATAACCTCCCCAAATTACATTATAACCCCCCACCAATCAAATTCCTGGCTACGCCCCTGAAAGAAGCCTGACCTGCTCGTCTTAATGTCCGTTTCCATGTGTTCTTCGGCAAACAGCTAGTTCCCCCCAAAAGACCGGCTACATGTTTCCGAATATTCCTGCAAAAGTCTTGCGCAGGTTCTTCATCGTGTCGTCCGGCTCTCTCGAGGTCCTTCACCACCGCGTCTACCGTGCCCGGCGAAGATCCCGCCGTCGCGGGCCGCCGACCCCGACAGCCGCTTCTGAGGCGACGACTGCTGTTGGTGCGGGGGGAGGAGGAGGAGGAGGGGGAGCGCCATGACGACTGCCTCGGCTGAAGAGAGAATTCGGCGGAAAATGAAACAACAACCACAGAAGTAAATAATAATATCGTAATACTACCGATGATGATGATGATGACGACCATGCAGATGATAGTGGTAATGCGACAACGATGATGATAATGAGCATTATTATTGACAGTAGGCTGTGTTGGAGTTGGAAATTTGAGCTGGCGGGGGTGAGATTTTCATTAAACTGAAATTCAATGAATGACAGAAACTATGTAGGCCTACCCGATATGCGATTTTTGGGAGGGTTGCAAAGTTAGATGGGAGTTCACCCCACCCCAAACTCCCCCGGAAATCTTTGTACATGAAGAGATGGAGAAAAAATTAATTTGCAGGAATTTAGGCCAAACAATCGCTGTAGAAACTAGGTTAGTTGCGATACTGTGCGACACAAATAAGTGTTTCGACGATTAGCAGCAAAATATAAAAAATCTTTGACGAAAAATGACGCGTACAACATGAGATTTCCAATTCCATATTTGCTTCGATCCATAGGCGTAAACTTCTATTAGGCCTATAATCTCGAGCACCCCCCCACCTCCACTTTTTGATAGGCTACCACAGGGAAAGGGGAAGGTATGGGGCGAGGGCCCAGATTTTTCCCATCCAAGTTTACGCCGATGTTTCAATCTGCTCCAATTGATTCCAGGCATGGGCGTCTGAAGGGGGGTACAAGGGGGTGCAATTGCACCCATCCCCGAAAAAGTTTTTCATTTCTTTCGTCACAAGACCCTGCTGTGCACCCCCTGGCCAGAGGCGTAGCAGCCATATGGAGAACGTGGCCAAATGCCAAGGGCCCCCGACCCGAGCCAAAATTTTATTTTACTGGCAAAGTTGTAAAGTTGTCAGATCGAAAGACCGACAAGCAAAAAAAGGTCGTCAAACATTTTCGCTAACTTGTCAGATCGTCTCTGGAAAGGGCCCCTGCCCGTTTTTCGCCAAGGACCCCGAGCATATTGCTACGCCACTGCCCCTGGCAGAATTTCTGCGGACGCCCATGACTCCGGGGTGCCAGCGAACCGAGTTGCAGTGAAGCAACGCCCAAAGACGCCCTACCTGTCAGCTGCAGCAGCCGAAGACCCTGGGGTTTTTTGGGGCTCGGCTGGCGGAGGTCTCTGGGGACCGGGTCTTTGCGGCGCCCCAGATGACGTCATTCCAGTCGACCCGCTGTCTTGTTGCCCCGCCGGATGTCTGCCACCGTGCGATGTCTGCTGCTGCAGCTGGTGCTGGTGGTGCTGTGGCGGTGTCTGCGTCGGTGGTGCATAGCGGGTGGAGGAGTGGTCGGCTGGGCCGTTGAAGTCGGAGTACGCCAGAGCCCCATCACTTGTCGTTTTACTGACAATAATAATAATAATAATAATAATAATAATAATAATAATAATAATAATAAGAAGAAGAAGAAGAAGAAGAAGAAGAAGAAGAAGAAGAAGAAGAAGAAGAAGACTGGATCACATGGTGACGAGAAATGATAAAGATCCATCTGTTATATATATATACAGTAGAACTTCGTTATAGGCTAACGGACTTAGCGGGTCTGTAAAATTTAGTACGTCGTTATATGATATCCGAAGTAAGTTATATCCAATAACACCCAATACGGTATACAGTGTGCATCACACGGGACAATGAGTACAACCAGGGTTTAATCTAGGCCGTTTCCGGAGGGGGAAAATTGCCTTTTTCCCCGGAAATTTCAAATTCCCCCCTCCCCCGGAAATTTTAGCATACATCAACTGAAATAAGAGCTCCCTAGCTGACTTCCCCCGGCTTTTTCAGTTTCCCCCGGCTTGTCAGTTTTCCCCCGGAGTCCAGGAGTCTAGATTAAACACTGAGTACAACACCAAACTTTAGTGAATTAATATTAATGGAATCTTAATGAACCTCAGATGCTTTGCTCAGGTTTGCTATTGAATAGAGACACTCTGGGGAACTGGGGACCCACGACTGACACTGAACATCGCCGCCTCTTAATTAAATCGTCTTAGAATCATGCTTTATATATATATTATATGCCTATACTGAAGTGTACTAAGTTAGGCATACTAAGTACTCGCGCATGGGCATGCATATAAGGTCGACTCGCATGCCATGATCATGTCAGTACAACGACTACAGTAACGTTTATGTAGTGTAATGTAATGCAACGTAGCGTTTATATAGCGTTTCTTATATTTCTACTCAGAGGCGTAGATAAGTGACCAGATGCAGTGGCGTAGCCAGGATTTCCGGAAGGGGGTTTGAAAAAATTTCGTCAATAGCCGCCAAGGGGGTGTTTTCACCCAAAAAATTGCCAAAAATCGCCTCAAAAGATAAAAATTGCATGGGAATACATTAAAACAATTTTTTCGCCGTCCAAGGGGGATTTTAACCCCCAACACCCCCCGTGGCTACGCCACTGACCAGATGCACACACAAACACACGCACTTCAGATAAGCGGACAAACACGGGGTCAGACGACCACACAGAGAAACACGCAGACGGAGGAGATATCCTGTAGAAGGAGAAGTAAAGAGAAAAGCAGACGCACGTTAGGCCTACATGCAGGCGCATATACTGTATAACAGGATGAAGTCCCTGCCTGAGCGCCGTCGTGCTGGACTTGCGTCGACAGTAGACCTCCATTTTGCTGATTACAAGATCGGCGATGAGGCGATAGTCATCCGCCTGAGGTCCTCCGAGCAACGTCATCGACGAATCGTTGACCTGAGTCGATCAACAGAACGCGCTTCAAACTACGACGACGACGACGACGACGACGACGCGGAGATGATGTCCAATGTAATAAAGCTATAGACACGCTATAGAATAGATGGTTGGCACGTTATGCTGTTCATGGATACTGAGCGGACGGAGTATGCGAAAATGCTGCTTTTGGAACTAGCTTTCGCTCGCTTTCTCTCTCTTTCGCTCTCTCTCTCTCTCACTTTCTCTTTTTCTCTCACTCTCTCTTTTTCTCTCACTCTCTACCTCTCTATCTCTCTTACTATCGCTCTCTCTCCCTCTCTCTCTCTCTCTCTTTCTTTCTTTCACCCCCTCTCTTTTTCTCTCATTCAATGTCTCTCTCTCTTTCTCTCACTCTTTCTCTCTCACTCTTTCTCTCTCTCACACTCTCTCTCTCCTTTCACACACACACACACACACACACACACACACACACGCACGCACGCATGCACGCACGCACACACACATTGCCGTTTTCTCTTGGTTAGATGGTCGTTTTTTGAAGCACTCATTAATTCGATTATTACTTAGTTCATTCAGGCCATTTTTTCTGTTCAAGATTAGGCCTACGTTACAGTATATTGTCTGATGCAACGCATTTAAAGCGGTGCAAATCACACAGTAAAATATGCGCATTGAACGTATCTTAACATCGTATAATATAAAATATACAATACGTATACGGTCATATCTTGACTTTTAAAGTATAACACGAGGTCTCAAGAATGAAACTTGGAGTAAAAACAACACTTCTATGCGCGATTGATGTGAATTCTAATACAGCGATGTATCAATCAATCAGTCAGTCAGTCAGTCAATCAATCAGTCGATCAATCAGTCAGTCAATCAATCGATCGATCGATCAATCAATCAAGCAGTGGTATTCCAAATTCATCTTCATGCATAAGATTGGATCAGTGCCAGAGATAACAACCAAAGCAGGAAACAGTATAGAAGAGATCGTGAAGGTGAATTCCATTGAAAAAGTGGAATTTTAAGTGGATTACGAAAACAGTCTATCAATTGGAAGGCCTATCAGACGGAGATGAGATCGTTCCAGATTTATTTGCGGGCCGGTAACAGAAAATGACAGAGTAATAAATTTACAATAAATAAATATAATAAGATCCCGCGAATTTCAGTAGCGCTTTTAAAAGCAGGCATCGTAGAAGCAGGCACCGTAGTAGCTGTTTATTGCTAAGCGCCTCGTCTACCGCTGGGATAGCTGCTGTACAGCCGAAGTGTAACGCCTGACACTTCGCATGCCAATTTACTGTAAGAACCTTGTTCAAAAGTGTGTTTTGTTTACGATAAAAGGTTTCAAACTACCTCGATGATGTATTCCTGTCCGTCTTTGCCTTGGATCGCTTGTACAGCCAACATCTCAAGACCTCCAAAAAGCTGACTGCATTCGTCGGCCCACAACTTATATCTACAGCGAGAAACTCTCAATCTGCAGGACGTGAATATAGATACATAATGTATAAACTGTCCATTGCAATGGGCCTACGTTCGCGCCAGGCAGCGGCATAGCGTCGACTGGCGCCGGTCGGGGGCGGAAGTTTGGAAAAATTTCTAAAAATTCTATTCGGCGCCTGAACAAATTTGACGAGCAAAAAAAGGGTGCGGGGGTCGTCGGCTCTCAGTGCTAGATTGCCTCGTCCATAAATTCTTTGCATTTCTATGTTTTGGGCTGTCCATTAATTATGTCAACAATTTTTGGGCAATTTTTGACCCCCAAGCTTGTCAACAACTGTCAACTTTCAGTGACCCCCTATAATTACGTCAAAAACTTTTGACCCCCCTCCAAGATCAATGACAGGTCCCAATAACAATGTTATTATTTTTGCGATGATGACCATTTTCCCCCTTTGTTGCTCATAGAGTGTCAAAATGTGGTGGTGATGACCTTTTTTGCCATGCTTTTTCCATTATAATATGTAGTATTCCATGAAATTTCCTATTTTTGACTATTTGTAAAAAGTGAAATTGTTTACGTCAACTTCTCTTGACCCCCTCCCTCTGTCGACAACTGTCAACTTTTTCACACACACACACACACCTAAATTGTTGACGTCATTAATGGACAGCCCTTTGATATTTGCCAACTCCACGGGAGGCAATTTCTCTTTCTTCTGCTTGTAATTTTGTCCGCACCTGAAAAATTGTTTACCCCTCAAAATGCGGCCCTAGGAACGTACCGCCCCTCTTCCTACGCCACTGGTGCGAAGATGGTTACTGGATTTTGCTTTTTTAAAATTAGACCATCGAACTCAATACCGGTTCTTCTAGGCATCGTTCAGGAGTGTACGAGGGCCATGCAGTGGTATGGGAAGTTTTCAGAGTCCCTCAATGGTAAATAAACTGTACGGACTCTTAATCCGTATATATATATATATATATATATATATATATATATATATATATATATATATTAGCCACATAAATTTGTCCGGGAGCAAAACACAATGGTCACGATTAATATTTTTGCAAGGTTTTCAAAATTTGGCAATTTTAAAAGATTGTCAGAATTCCAGGTAAAATCCACCAAACAATATCAGACACTAGTGTACTTTAATTAAGTAGTATTTTAGTGTGAAAATATTGGCTAAAGGTCAAAATATAGTTAGTTACAAAAATTGATTTCCATTTTCCGGGTGGGGAGAGGGCAAGTGCCCCCTCTTGCCCCACTGTATGGGCGCCCATGCATATTGGGCCTATACTGTTTTAGTAACTTGTCTTAATACTTTGTGTAATAAAATACGCCAAAATTGGACTGCGCTTAAATTAATAATAAAGGCCTAATTAATCAATTTCGGCAGAAATGCTGCAGCTGACTGATGTTCCTCTGAGGTCAATACTCGAACCTCTTTTGTAGCCCAGTACGACACATTGGCTGCTAGTTATATCCAGTGGCGGTTCCACCATGTTGATGTCTGGGGATGCATCCCCCACCGGGGAGGATCCGGATGACCTTTTTTTGCTTGTCAACCTATTTGCCGGTGAGTTTTTAAAACAATCTAGTGAAAAATACTGCACATGACCTTCTTTTTCTTGCTTGTCGGCCTTTTTGGCAAGGTTTCATAACATTTAGTGCGCAAAACACTGCTAACAATGATCTTTTTCTCTTTTTCTTGTTTTTCTTCTTCACTTTGCAGCCCCCCACCAACTTCCAATAAATGTGTTTCACCCCCGCACCAAGAATTCCTGGAACCGTTACTGTCGTTTTCTCGTGAACAGATTTCATAAAACGTTGTCAATCTGTTTACCTGGAGTCTTTTGCATACCTGTCTGTCATGGGAATCTGGTCCAACATTGCAGACCCGGTGTTTGCCTTCCAGTTTCCAGACAGAGACTTGCGCCTGCCAACAGCAGAAAGCAAAGACCTGCAATCACCACGCGAATGACACTGATAGGCGCCGCGGGCAGACTGCGTGCATCGAGCCGTACATAGCGATAGGAACGTACCGTCTCCACGCATGTCTCCGTGCAACGTAAATCATCCGCAGCGAATAGGATAGGACGTAAAAAAAACGGCTAATGTGGATATCGGCGGATGAATAATATAGTCAGTGATCAAAAGGATTACAGTGGCGTGATAAGCCTTTGATGAAAATCAATAATATCTGGCTTTAGTTTCTTCCAAATAAAATTTCCTGAAAGAAAGATTAATTAGTCTATGACGACGACGACGACGACGACGATTTCGACGACTAAGCATTCTTATTTGGCATCGACAAGACGACCACAACGACGACAAGATGATGATAATGATGACAACGTTGACGACGACGACGACGATCGTGATGCATAGGTTCAAAGCGCGCGCGATAACTGAAGGCTATTATCAAGGTTAGCTCCTTCTCTAGCCTCTCATTAATTTTAACGTCTTTTCTTCTGTTCAGTGGGCACCCCCCCCCCCCATTCACTGCTGAGTCGACTAGATGGGCGCCTGGGACAGAAACGACTGAAATCCTTTGCCCAGTTCAGAACCTAGGACGACGTTACACAGCAGTGGCGTAGCCAGGATTCCAGAATAGGGAGGGGGGCACTTTGACATTTCTCGGCGCAAAAGTCTTGAAGAGCAAAAAACAGGTCGTCGTCTCAAACGCTTTAAAGTCTGCTGTCTGGTCCGTTTTCCTCGATCTAATACTACCCCTACTCACCTCCGCCCCAACTACTCACCGGTTTTGGACGAATCTCACCACCGGTCCTGACCCGAATAGGGAAGCCCCCCTGTGTTCCTCCGTGGCTACGCCAATGTCACGAGAGCCCAGTTCGCTAACCTCCGGACCAGCATCTATCGAGAGCCCGGTTAACGTGAATTCTTCATGTACAAATGGCAGACTGGTAACACAGGCACGCTGAAGGTCGCGGGTTCAAGATCCGTAAGAGGTCTGAGATCGACTCAGCCTTCTTTCACCAGAAGGCGACGGCAAATGAGTAGCGGATTAATCCGCGAAGTAAACAGGCGCATTACATGAGAACACTGCATGCCCCGTATCATGTAACTCGCACTAGTCGCCTAACCGAGGGTCCTGAAACGGAGATCAGCGCCGCCCTAAGAGCCCATTTAGTACTCTGCTTGTACTTACGTAAACGCTTTGTAGTTGCCTCCAATTTTTTGGACGTAGATGTCGCACTGAGAATCGACCAACAGTTCAGTGGTCGAGTAACTATTGGCAACGGCTGCTACGCTGGCGATGTCTTGGAAACCATAGTGATTTTCAACTTTCACCTGGTTACCGATACAACCACTATACAACAGCGGACTGTTTCCTGGATATTATTGGATTTACTACAGTTTCTGTAGAAATTGTGAAAATAATTGTAAAAAAAAACTCGAAGGTAAGGAGTTCGGACATTTTGAACGATAAGAACCAAACATTTATTGGTTCCGTGACCTTTCACTCACCTTTCCTGACCCCGAATGACCGTGTCCGATTTTAACGACGATCGGAAACTTTGGTGTAACCAGCTGCAAACGAAAACAAACAGAAAAATGTCTTGTTTCAACATTCGGCGTAATATCGTTTACTTTTGGTCTTTTCATATTAGCACGAACTAATGCCGAGAGATTACAGGCATCGCAATTTTTGAATTGGATTAGGAATAGGGTATAGGAATAGGAATAGGGTATAGGAATAGAAAATAGGAATAGGAAATAAGAATAGGAATAAGAAATAGAAATAGGAAATAGGCATAGGAAATATGAATAGGAAATAGTAATATTAATAGAAAAACGAAATAGGAATAGGAATAGGAAATATGCATAGAAAATAGCATAGTGAAATAGCAATCGGAATAGAAAATATGATTAGGCATATTAACCCATTAGCGTCCAATGATTCCATTTGGAAACAACACTAAATAGGTGTACTCTGCTTTTATTGTTTCCCGCCAATCACTGAATTATAAATATTGAATATAATTAGTGGGTAACTAATGGGTTAACTATAGGAGCAGGAACTAGGAATAGAAATAGGAAACGAGTGAACATCGGTATAGTTTAAATCGATTTCTCTCACCATTTCTTTGTAATTGGGATAATATGATTGTTCGATCAGCGGGAATTTCTCTTTGCCCAGTCGTTTCTCGATTTGAATCAGATGCGCGAACTGAAACAGAACATATCGACTACAAACGCTCGAATGTCGTCGTCGTCGTCGTCGTCGTCGTCTGAGCAGAAGTAGTCCTTACGCGTCCATTTCGAGACTCTCCGGAACTATACTTCTGTCCAGAAAGTTCGGGTTAGGCTTATACCGTGGAGTGATAACGCGAGAATGATTCCAAAAGGTATCTTCAGAATGGTGTCTTTTAAGGGTTTGGGCATATATCACCAGTATATATATACATTATAGCTATATATATATACTATATATATATATATATATATATACTATACAGTATATATATACACAGCCTACGCTTTTGCTGCCCAATTTTATGGATATAGCGCTGGGTTTTGTTGGCTGGGTGGGTCTAATATCTACAGTATATAGAGAAAAAGTAACGTTACGATGAATTTAAGTGTAAATATACAGTATAATCAGAAAATAGCAGTGAAAAGAATTAATAATCAATATACAGCCTCAGGTCCTATAGAAATAATACATAGATGATAATTAGAGAAACAAAGAAACAAGTATTCTGTATATGGCGCAAAACGTTAAGGAAAGGGGAGCAATATTAGGATAGTGAGTTTGCACCTTTTTCGCGGTTTAGAATCTAAACAGAGGTACAGATTTAGCTGCAACGCAATATTAATATATTTTAACCCTACTTTTGGTGGGTCTACTCTTTGCTTTGTTATGTTGCTTTGTACTTTTGTATATTGTAGTTATCCACGGGACCAATTTGGGGGCTGAATTTCAGATGGTGTCAACTTTACACAATGTTAATGTAACCCTACTTTCAGGGTAAATTTACTCCAAAATTTGGGGTTACCCCCACCCATGGTGTCAACTTTACACCTGGTTCGTTTTTTTGAAAACACAGGTTCTCTGTGTACCACCAAGTCTTTTGCAACTTTTTTCTCTGTGCAGGATCAGACTACCCTCACCCTACCCCACCCCAATAAAAAATTTTTCTGTGCCGATTTGCTTGGGTGACTGAGATGGGTGGATCCGGACCCGCGGCCTCCCCCCAGCGCCGCCCCTGGATCTATAGTTACTCAGTTCTGCCCGCCAATCACTGAATTATAAATATTGAATATAATTAGTGTATGCAAATGCCAAGTATAGGCCTATAGGGCCTATACAGAATATGAAATAATAAATAAATAATAGTCTAGACAACGATTGGGCTCGACTGAATATTATATCTAAGCCAACAATTTGATTAATGTGGTAATCGAGATTTTTCAACGCACCGAATAGAGCTTCAGAATTAAGCATCTTCTATATTATTATTATATACTTAACTATATTAATTGGACTTTTAAGCGAGTACAGTTTCATTGATCGTTTTTGCTTCATATAATTTACGTCAATGCACTGGTCGTCAGTTATGTAAGACGGCGTGTCCATTTACCACCCACGGCTTGTCGAGGAAGTTGTAGATCGATTGAAGTGAATTGATGCTCGGAATCGCTCCGTACTGCAGACCGAGGATTATGTTTCTCCAGTTTTCCGTGGCGTCCCTCACGTGCTGTCGTACCAGCACGAAATCCGGCTGGAAAGATCTGGAAGCAACTATTCCACCATTAACACATTCCTTTGCACAGAATTCTCAAATTTAATTATGTCTCATCTGAGGAAAGGCCTATATATATATATATATATATATAATATTATATATATATATATTTCATATTTCCCTACAATCCGGGGGAGAGAAGGATGCTTTCTGTTCCAAAGAATATCCGTCACGATTCAGCGTTTCAACGCCATCGCATTCCCGGAACATTTCCAAATCTGCAACCGGACGAGAGCTATACATACATCCGGACAATTTTTTTATCATAAGTCCTCGGGAATGAAGTACCGAGGGCATAAAAAAATAAAAAAAAATAAAAATAAAAATAAAAAAAATATATATATATATATATATATACATGCATAACATAATGCACCTACAATAATAATAATAATAATAATAAATAATAATAATAATAATAAAATTAAATTGACTCCAGGAAACGGTTTACAAGAATGTCGAGAACTTGAACATACATTCCAGTCACTTCACGATAGAAATCGGTCGTCAACAAAATATTTCCATCCAAGCGTTCCATTGGAATTATGATTAATAATAATAATTAATAGTTTTGAATATGAATTTTTTGGTTCATAGGCGTAAAATTCTATTAGTTTCGACCACTCCCCACTTTTTGAAAGGTTACCATATAGGGAAGGTGGATTGGCTCCGCACTTTTCATCCACGTTTACGCCAAGGTTATGTTCAGAGTTTATCAATCATTATATTCCCATGGCTTATATCTCTGTAGTGTTTTACTAAGATCCATGCATTTATAACTTTAAAAGCGACATCTAGCCTATATGCGTCGTATCCGTCGTTAATCCCCGGTTCTTTGGGAATATCCATGATATTACTGGGCATCGTTTTTTAACGCCAGTATTTTTGGACAGTTCTTTATAGGCATTGTCCGGTGGGTCGGGGGTGGGGTGGCAGGGGAGGATGGGGTGAGTTATAGTGCCGTTTATTACCTGACGTCCAGCTTGGCGTCGCTCCTGATGCAACGGATTTCGACTGTCACTCCGCTATGACTGAAGGCGGACAGGTTGATCTCCGAGAACTGTGCCTGTAAGGGGAGGAGGAGGACAGAGTTAAATCGAGTTCGCTACGGAGCATCGCTGTCTCTAAGTCCGTCCGTCTGTCTGTCTGCCTGTCTGTTTGTCCGTGCCTATTTCTGTATCGATCTGCGAGGATTTGACTAATTGGAATCGATATCGTACGATGGGATCTTACAATAGATGTGAAAATCGATTCGTTCGGTTACAGTAGCTGGCAGGGGCGTAGCAAGGGGGATATTGGTATATATATACCCCCAAAAATCAGTATATATAAAAATACAGTATATATGACATACATACAAATATAAAAACATATATACTGTAACACATAATATATATAAATATTTTATAAAAGTTTATATATATAATCCAATATATATATATATCCCATATATATATATATACTCTCAAATGTATACCCCTCTCCCTCCCCAAAAAAAGAATTCCTGGCTACGTCCCTGTTAGCTGGCTAAGTTAGGGACGATGGCGGTTTGGACAGTAAAAGTTTGACGAATTGCTTTTACAGTGTCCGAATGTTATTATAAAATGCCGGAGGAAACACGCTCTGTTTGCTCCGAGAAATTGACTGGGAACTTTGTTGTTTATTCGCCGATTCCGCATGGCTACCAAAGGAATCGATACCATACATCAAAAATGTATCCGCATATTTCTCGAATTAACATGTAGACAGATAGATAAATACGGAGAATCTTCCTTATTTCTCCCCTCTCCAAAAAATAAAAAAACCCCGTCGCCACACTTTTCGGGGGTAAATTTCCATCTCCCCATGCAACATGTCAAAAATTTTGGGGAGAATTTTTTTCATTTGGGGAAGGGGGAATCCCCCCAAAAGGGCCTAGAATAAACACTGGTATTAAGCTAATAAGCAAGTAAGAAAAATATCGTGAATTTATATAGCGCATTAGAGAGCAGGAACCGTAGTAGCTGCTTATTCCTATAGAGGTGCTTAAGCTACAGCTGAAATATAGCTATAGCCGAAATATTGCTATTTGCAGTACACGATATAAACCATGTTAAAGCAATTGAATGAACTTTACCTGTTCCACTCTTAGATCCCAATCGCCAAAGACTTTTCTTCCTGTGAAATGTCTGCTCCTGTTCCAAAAAAAGTAATATTGACAAAAATGGTCGTCTCACTTCATCTCTCGCTCTATTTCGTTTTGTTTAGACGGCCATCTAAGTTTAGAGGCTTCGAACGATTGCTTTGGAACCCATCCAAGCGAAATAGCGGATAAGTGCATATTTTATTTATGAGCAGAGGCGTGGACTATGGACACTGGACAGACCCGTTTGTAATGCACTCTACAGAAGACAACGCTGGCTATATGCGAATCATTTATGCACATACTTCAGTTATGTACTTACATACTTAGCTACAGACTAAATAGTTTTGTGTACAGTAGCCTACATTTTATATGAGCACAGTACTAGCGCAATAAATTTGAATAACCATAGTGCGAGTTTAACCAGAGGAAGACAACGTTACTCCAATGGTAGTCTATATTCTTGTCATCACCAATGGGGAGGGAGAATTGTTTAAAACTATGCCCACCCATAAATATTTTAAAACTCTAATGATGACCGTTTTTGCTTGTCAGACCTTTTTAGAACGTCAAAGTACGTATAAGTGCAAAGAATCACAAAACATTTGAGGAGGGGGTATAAATGATACTATATCCCCCTCACTAATTATTGGAAGACCGATCCCGCAGTCGCCCCGTGTACTACGCCCCTAAGGGGGGGGGCGGAAGATGGCAAAGTGGGTTACGCGCTGGAGCGGCAAACTGACGGAGTGGGTTCAAGCCCACGTTAGCGCCGATAGTGGCTTTCACACAGGCAGTAATGCCTCCTAAGCCACTTTAAAATCACGTTAAGTTTTAAGTTTTAAGCTACACTCCGCGCGTTTTCTTACCAGTCCGTGTGCGGTTCGTCGACGACAAGCAGGATCTTGCATCGGTCCCTCGACGCCGAAGAGGAGGCAGCGGACGCCCGTTGGCCGAGAGGAGAAGCGTTGACGGCCGCCCGCATCATCCCCTGAACGGCGCTGATCGACGGCGAAGTGGGGGCGCTGGTGACCGGGGGCCGCCTGAGATTCGGCTGTTGTTGTTGGTGTTGGTGGTGGTGATGGGGAGAGCCGTGCATCTGGCGCCCCCGCCGCCGCCGCCGCCGCCGGGTGCTGTGCCTCCGCCGTCCTCTGCCGCCGCCGCCGTCTCTCCATCCTGTTGGATGTCCTCCTGGAGATCGCTGGAGCTGAACCGGCGTCTCAGGAAATTCACCCCCGACGAGAAGTTGTCGCGGAAGCTGGAGTAGGAAATCTTGGCGGTTGCGTCGACACGCCTGGAGAAGACGGGAGGGAAAGGGAGCGACGGATCGATGGAATCACCGGTCCCGGAAGAAGATTATTCTCTCGGGCGATCGGAGGAGGATTTCTATAGAAATGGCGACAGAAATCGACGCAAATACCAAGAATAGATCACAAAACAGTTGAAAGAGAAGTTCGCGTCTGTTGAAATGCTCATCCAGTCGCAATGGATAGTTGTCATTAGTATTTGCAGGCCTAGGCAGTGTTTAATCTAGACTCCTGGACTCCGGGGAAAACTGAAAAGCCGGGGGAAGAATTGACTAAGCCGGGTGGGGAATTCTGCTAGGAAGTTGCTGTTAGTCCATGTAGTATGCCAAAATTTTCGGGGAGGGGAATTTGAAATTTCCGAGGGGAAATGGCATTTTCCTCCCGGAAACGGCCTCGGCCTAGATTAAACACTGGGTCTAGGAGGCCTAATTATGAAAACTCGATCACAAAAACACAACTTTCTCTTTTGAGGCGAATTCTCTGTACTAGATAAAATGAGGGTGAACTATAAAATGTTATATGTGAATTCAGTATTGGCGTGAAGTGAAAACTAAACTTAGATATACTACTACTACTACTACTACTACTACTACTACTACTACTACTACTACTACTACTACTACAGCAACTACTATTAAGACAATTTTTATAGCCAAAGTCAAGGGCGCTTTAAAAACATTAGGCTACTTGATTGAAAATGCAAAATAGATAGGGGGCATTACTGCTTTTAAAAAGAACACTCATCGACGAACGTCTTATGTTCTAAACGTGGACTGTGAGACTAGCAGCCTCTGTGTTGCCATTCGTAGCACCATCTCTGGGGTATAATATGAATGCGAATTAAGTCAGTCGGCTATTCAGAGATAGCGTTGCTGATTCATGCCAACATAGAAATAAAGATTGCTGAGTTTTATGGGCTACCATCAGGAGATAAAGACGAGAGATAGAAGTTTCTCTCCCTCTCTCTCTCTGTCTCTCTCTGTCTCTCTGTCTCTCTCTCTCTCTGTCTCTGTCTCTGTCTCTGTCTCTGTCTCTGTCTCTGTCTCTGTCTCTGTCTCTCTCTCTCTCTCTCTCTCTCTCTCTCTCTCTCCTTATATGCTGCATTAATCTGTCTCATTTTCTATTTGTTGCGTTCCTCGAATTACAAACAAAAGACAAAAATTTCCATAGACTGAAATAGCAAATCAAACGGCCACACTGTTCTCTGTCCTTTATTCTTCCTCCTCTTAGTCTTTCTTCTCCTTCTTCCTTCTCCTCCTCTTTCCGTTTTCGCTTCTGTTTCCACGTTTCCACTAAAGCCTTCTTAGCTTAGAATATCTCCATTCTTTCTCTTCGTGCGTTCTTTATTCTTGTTTGTTCAACCACTGAAGAGTTCGTCTGGTAACGCTGACTTAGCGTCTTCTATCCGGTCCTTCTTATTCCCGCGGCGATGCCTTAGGCCTTGCTTATTAGCCTAGATTCAGCAGAGGACAGACAATGCAGCGACCATCGCCGCGAACAGGGAACGACAGTGACTCGTGAATTTGCCGAAGCATAAAGACGGTTCCAGCGGCGGCGGTCGGCATCATACGCCCCCCCCCAATCCTTCGTTTCATCCCTATTTTCCCTCGGCGTCCTCCGCGGCTTCTGATTTAATTTACCGCCATCTTATTCTTCTACCGCCAGACTAAGCCCCACTATCTGATTTAGGCAACCCCATTCCACACACACTGATCAGATGAAGAGGAAATGCGAGAAATTTACCGACGGGATGCAGAATTGCGTGGATACTGTCTGACATCTGATAGGAGACTGAATATCAGACGACTATATATGCTGTAAGTGAGGATTCCAGCCAATTGGATTTAATATTAGCCTCGCCATTAGAAAGAACTCTCTTCGTTTACAGATTGCTACAGAAGGTATAAAAATACCAATTACCTGCAGGCTATGAGAAGAATCTCTACTCTATAGATATCATCAACGAAAAAACCCTAAATGGACACACAATGTATCAGTGAAAATGATTGCAAAATAGATTCGTGTAATATGACAAATGCAAAAAGAGTAAATTCAATATAATGTGAAAAACGCCCACTCCCATTTTCCTGCAGCTTACTCTGTATTTTTGCCATCGCAATCGAAAGGTTTCACTGCTTTTAGCTGGAAGCAGCATTACGTACACACACACGCATAAATCACTGTTTCCGATATTCCGTTTGCATCTTTGTGCTACTGTACTCAGAGATGTCCATGGGTCCATTTTTTAGAACCCAGTCCAACCCAAGCCCATCAAATCTCCAACCCAACCCATGCCGATAATAGGTTTACTTGACCCAACCCAACCCACTGTAATACACCAGTTTCTTAAACCATGATTTATTTTCTGATCCAACCCAACCCACCATTAATATGGAAGAGTCTGACTCAACCCAACCCAACCCACCCCATGAGTTAACCCAACCCATGAACATCTCTGACTGTATTTAGTGCAATGTACACTGTAGCTATAGATCATTCTGTATAATTATCTCCTTAGAAGCTGATTTCATATGATGATCTCTCTCAAACTATATCCGCGCGTGGACTGAAGATGTCGTCTATATCATTTAATTTTCTATTGAGCACCAAATAATTCGAATCTTCCGGTCGTTCATCGCTCCCAACCGCCGTCGCAAACGTAACCCGTCGAGAGATTCTTCCGTGATGAATCACTCGAAGGGAATCACATTTTCCTGATTCTCCATCATCATTGTGTAAAATCGTGCAAGGATTGTCGATACTGTCCGTCTCAATTTTATTCGACAGCGCTCGAAATGCGACACTTCTCAGCCATTCCAAACCGCTCACTGTACCAGTGGCGTCGCCATGATTTCCACAAGGGGGTTGGTTGGTCTTGGTCGTGACCAACTTTGAAAAAATTTTGACAAGCAAAACATTAGGTCACAGTCGTTATTTTTTCTACTATAAGCATGCTGACGAGCAAGAAAAGGTCCTCAGCGTATCAGCGAAGGGGGGTTTTCAACCCCCAAACCGCGTCCAAAAATAAAAATTGCATGAAAACACGTTAACAAAATGTTTCCGTCGACGGCCAAGGAAAGGGGTTAACCTCCAAATCCCCCTTGGCTACGCCACTGCACTGTACTGTACACAGTCTTTCAAACATCTACTATTTATTCCTGTAAACGACCGATTTTAAGCCTAAGCTATACTACCTGGGGTCTTTTTATGCTGTATTATGAAAATGACGTAGGAAAACGCTTTGAAATGAAACAGCTTCATAAATGAAATGCACCTTTGCGCGAACAGATACCAGCAGGTCCTTATTGTAATTTCCTGTTGAGATTAGACAAATACGTCTTTATTAAATCGCCTTTTTCCAGGCGATCAATTAATTTAATTAGGAAACACTTCAACGCGCTGAGAGACAGATTTTCACGAGAGAGAGATCGATTGTGAAAATCTTGTTATGATAAATACGATATAATTTCGTCCGTAAGTTCAATAAGAATGCAATTAACACGAAGCAATCATTTCCATTGCAGAAATAATAACCTAGATTTTCAAACCACGATTTCGCAAGTTCACTTCCCTTTCGTGACTGGTCCCCCCTCTGACCTTTCCGACTTGACCTGACTCTTAGTCTGATTAAATCTGACGCACAGTAGGCTGATGTCCTTAGCATTATGATGATGGCGCCATAGAAGCTTCCTGATTGATTGAAGCTAAAAGAATCAATTGACTCTAAGGAACAGAAACATATTAGACCTACAGATGCAGTTGGACGGAATGTACGTACAATTTTTTATCAGTCGACTTATTAATCTGGTAAGAAATTTCGAGGTCGTGTCATCGAGGTCTAAGGGCAGGCACGTCGGAACGAATTTTTAGCATAGGGGTGCAGATTTTCTGAGGC
>CM030841.1:12515681-12563181 GCA_018105865.1 Metaphire vulgaris
CTGATCGCCGGACCAATCAACGATCACCCAATAGAAATAATTTGACGGACCATTTGATTCAAATGCATGCCAAGATTTTATGCTGCTGTTTGGCCACAATACGGCGACGAGGACACAGGGCGTTCAACGATCGACGAATAGGCCTACGTCTCCAATTGGCCAGAATTTTTAAACAACGGCAACAACAACAACAATAATTATTCTTCTTATGATCAAGGTTGCCAGTGTGGGTTATTTTTTACCCAATCTGGTTTTTTTTGGGCCTCGTCTGGTTATTTGGTTTTTTCTGGTTATTTTTAAAGGCACGATCTGGTTTTTTTCTTCAAAATGTTCACTGGCAACACTGCTTATGATTAGGCCTAATTATTTCCAACTCAACTCATGGCACACAGAACATAACACATGTAATTATGCAATTATACGCGACAGACCAGCAAATCAATAAACTCAAAACCCATAATTAATACAGTATTACTATTACCAATCAACACAACAATATACTCATAAGCGAGGTTTTGAATCAGTTGGCCCTATCCGTTGGAATGCTCTTGACGCCAGTATGCGTGGCTTAGCAACTCCTAATTCTATGGCCCTTTTTTTGAAACGACTTAAAACTTATCTCTTTGTCAATACACAGTAATTTGCTGTGGGAGCGATTCTTCAGAAGAGGCGCTATACAAATATTTTGTTACATTACATTACATACGCAACTAATTAGAAGCAGACAACTTTACCAAAGGTTTCACAGATATAATTACATTTACTGTTGTATAATTAATTGTTTAAATAGGCCTACTTGAATGAATAGCAGGTAATAATTACCTTAAACTTCAGAAAATTCACATAACCCTATTAGCAAACGGCGCACCGCAAACTAGAAATAAGTAGCGGTTACTAAATAAATCGTGATAGGCTGATAGCCTATTTACGGTTTCTCTTTCTTGAAATAAAAGCAAGGATGTGTGTGTGTTTTGTGTGTGCATCTCTGTGTGTCTGTGTGTGTGTGTGTGTGTCTGTGTGTGTACGGCGTGCCCTTGCGTAGTTTGTCTGTGATTTGGTACCTCTTCGTTGTTTGTCTGTAAATCAAATGTAATGCCTTAAATGGTTGGATAAATTAAACAATGACCATTTATAGACAAGTCTTCTATAATAGTTAATAGAGACTGTAGTTTCTTCTATGGAGCCTAACCTAGGCCTAACAATGCGCTTTAAAATAAATTGCTCTTCTTGGACGCACTGCTTTATTTAGGGCTTATGAATTATATGAAATAATTAGGCTACATTACATTACACATAGGCCGAGTTAGGTCTATTCGGTGTTTAATCTAGGCCGTTTCCGGGGGGAATTGCCCTTTTTCGCCCCCGGAAATTTCAAATTCCCCCCGGAAATTTTGGATTACTACATGGACTAACAGCGGCCCCTAGCAGTTCCCCCCCGGATTTTTCAGTTTCCCCCGGAGTCCAGGAGTCTAGATTAAACACTGGGTCTATTTGTGTGACGTATATGGCAGGTTCCAAGTAAGACTCGATCTTTTCTTTATCTCAGGGTCACTGGCATCGATATATTATCTGGATAGGCTCAGGAGGACTACTGTATATTGATAGGCTTATATAGAACTATTGTTAGAACTATTGTTACTAATTGCGGTCTATGTTTAGGCCAAATCTGTGACGTTGGATACTATAATAGCATAATAGCAGTAATTAATATGTCACGAATCGTAAAATTAAACCGGGAAATACAGCAGGGATTCCCGTGTGACATCGGAACACTTAAAGTTGCGTTGACAATAACATTGTCGTTTATTCACATTCGGCGTTCAGTCGTTGGAAGACGCAGATTTTATCAAGTTTAGAATAGCAGTGGCAGCACAATCTGAAGACGACTTAAAACTCGATATAGGCCTACTGTAGTTGGATATGCCAGTTTAGGCCTACATAAGTATTTGAACCATCGACCTTATGCCGTATATAGGCCTATATAGGCGCCCGTTTGAACCAGGAAGTTTAAACTAAACAGAACATCTGAACGTCAATGTTAGCCCTGCATTTGTAAACGACTAAGTTATTGTAGTCTTTGAAGGTGAGTCAAGATCTGTTAACACTTGATATTTGGACTATGTTTTGTGGTAGAAACACGTATTTATGAGGGCATTCTTCTATTATGTATACGTGTAATAGGTCTACGCGAAAGGCAAATCTGCGCAATTGCGCATTTGTCTTTCAAACAGCGGGGAATTTCGAACGTTTCGTGCATTAATTTTTCCATTTTCATTCAAATAATCTCACAAACTACGAATTTTTGTAACGGCGATGCTCTCCAGGATGATGATGATGATGAGATGATGATGATGATGTTGATGACGACGATGAAAATGATGATCACTATTAAATTGACGAAAACTTCTAGAGCGATTTTCGATTTATCGGGGGTCGGAAGGGTTAAACCCTTTAAAAGATTAAATCTCCATTGATTGAGGACGACTTCCAGGTGCGGTCGAAAATTTTGGAGCGGAAGTAGTTTTCAACTTCTGTCTGAAAAGTTGAAAACTAATTACTGGTCCACAGCAAATGCCAATAATGATGTCACGATGCAAAGCGTTCGACTTCTGGAGTTATCATAGGCAATGGCTAACCTCTAACGGCGATTATAGGACGGCCAATAACCTTTTTTGCCACCAGAGGGGGCCGTTTTCCATCAGTGGTAAGAAAAGTATAAACCTCTTAAATTTCTTAACTCGAACCATGGGCACCTCACATTAGGGCAAGAGGGGGCGCTTGCCCCTCCTGGAAAATGCAAATACTAATATTTTCGCAGTGAAATTTGAGGACCCTGATAAAATATTAACCGTGACCATTATGTTTTGCCCCTTGGAAAATTCCTGTGGCTTTACATGGAACAATCGTACGATAACCATGACCACTGTGTTCCTCCCCATCCCATCCCACCCCTCCCCACCCCTGGAGAAATTTCTGTGAGCGTCCATGACTCGCGAACCCTGCCTTTACCAACCTCAGATCTCACACGCGTTTTAATAATTACTTTCATGTTAAATTGCTAAGCAGAATTTATCCGCCTCACTCTGTATAGCCTCATTCCGTCCACATGTGAACTTGACCACTCCCTCCCAATTCTGAGTAGCGTTTGTGAAGTGAACTCGAAAGTAAAAGTACTCGTGATCTGACGACGCTGTTGAAGATGCTTATCTGAGCAGTGTTTGTTTTATTTGCCGTTTTTATCTTCGTTGTGTAATTTTCCCCGTCGATGTGAGATATGTGACGCAACTACCATCGAGACAGCCTTGGTACTTATCTCGGTCCGGTAGATTGTTGTCTTGGTTGGACACGATCGTGGTGCTATAAGGGTGCATAATAATAATAATAATAATAATAATAATAATAATAATAATAATAATAATAATAATAATAATAGTTACAGTAGTAATTGTTATTATTGTCTGCTTACTTTGGTGACGTTTCTGTGGCGCAAAAAACCTCGACCAACAGCAGAGTTTTAGCGCTACGTAGACGGATATTGAGGAAAGGTGACCCATTCAGGGGGCGTGCCCCAAGAGTGGTGGAACGCCTGCAGGGGTCAAGTTTAATCTGGATGCTTATTTGCTATATTATCGTTGAAAGCAGCGGAAGATGGGCGAGAGACGCGGCAACGACGACCAGTACAAGCGGGATCTCCAGGACCGCTTCCAGTCTCTGCGAGAAGAGGATCGACAGAAGGTCGTTGCCTGCATACCGAGAGAGTCGTGCCGGATCCTTGCCGAGCGCCTGCTGCAGAACGACGAAATGACCGCCGCTCTGAATCGACAGGACGTGTCGTATCCGGCAGCAGAGATCGTCGACGTATGGGCGAGAAAGGGCGGCAGTACGATATACGTTCTAAAGGATACTCTGGAGAAACTGCATCTCGAAGTCGCAGTCGAGGCGCTAGAGAAAGCTCGAGAAGGTATTAACCCCTTAACTGGGAATCCCGGATATATCAGTCCATTTTACATTGAGTTACAGTTAAATACACAGTTAAGGGGTTAAACCAGGGATATTCGATTAAATATTATGAAGGGACAGATTTTGTATGACTGGGCCCCGGAGGTCAGGTGTCTTTTGGAAAACAAGATGCAAACAAGACATTAAACAGATGTTTCCTGAGCAGGAATATTTTTACACTCCCTAACACCCCCAAAACCCTCCCCCTCCCCAAATCTGAGACCGACACCCCCCCAACAACCCCCTCAATCTGAGAGCGCGATGACCTTTCGTTTGCTTGTCAGATTTTTCGGCAGGACACCGCCAGAAAATACCAACACCCCCAAATTGATAACCCTGTTTCGAAAATTTGCTTGTTTCAGGTTTTTCGGTGGCAGGGACACCGCCAGAAAATACCAACACCCCAAAGTTTTGATAACCCTGTTCCAAAAGTCGATAAGAAAATAGGTGTTCATTGATTTCGATCGATGCAATCAATCAATATTATTTTCTCTCATGGGTATATTTCGCATCAATAATAAAAAGTAAGATAACACGACAAATGAATCAAACTAACTTAATTAATGAAAATAGGTCCTCGGACTTAACTAAGATCATTTTGTAATGATAAGTTAATGAAGTGATATAGCCTGAGAAAAAAGGTTCTTGATTATCCGTAAAGTGGTCAACCAAAAGAATTGATATTTTATTAAGTTTCTCGATTTATTAAAGTTCAAATTTTTGAGCTGGCGATTAGAACTTAGAAGCCAAACTGAAGTCGATAGCAAGAAGATAGCTTGATAAAAGGGAATAGAGCCAAACTTTCCATACTAATTGAAGATTTTCGATCGATGCTGATTTCTAAGTTTAAGTTCACATTTATTAAATCTTGAGTAAAGATCTCTCAGAGTTTATTAGTTAGATATTTAAATAAGTGCAGATTGCTGTATGTAAATATTCTCGATGTTTAGGATTTTAAAGTTTGTGTATAGTTGGTAAGGGCAGACTGATTTGTACTTTTTTAATGATTGATGTAGTTAGCAAAATGGAGGACAGGCGTAGAAGGTGCAGATGCGTCAGTGCCTAAGTAATCCGCTTTGACGTAATCAGTGAAGTTGATTTGATTGGTTAATTGTACTGTCCGTGTCTGATCAATATTCATAATGCTTAACGGAAACATGTGATACGAATAATAGTAATAATATAGTAATTACTGTTGCACGATACTGCAACACGTGCATAATTAATTATTGTTGACGTTGGTTATCGGCGAAATAACACAGTACAATTAGGCTAACGGCCTCCTAGGCTAATGTCCTCAGGTGATGATTCATATCTAGAAATATCTGAAATTGTTCTCGTCTTAATTCTTTGCCAAAATACTGTATAGCGCTTGGTTCTCACTTTTATATTGGGAGCTAGTGGAGGTCTTTAGAATGGCCGGACCGATTTGTTCATATCAGATTGTGCAGCATAGGACGCGTACATAGGCCTATTAATTCTGAACGAAATTGAAGCACCTACTGTATGTATAGTGCATTATGCAACACATTGGGTGTAGCCACTGGGGGCATGATCGGGTCCGTATTTTTTGCTCGTCAAGACTTTTTTCACCATGGACACCGGAAATGTCGATGTGCTCTCCCATTTCAGAATACCAGTGTGGTTTAAGTTAACTGTAACTGTAACTGAAATATCAGTCAACTGAAAAATAACAAATCAGCTAACTGTAACTGTAACTATAACTGAAAAATACCAATAACTGAAACTGTAACTGAAAAATAAATAACTGAAATAGTTAAAATAACTGAAAAATGACAAACTTAAGAAGTCAAGCACCACACAAAAAGATCTTCAGATTGAACACATTGAAACTCTCGATCTTCCAAAACTATTTAGGCCTATGTCATTTTTTGATGGACATGCATGTGAAAATATGCACATTTAAGTAGATTTTTCAATCAGTTAGAGTTATTGCTTATTAAGAAAACCCATCAAAATTTCAGTAATGTGTTCAATGGCGATTAACTGAAAATAACTGAAGAATAATTAACTGTAGGCTAACTGCAACTGTAACTGAAAAAATGACTTTAACTGTAACTATAACTGGAAAATAATTTCAGTAACTTTAACTGTAACTGTAACTGAAAAATAATCGATAACTGAAACCACACTGCGGAATTCCTGCATGGCTGCGTAACTGATTGAGAACAATGCAGCCTATTACCGTATAGTGGTTATCGGATGCCATCTTATTTAGACGCGAGCGTGCTGTGTTTGTCGTTGCATAGATCCGGTTTCTTTGCACACAAGGATCGCGGGTGTGTTCAGAACTTTCACCGTTCCCAGCAAGAAACCGTTGCTCGAAATCATCCGGCCTTTCATTCACCGACAGCAATGCGTCCCCTCGAAGCCGGCGATCCGAGTGATTCAACTGGTTCGCAAGAACGACAGAGAACGCGACAAACCTATCTTATGGTCTTCGCCGGCAAAAGACTTCAAGGTATCGTCTCTACTTCTAGTCGCTAAGCAGGGTTATTTTTAGGATTATCGATGTGGCCGAGGGGTGTCGGTAAATTCTGGGGGTCCCCTACCAAAAAAGTATGACAAGCAAAAAAGGTAATCCCATAGCTGAGATTGGGGAGAAGTGTTGGAGGTGTCGGTCTCAAATGGGGTGGGGTGTTAGGGGTGTTAAAAATATCCCTGTAGCTAAGCTATCTGATTCATCGATCTATGTATGATAGATAGACGCGTGCAATTTGTTACTCTTATTCTGCTGAATATATCTGCAATTCTGCATAATAAAAACACATAGAATGAGGGTCGGCTAAACGTCCATCTACCCCATTTGATCCACCCCAACACGAGTTTCCAAAAAAATTCGACGCATCGCATCTTTACTGGTTGTTTGTCCGTCTCGTGCATAAAAGCCGCAAGCTCGCTCGCGTCTTCCAAATCTGCAGACGCATAATGACGCGTCTTAGTTATTAAAGGTTGCGGTAAGTTGAAGATATGGCGTGAGCCGAAATAAGTTCTATCGACCGGCTCTCGCGTATCCAGTGGCGGCTCCAGAATTTGGCAAGTGGGGGGGACGTTGGGGTGGCAACTTCTAATCATGGGGGGTAACCATTTGTTGTTAGGTATTTAGTGTTAAGTATAGAGTCCCAACAGGGGCATTTGGGGACCAGGCACTCAATAAGGGGGCACGGAAACTGGCGCCCCGGGCCCCCCTGTGGAGCCGCCACTGCTCGTATCGGCTGACGGGGGTTGATTAACCGTCGAACTCATTGCCCGTTGGTGTATTGTGCCATCTCCGCGGTTTGTTGATGTTGTTGTGTTAACGGTTGTCTGAAATAGATTTAGGCCTAATGTACAGCAGAAAATTGAAAATTCTGAATTCTACTATATATAAATCATCTTCATTACGCAAAATGACGTGCAGCCGACAGAATATCAAACATCATATGAAATTCTGACTGAAATTCTTACTCTAAATATGATTTAACAACTGTAATGCATTTACAATAGTTGGCAAAAATTGATGTTTTAGCATTTCTATAATAATTAGCTCACGAAATAGAAACTGAAAATGTGATTTCTATAAATAGAAAGAAAAAATAGAAAGAAAAATGTAATTCCTAGAAATAGAAAACGAAATGTAAATTTTTCTACCCGTGGTTTGAATTTCCCATATTTGATAATTGTAGGGTCAGCAAGTTAACATCAGCGTCGAAGAGAAAAAGTCGGAAGAGGTAAATATCACGAAGTTAAAATAGAAGTTTCAGGGCAAATGATTTGGTCTTCATCTTCTTCTTTCTTCTTTCTTTCCTTCCGTCTTTCCCTATTGGGTTGGACGATGGGTCTGAACGAGTTCCTTCCACTTCTGTCTGTCTCTTGCTGCTCTGGTCAATTGGATGAAGTTCATTTGCATTTCTTCTGCATCCTCTTTTAAGTTTTCTATCCATGTTTTTCTTGGTCTTCCTTTTCTCCTTTTCCCTTCAACATAGTTGTATAGTGCTTTCTTTGGTAGTCTTTCTTCCTTCGTTCTTTCAACATGACCAAACCATTTCAGTCTTCGGTCATGTTGAAAGAATGAAGGAAGAAAGACTTGCGAACGCAAATAAAAGAGATTAATCTAGCAATGTCCAAAGGCGCTCTGAACGTGACAACGCGATTACGTTCTAGGCAGAGATCATGAGAGATGACGATAAATAGGTCAATAGGTCATCGGTCAAATAGGTCACCGATACTCGATGCGTCACATGGGTCACGGTTGAATGGGTCTTGACCCACGATCCGTCAAGTTTTTAGACTGCGGGTGCAGGGCATGAAATTTCAGGTTGACCTTAATTGACAAATATCTTCAATTTTTGCCTCCACTCTCAATGGTAAAACGACGCCGCTTTTGATGACTTGTCGCGCTGGTCAAATTTCAAAAGGTGTCATTGGTTACATGCGTGGGCCATGAATCCATGCCTGGGTCGCGCTTTGAGTGACCAATTGCCATCTCTTGCTCTAAGAATGAATATGCGAAATCTGTAGGTAGCGCCAAGATTTGACCTTACGTATCATACGTGTTGTATTTCTTTGATGATAAACTACGTATAAAAACGCGTACGGTAAAAGTTCCGTGCGTTAGAAATACGTTGTCTAAAATAATAATTGAACTGAAGTGTTAAAATTTAGTTGGAGACATTTACTTGCTATGCTATAGTTTAAATATAATTCCAGGAGACGTAACTTACGGGATTCTTATCCCTTAGGTTATCCCTCACTCATTGTAGTATGAACAACCTCTGATCAGCTAATTGACTATCACTTTCCTATGCTAAATCATAAACTTAACTATTTTAGTTACTTAATTAATTTGTATTCGAGTTTTAGTTTTGACTTCGCTAGTATAGGGGTATCCGGTGTTTACCAACAAGGTCCGGTTGCTCCGCCCACTGGTGGGCAGAAACCATAGAAACCATTGTTGTCTATTAATAGACGCCAATGGCAGAAGCATATTTCTTGCTGGTGGGCATAGATCAGTGACCATAGAGATTGTTCTGGATACTCCTATAAGTTAGTTAAGTTTCTTGCGTCATTATGTATTTCTGTTTATTTCTGGCGTCATTATATTATGTACTTCTGTTTATTTCTGGCGTCATTATTATGTACAGTATTTCTGTTTATGTTGCTGAATATGCTGAACCTTGGCTAGCGCCTTGCTCTGATCTTGAGTATATCTCTCTCTTGCTATAACCGCACGATATGCTTGACATCCCACTGCTTGACGTGTGCTTTCAAAAGGTTCAGCGTCACACGGACAAGCCGCGTAACCTCGACGAGCCGTTCAGAGTCGACCGAAATGCCATCAGCGTCATCGAGGAGGACCGTCTGTTCTTCGAATACGACGACGACGACGACGGCGGCGGCGGCGACGAAACGCTCAGCAGCAAAATGGCCGACGCGTCCGTGGCTGAAATATACAACCGTGACGAAGGCAAGCGGGGGAATCTCAAAGGAAGCGACGACAATCCGGAATCAGTGATCTGTCAATGCGTCGATCTCTCAGTAAGATTCTACAGAAATTTTTATAGTGCCTAGGGTCGTCCATAAATGATGTCACGCACTTAGAGGTGAGGGGATTCAAACATCTGTGACGATGTGTGAAGACGGGGGAAGGAGGTTTCCAGAAATGTGACGTCATATAATACTAAATATTGCTATTAATACCGCAATGTTATGTTACCGAAAATTGAACGTATTTTGCGCTTATAATTATTATACTTCATTTTAAAAAAAGAACTTGAAAACGTTTCTAATTTATTGTTTCAACTACAATAATTGTAATGAATATTTTCAATCGAAACATTAATTTTGACATTGGAAAGACGACAAAATGACGGCTGGTTAACGCGTTGTGATGTCACATTTGAGGGGGTCTGACTTTTTGTGACGACGTGTGACGAGGGGAGGGGAGTCAAAAACTGCCAAAATTGCGTGACGTCATTTGTGGACGGCCCCCTACTGCCTGTAGATACTTTATTCATAGAGGATTTCGTGGTGGAAGGCATAGGCCTACTGTAGGTTCATAACATTCAACCAGAATGTTACGGGTTCAAATCTTTAGTCACTTGGACGATTTGATCGTCCTTTGTCTGTCTGTCAGTCAGTCAGTCAGTCTGTCTGTCTCTCTGTCAGTCTGTCTGTCTGTCCATCTGTCTGTCTGTCTGTCTGCTTGTCTGCCTGTCTGTGTGTCTGTCTGTCTGCAGGGCCGGATTAAGGTCCGAGTGGGCCTGGGGCTGAGAAGCAAAAAATGGTCGTCGCTTCCATAATTTGAAAATTGCCCTTTGTAAAATTTCCCGCCGCCTTCACTGAAAATCTCTGACAAGCAAAAACGGTCGTCACTTGAAAAACGGTGGGCCTATATTTTATGGTGGGCCTGGGCATCAGCCCCCTCAGCCCCCGCCTTAATACGGCCCTGTCTGTCTGTCTGAATTAAGTAACGTGACTTGCTCGTCTTCGTTGATATCACGCCAAGTGGAATTGTCCGCGATATCTACAGTGGCGTCATTTCACACTTTTCTTGGGAGGCGAGAAAATTTGTTTGCAAATTTTTCACAAATTTTGGCAAATTTTGGGCAAATTTTGGCATATTTTAGGCATTTTTTGCAATTTTTTGCAATTTTTTGGGCAAATTTTGAGCAATTTTGGCAAATTTTTGGGCCAATGTTGGAAAATTTGCATTTTTAAAATATTTTTTTGCAATTTTTGCAATTTTTTGCACATTAATACATTATAAATTAATATTTTCATTTTCTTGGGGGGCCACGCCCCCAATGACATCTCTGGATATCTGTACAGGGTATTTCCATAGTTCTAATGATTGAGTTTCCCCAGCTGTATATAATATGAGTCAGGCGTTGTTTCTTGACAGAGCGAAGACACTTTGAAGGACCAATTGACCGCCGAAGGCGATTTTGTTGTCCAGCAGATTCAGAGCGAAGGTCAATCGACGCTCAACCTCAGCGTCCGGTTAGAAAGACTTCTCTCACTTCTTTCACTTTCCAGAATTATTATAAGGCTAATAGATGGCTCAGTAGCATCTATTATATAGGGACTGAAGCTATCTAAATCTAAAACAGGATCATGCTACTAAAAGCAATTACTTGAGCTCCCCATCAAAAGTTCAAGGTTTTGGCTGAAGTATTATAGGCCTTGACCTTCAATTAGACCTCTAGGACCTAGGCTAACCATACATCTGTATCTCCGGCTAGTTATAAAGCCATCATGATTATCTGATCGGTTTTACATTTGTCTTTGCAATTCGTTTCTTAAACTGTGGGCAGAAGTCAAAAGCTGTGTAGTGTGTATATATATACGGATTACCAGCATATTTTCTCATTGGCGTAGTCACGAAGGGATACAGGGACCGACCCTCTATAGACTCCAGAGTAGTTATGAGATTCGTGTAAAACCGATGAAAAATGTCATCGAGGAGTGCTTGGGGTTAGATAGTCAACAAAATCGTTCCAAAGTTCAAGATTTGAATCTAATATTACCATATTTTTCGGGAAAGTCGGATCAGTCAACGTTTGTCAGTGTAAGTGATGGCGCAACTATTCTTTGGACCCTGGCTGCGCCCTTGTTTTTGATTTATCGCCAGTTTCTTCTGGATTGAGTCCCTTAGCAAAGCATTGGTTGAACTCAGCAAAGGGCTTTATTATTATTATTATTATTATTATTAGTAGTAGTAGTAGTAGTAGTAGTAGTAGTAGTAGTAGTAGTAGTAGTAGTAGTAGTAGTAGTAGTATTGTTGTTGTTGTTGTTGTTAAATATCATGCAGCAAAAGAGTCACAAAAAGTTTCATTTTCGTGAGGCCTGGTTGGTTTCGTTTTCAGATAATTTACAGTATAAGTTGATAGCCATGTTTTGGAGGTTTTACTTTCTATTTCTACTGTATCTTAAATAATCACACGAGGGAGCTAAGCCCAAGAACAAAACAATAATTATTGGCAAACAATGCAACGTGAAAGGTCAATTCCTAGACAAATAAAAGACAATGCTCGACGTCACGAGTCCAGTCTGACCAAATGACCACACACGCTTGGTTTTAATGGCCACGCGCTGAAATCGATAGGACATTGTTCGAAATGCGGAAGAAGCTATATTTGAAAGATTTGTCACGAAGTGTTTGATCCGCGCAATCAACTTCCTCGTTAGTGGAAACTGGCAGCCAATAGTTGGAAGAATATTTTTAGGTTTAATTTTCCAGAGGTTTTATTATGCATGGGGCAGTACAGTAGTTGCGTTTTTGATTTCCCCCGAAAGCAGTCCAAAGGTGCCTAGAGTTTGGGGTTTTCGCTACGTTCGTGCTAAAGTATAAACCCATTCCTAAATTTTGCTGGCAATCTTTGTTGTACTCGTCACAGAATCGAGGTTTTCTTCTAAATTTATCAGCAAATAACTCCTTCCTCATCATTCTCACAGAAGCAATGGTTTTGTAGCTCATCATCCTTACGGAAAAAACACGATGAAATGATAATATTGCCTAAAGTAGAAATGAGATAAGCGATTGGGGGCAATCAGGATATTTAAAAATTGTGTTGGATCATCAGGGCCGCCGAGAGAAATTCCGGGCCCCGGAACAAAAAAATTTGCGGGCCCTTAAGAAAAATTTATCAAATCTCCGTCTCCGAAAAACCTGACAAGCAATAAAAACGTTATCAACTCTCCAAAAACAGCCTGACAAGCAAAAAAACCTTATCGTCACCGGATCTGGGCCCTGAAAACTCCATGGGCCCCGGTACAATGTACCGGCTGCACCCCCTCTCCTCAGGCCTGTGGATCATGGACTCAAAATCTTTTTCTTCAAATGATGGCAAAAAAACATTCGCCAGGAAAGTTCGGACAGCAAGTCATTAAAATCCGAATATCTTAGGTGTTTTGCCGGAGAAAGGGTTAACATGTTGGAAATAAGGCTAACAGAACGACTACCTGTTTCTAGTTGGAAATTCCAGAGGCCTTGGACTGCGTGTAAGAAGATCTTGTAAAAAGACGTCTAGGAGGCCTAATGTTTAGACTTATTTAAGACTTTGGAGTTTGATTGACTTCCTCGATCTGCATATTAATTTTGACTACAGCGACTGCGTATAGGAGCTTTTTCATGGGGCGCAGAAGTGCGCATCCAATTGAAAACATGGAGGAAAACTTCGACCGCAAAAATGAATGTCTACTACTACTACTACTACTACTACTACTACTACTACTACTACTACTACTACTACTAATAATAATAATAATAATAATAATAATAATAATAATAATAATTCTGCAACATTTTGGATAAACTGACTGCCAATTAACGTCAGCTGTCTTGTATTTGATGGTAATGTCGGGAGAATTTCAACACAAGAGCCGAATCGTGTTGTTGTTGTTGTTGTTGATGTTAGACACGGAACTCACATTTTGCGGTATCCGATCATGACGCAATGCGACAACGGACTGCAACAGTTCTCGATTTCTGGAGCAGATCACTCTTCCACCGATGTCCAGCAGCTGCTCAACCACTACCATACCGGGGGTCACTGTCTGCCACTTCTACCGTCGCTGCCACCGACGCAGGTGGAAGACGATCCCGTCTACCTGAAACGGTACCGAAATACCTCGACCGACTGCCCTCGTTGAACGTAACAGAGGAAACACGAACGCACGAAGAGCGTTCTATTTTGAAACTGGCTGTGTTATTCCCGTTGATCTGCCTATTCTGCACAAATCGTCTTCTACACGCAGTTGATTTATAAGACGGCGTTCTACTGGTAAAGATAAGAGTGGTTCCTAAGGGCTCAGAGGTTATAGGGAGCCCCTGTTTTTCCCGACATCGGTTGGATGAGAACGATCACCAGCTTCTCCCTAAACGAGAACTTACCTGCATCAACGCTTCAACCGAGGGCGGGACTCGAATTCCGGACACCATCGCTGGTAGTCGAGTCGCTATACCACAGAGTCACACCGAATAATCGAGTTATGCAGCATACTGTAGAACCAGAGGCGGATCTAGGGTATTCGGCGCCCGGGGACAAAGTGTACGTTGGCGCCCCTAACAACTGACAAGCAAAAAAGGTCCTCACATCGTTTTCGGCGCCCCTCAACTCTCTCTTCACATAGTGCTGACGAGCAAAAAAAAAGGTCCTCGCAAGTGTTTCTTCTACTTTATTGTGCATTTCACTTACCCAAATATCCAATTTTGGCGCCCCTCACCTCGGCGCCCGGGGACATGTGTACCCCTCTTGCCCTGCCCTATAGATCCGCCTCTGTGTAGAACTTCGTCTTAACATACTTAGCCTAGTTGGTCCGTAAAAGTTATTACGTTATTATCCGAGGTACGTTATATCCAGTGGCATCCAATAGGCCTACGCGGTAGCGCCTCTCACCGGATCGTACATTGCGGTACGTTAGGCTACATATAATCGAGTGTACGTTATAACCGAGTCCGTTATAACGAAGTTCTGCTGTATTTTGATTATTGCCGAATGTATACGCCATGTATTACGTAAGGTTTCACTGTACTGTAAGATACGGACCCATGTCTATGTACGGTTTGTGTAACGTCACTTCTGAAGAATCACTTTGAAGCGCTCTGCTGCGATTTTACTGCATATTTTTATACTGCATAAGGTTTTACTGTACTTGTAATTTTTTTTAGTAAGTTTAGCTTTAAAATATAAGAATAATTGACTGTACTGCGACTGTAAAGCTTTGCTCCCGTTTAATATTCTGCGAACAGACGGCGCTGTTCATTCATTCCTTTCATTCCTTGGTATTTATAGTGCGCCCGTGCCAAATAATGTTTGCAGGTGCATTACAAACAGGGCCACCTTAACCATTAGGCAGTTTAGGCACTTCCTAGGGGCGAAACATTTTGTAGGGGCGAAATAAAACGGGGCTAAAAATTTCATGAGCGAATAACGTTTTTTGCTCGTCAGGTTATTTCGGGAGCTGAGAAGCTTTTTCTTTTTTTGCTCGTCAGACTTTTCCGTATGTGATGTGAATGGGCGAAACATTTTCGAAAATGAAAATCTGCCTAGGGCGCCCAAAATTCTAAAGATGGCCCTGATTACAAAAGTCAATCGTGGTAGGCACTGTTAAAAAGAGGCAGGTCTTCAGCCGTTTCCGGAAAGCCGTAATTGTTGTTAGATTCTGTATTTCCTGTCCATTCCATTCCAAGCAAGCGGTCCTGAGTAAGAGAATGCTCTTCTTCCCACTGTAAGCCTATAGGCTGTGAGTTTGTTTACGTCTGCTACTTTGACCAGTTGTAACCAATGTTTAAGATTAGGCCTACTTTACCACGCAATTTGACATCAATTGAGGCTTCTGCGTCGACCTTTAACATTGATTACAGCTTTGAAACAACATACTATAGATGGTACTGTCTATAGTATGTATATACTATAGATGGTACTGTCTATAGTATGTATATACTATAGACATAGTATAGTATACTATACTATATACTATATTATTAGTATACTATAGTATACTATAGTATACTATAGTATGTATATACTATAGATGGTATAGTCTAGAAGCAGGCTTATTTCTGTGTAGGCCTATATTAATAATTGTAAGTCTATTCATGCATATTTGTATTAATTCACTTTGGATTTAACGAACATGCGCGACATTAAGGCCTACGTAGCTAATAGCTGGAGTTCATTGCCACTGGATAGTTAAACAGGTTTAGTACGGGGATTTTGGAGAAAAGTGCGGGACCCAGAGGTCCCAAAATTGAGGGAAAAGCGGAGTGGCGGCTCCACCGGGGAGGCCAGAGGGGCCCGTGCCCCCTAATGAGAGCCTGGCCCCCCATTGGCTCCCCAGTTGGGACCCCATACTTAATGCTACATACATTAAACAACAAATGTTGGCCCCCCATGATTAGAAGTTGCCACCTCAACGGCCCCCCCACTTTCCAAATCCTAGAGCCGCCACTGGAAAAGCGCGGAAGTTTCCCTTTTATGCTCTTACTTAAATTACCATATACCTAAGGGCCTAAGTGGAAATTGCAGTTTTGTGCGGCCATATATATGGAGAAAATGCATGTGCGTCCGGAGGGGGGTGCAAAGGGGTGCAATTGCACCCCTGGAAAATTGCTGAGTTATGAAAACAGTAAAATTAGTTGTTTCTTTCGTCACAAAACCTTGTTTTGCACCCCTCTGGAAATTTTTTCATTTCTTTCGTCACAAGACCCTGTTTTGCATCCCCTGGAAAAATTTTTGCTGAAGCCCATGGAAAAATGTAGGGAAATTGCGACGTTTTCCGGTAGCGAACACTATATTTTCCCGTAAAAAACACTTGACGAGCATTAAACAGGTCATTCAAACAGGCGCCATGGGCTCTTGTATATCTTCGTAAATACGAGAAGATAGAGAAACGACCTACAATCGGTTTTGACTTCTTCTGCTCGTTTGATCTTCGATTGTTCTAGGAACGATCAGTGGCGGTTCCAAGAATTCTTGGCGGGGCAGTGGCGTAGTCAGGATTTTCGGAAGGGGTGGGTTTTGATCGTAGCAAACTACGCAAAATCTTGACAAGCAAAAAGTCATCCCCGTCGTTCCTTCTTGTATGTTTCCTTTGCAGATGCTGAGTATCGCCGACAAGCAAAAAAGTCGTCACCTCTTACACCTTTACATTCTATAGCACTAGGTCTATTTAGAAATTTTGGATCTGCAGCCAACCAAGGGGGGTTGATCCCAAAACCGTGTCCGAAAATAAAAAATGTATGGAAACACATAAAAAATTGTTTTTGTAGGCAGACAAGGAGGGGTTAACCCCTAAACCCCTGGCTGCTCCACTGTAGTGGAGGATGCAATAACATTTTAGGAAGTTGGTGGGGGATGCAATGAAATCTCGAAAAGGTCGACAAGCAAAAAACGGTCATTATAACGGTCATTTTGCCCAGCAAATGTAAATAAACTTTGTCAAAAAAGGCCGACAAGCAAAAATAGGTCATCAGCTCTGTTTTGCACGCAAGGACCCGGCCGACATGTAGCGGCGTAGCGACTCGGACCCGGTAAACCCTGAAAAACGCTGACAAGCAAAAAGCTCGGTGGTGGAATGCATCCCCGATCATCACCAACGTGGAACCGCCCCTGGGAAAGATCATATCCCGCAACTCCTTCGAGACGAGTTTAACACTGGCTTCGAGTCCCTGAACGTAGACCTATCACCTTCACGCGATGCCTGTTCAGTGTTCAGTGCTCGCCTACCGAGTCTGAAATGACCCTTTCTGCCCTTGCTACATCTCTTCAGCATTCACCTCGATATCGACTTCAAGCAATCATCGTTCCCAGTGGCGTAACCACGGGGTTGTTTGGGGTTGTTCAAACAACCCCATTTCAAAAAATATGACCAACACAATTTACTTTTGGTTGAAGGAGGGGTAGTGGGAGGGGGTCGTCCGCGGCTTTAATGTTCAATTGCATAGTGCCTCCAGTCCCCAACAACTCCAACAACAGTCAACAACTCCACTTTGCATAAGCTGGCTACGCCACTAGCTGATCGTTCCCAACTCCACTCCAACAGTGGTGTTCAATCACCTGTTTCTCCTCCTCCAGACAAAACTGTCAAGTCTAGCGGGAACACATTGTGAACACATTGTGAACACATTGTGAACACATTGTGAACACATTGTGAACACATTGCCTGCCAATGTTACTCTGTTGTTTCATTCAAACGGAACCCATAGACACGCGCTTAATTTTGTATTCCACCTCATGCAGCTTAATTAATACAAGTGACAATTGTTAAGTGCCCTCGACTTTGGTCTTTGCCAAGTCAGACGCTATAAATAATTGTCTTGATGATAATTACCGTTTATATAATGACATTGTGACAGTTCTCATAATGGAAGGCAACGGCATGCCAGAAAGTGCTGTAGAAAATGTTAATCTGTGCGTATTCAAGCGCTTTAAAATCGACATTACGTAAACGCATGATAAAAACTACATTTACCAGTGGTTACCAAGTAGGCTCATACAGGGCCGCCGAGAGGGACGGGGGGGGGGCAATTGCACAGGGACCCGGCGGCCCTGCCCGGCCGGGCCCGGTGATGATTACGTAGATATACGAACTGTATCAACAATAACTTGAACCCTGAAAACGACTGACAAGGAAAAAAGGTCATCTTCTCGTCACGAGCACAGGGGCCCGGAGAATGTCAGGGGGCCCGGGCCGATCATGTAAAGGAATCAAGTAATCTCCTTTTTTAAAGGATAAAAGGAGTGGGAAGCAAAAAAGGTCATCAATACTTGTTCACACTTGCTTGTTATGGGTAACGGCGTGGAAAAAGGTCATCAATTTTTTCACAGACTTACATTGCCAGGTCAGGGGCCCGTGATTATTAATTGTTTGCACAGGGGCCCGTAAATTCCCTCGGGGGCCCTGGGCTTATATTTGATCGCAACGTATTTTCATAGTATTCAGTAGGCCTAATAGGCCTACAAAGGCCTATATAATAGGACTGTATAGGGCTTGTAGAACAAGATTTAAAGTGCTTCTGGAGGGTCTGTCCTTTGTGAGAACCACCATGTGTTGCCCATCTAATCTAGTAGGCCTATCATAGAGTAAAAGGTAATGTAAAGGTAGTCCCCGTACTCGAGTCCGAGCGTTGGATTCCGGTGCCTATCTCCGGTCTAGGCAATCAGCGATGTAGGCACTAGGTAGTATAAGCCATTAATCTGGGGTAGGTTGTCATTACTAATATAGAAATACACAGTACCTAAAGAAGAAGAAGTCTGCCTTGCTGCTTCCCCTTTCCCGTTCTCACTCTCAGGAACTGACATTGTCCGGCTGACTACTAAACTTCGACTATAGTCACTATAGTTATTTCAACGGTAGATAAGCGCCTAGGAATAAACAGCTACTACGAGATTTTACTTACTTCTCAGCGACGCGTTTTGTGTAAATTTTTCAAAGAAGACTCAGCGGCAACACTTTCGCCTCTCTTCAAGGAATAGTCTCAGCGCCGGATTATTATTATCATAATCATCGGAGACGATTTGAGACACGGTGATAATTTGATTTTGAGGCGCATTTTACGCTCCGAATATACGGCGGAAACGATGGCATCGGCGCGTACACCGCTCAAGAAGGTCCCAATACATCTGCAGGTACTGACTGAAGCGTTTTTGCGACAAATTAGGCGTAAAATCTCCGATGAGAACCGGTCACAGCAGCGGGTGATTGGTCCCGGGTGACTGCGACAGTTTTTCCAGAGCGAGTTATGTCGTAATGTAATTTCTGTGACTTTTATAGCGCACTCCTGTTCGGTGTGGGGAAAATGGTGACGATCGGAACATTAATTCTTTGGCTGTAAAAGTTGAAGAATAGGATTAGGGTTAATAGACGTGTAAATGATAAATTAGTGTTTGCTTGTCGCGAGAAGTCTGAGGCTGAATGTTTGAAATGATTGCACTCATTTTCAATGCTGCATATGTTTAGTGTTTCTCAACCAGAAGAGATTTGTTCAAGAGGTATTTTTAGCATTTGCACAACTTCGTATCAAATAACAAAGTGAGGCATGCAGATAATGTTATTGGAAGGGTTTATAATGTTGTTTATTATATTCTATTTTAAGCTACACTTTGTTGCACAGACTTCTAAATTGGTAGTGCTATAAAGATGTCTGTGCTTTGTTAGGGTTCGTGGAGTTTATTATCACATAAGTATTTCCAGCAGTTTCGGGATTGTTTACTATATCAAAGGAATGAAGACATTTTGTTGTGATGGCATGTTATTTGTTCTATGCGGTTGAGATTGGGTAGGCGTTGGGACGGTCGTCCCGCCTGTTAGGTTAGGACAAAACTACTTAGCCTTTCTGTTTGCTCTGTTAAAGTTAGGAGAAATATTTGATCCATCTTGGTCTTCATTCCAGTGTTTGTGGTTTTGTTATGCAGTCATTAATGCTGTTGCTGCCTACTTCAAAAGATGTGACTGATATTATTTATAGCTTTGACGGTTACTGATTTGCCGTTGAGTGCTTTAAGGGGATGATTTAAAGATCTGTGTTTGTGTGGTGTGCTTACTGTGGGTGGGTGGTAGGTCATCAATGTATAAATTAACTGAAATTGTTAAATGTACAGTCTTTTATATCACTGAAGTGAATGAATGTAGTGCCAGTTATATGTTTATATAGAGCAGTGTTCATGGTGAGCCTATATACTTAAGTTTATCAGTGGTTATCAGGTAGTTACTATTTTATTCAGATATTTTGCTGATAATAAGTTAATTGGCGCTGCTTCTTTTTGAAGGTTTTGTTATGAAATATAGTTAGTTCAGGAATGTTGCTAGGTCACCAGTAGTGTGATTTACTAAAGGTTGCTTACTGTTGGCAGGAGAAAAGGTCTATAAAGGGTTCACCTGTATTGCAGAGAAGAGTTTAAACCAAGTTGCCAAATATTTATTACTTTGTGCTTTGATATAAACATTCTATTCAGTTTATTTTTTGTGTTTATCAAGTTGAAGCCTCTGGTTGTTTGCACCTATGTATGCTTTGTGTTGAATCTTATCTTTGACAGTCTGCTAATGTCATGCCTCTTTAGAAATCAGGAGATCTGAATGAAGATGATGGATTGTATTCATGCCTGTTCAGTTTTTTTTTATATCAAAAGGAGCTAAAGATCACCTAGAATGACTGGCTAAGTGATTGGCATTTTGCAGTTGCTGAGCACCATTTAGGCTTGATTTACAGTAGCAATGCCTATTTTTGATCACAGAAAATACTCTGATAATTGAGCTATTCTGTAGCAGGAAGGATTAACCAGTGTATTTAAAAGCTCAGGGGGCATTGTGTGAACTGAATCTCTTACAGAAGCCATGACTTGGAACAATTTGTGAGTCATTTGTGAGTCTGTGCCCTATCTTGTTTATTTTTCTTCTATTTTATGCATTATATGATAGTTGAGTTGAAGTGGAGACTATATAGTATATATATTGAATTTCTGGCTATAGTACTTGCTGTTCAAACCCATTGGTCATGGCTTTGTTAACTCAGTGAGCAATATCAGTGCTGGTGTTTGATTATTTGAGTAAGCATAAATATAGCTTTTAGCTATTTTGAGTCATTCAGAAAATTTCTAAGCTTTCTGTATATAGTGTTTTGACAGGTGAAAAGATGCAGTGTTTTGCAATGCAATCTTACATCCAGATGACTTGTTGCTGCTGCTAATGAAGCTGTAATTAATCAATTTATCTTATACGTTATTATTTATTGCTCTTGTTTGTCTTTGTCTTAACCCCTTAACTGGGTATTTAACTGTAACTCAATGTAAAATGGACGGATATATCCGGGGTTCCCAGTTAAGGGGTTAAAGAAGAATCGTTTTCATAAAGGCTATTTTATGATGTTAATTTTAAAAGTTCTCTGAAGTGATGATGAGGAGATCCTTGTTTCATTGCTGCATACTGAAGTTGACCTTAAGTTATAGAGTGAAGGTGCTCACGTGTGTAAGCTTTGCTTGTGTGTGAAGGACTGCATATTATACTTGTATTACTAAGCTTCCTGCCAGTCTTTGAACAGATTCAGTGCTTTGTTCTAAGTAGTTGGAACTCTTCTGTTCAGTGCATTGAAACTTGCCACATATTGATTCACGTTTGATCACCTTTCTTTCCACTTCGCTACCATTTGCAGTGTCTATGAAATCAGTAGTTTCATAAGATGTTGCTATATACTGCTAAGTGATTGCACATACTGATATAAAAGCATGTTTGCCCTGCTTGATATACCAGCTGCTTAGTTTCTGGCTTTCGATGCAGTACGTATGCCCTTGGCTGGACCAAGATAAACATGATCTTATTTTTAGTGTAGGAGTGGTTAGAGATGCATTCCAAGTTAGTCACATGACATCCTGGTTCTTAAAACTTGCTCTTTGCAACTACCTTCCTCCAAGGCTGACGTTGAAGTTTTTATGGATTTTTGTGGTTGGTTGAACAAGCATTTGTTTATGTTATTCCTTTGGAAAATTTTGGCTACCAATGCAGAGTTAATGCTTCTAATAGGGTGTTGACAAAATATTTAAATCACCTAAGAACTGCACTAGAATATTGATTTAAATGCTAATTGTATGCAGAGAACAGTAGACTGTTAGGAGATTTTGTAACACAGTTGCACAACATTTCCAGCAGTAGGAGGTTGGTTGCATAATCAAATATGTACTGAACAGATGCATGTAAATAGAATATTTTAATTTTAAACTACTGTTCACAGAGCATGTCATCTGGTATGCTCAGGATTGGTCTCATTCTAGTACTGTAAAATCTCGAGTATAGTGTGCACTTTATAAACTCGGAATTTTTCCATCAAGTTATGGGTGTATATTGTGCTCATACAATACCAAATTTATATAAATTTTTACCCATTTTCGACAAAGACTTAATTTTATTGGCACCTTTCTTACCTTTTAGCATATCAGTTAAACGGCAGAGCAGATGGCATTAATGAGGAGGAGAGAGACAGAGAGAAAAGGAGAGGGAATTTGTAAAGAGAGGGGCAGAGGGTGAGAGGGGTGACAAGGTGGAACCCCATTGATGACTTTATTGACAGCTTGGTATATTGTTGGTATGAAGTGTCTGCTGTCAGAGGGAGAGGGAGAGAGATGGAGGATTTGCAGGGAGAGGAGAGGGAGGGAGATGAATACTTGGAACCACAGTGCTGGTGGTTCCAAGTCCTCTGGGACTTTATTGCTAGCTTCAGTTTAACTAATGACAGTCTAAGAGTGGAATCTCTGTTTAATAAGATACCAGGGTACACACTATCCATTTCATTACAGCAAACATGGCTCAGGAACTTCTACCAGTGAATTTCTTGACATTTGCACACATTCACAGTTCTGTCAGCAATCAGTAAAACTTTATGGAGTGTGAAGATTTAAGGATGCACATTATGTTCATAAATGAAAATCAACTTTACCTTTTGATCTGCACCCCAGAACAGTGTGCATTGTACTCATGTGTGCACTATACTTGAGATTTTACAGTAGCTCTTTAGCCATTACCTATTCTTTAAATTTGTTTTATAAAATTTAGCTGGCTGGAGATTTTGTAATTATAAACTGGTTCAGTGCTTTGTTCTGTATTGGAACTGACATGTGTCCTATATGTTGTACTTTTAAAAACAGCAAATGCTACTGCTATACTAATTTTAGCCGGTTATTAAATAATTTTGTAAAATTTATTTTAATTTCCATGTGCTACTAAAGTCACATTCTGTGTGGGATGCTTGCCAGCCATGAAAATTAAGTGTGGTTTCCTGTACTGATTTTGTGGTTCGTGTACTTCTTCACTTGTTTACCATTTACCAAAATGTTATTACTATCATGCTGTTCTCTTACTACTAATGCTAAGTTTAGCACCAGACCTGCAAGTCATTTTTTGCCTGACTTGATGTGGGAGGGATCTTTTGTGAATGAATTTTTTACAGCTTTTAGCTGTTTTTCTGTTCCCATGATTATCCTTTACATCTTTTTGCTTTCAGCTGAAATTATAATAAGGGAAATCTTATGAGCACATGCTGTGTACACTCGCTGTACACTTAGTGTGCTGTGTAAAACTGAGTTCATTTAATCCTAAATATTAAATTTTGCCTCAAGAGTACTTTTTGTGGTATTTGAAATATCATGAGTGTTTTATGAATCGGATCACAAGATTAATTGTCTCTTGATGATCAGATGATCAATTTTGCTATTCTTTAGACAGATTTTCGGAAATATCTTTGGTTAGTTTCAATTAGCAAAGCTGTGATTATGTGTGAACAGTTTTGGAACTATTGGCTTAGCACTGGCCTGCTAGTGCCAGGCTTTATTCTATTTTCTTTGATGGTGAATTGTTTACAGATGTGTAGTCAGTTATTGTGTGTATGTGGTATACAGTATGCTTTGCTTGGTTTTAATTAAAGTGCCTACTTGTTTTCAAATTGACTTTGTCAGAAGTTTTGTCTTTTCAAAAAACTTTGCAAATGAATGTGAACATTTGGGCAATGAGTAAGTACTGCAGTAATTGCTTAAGAGCTAATGTTCTCATGGATGGGTGGGTGGCAGACTGTTTATAATGTGTTTAGAAGAGTGGTTGGACAAAATTTGACTCAGTTAAAGAGATATGGTCTTTTCTTAGTCTCATGATATGAAATATTAGGCACATTACTTGCCTTTTCAGTTATATTGTAATGTTTGATCATTTGATGAAAGATGTCATTGACTGAGATTTTAGTTGTTCCCATCTTATGTTCTAACTCAATATTTATGATACCATTGTAATATTGTACAAATTTTATGGAAATAGAGAGTTTACAATACAAGAAAAGTAATAACTTGCAAAACTGCATGATTAATGTTGGATAGTACTGGTACTTTTGCATAAATATGTATGAGCTCTCCCACTGAAAATTAATCTGGATAATTTCTCTGAAATATCTGCAGCTTTTGCTATAGAGTCCTTTTCAAGTGACACATTGCGGTATTGTCTTTCATTTAAGCTTCAGCTACTTAAAAGCCGAAAGTTTCTAATTGTGACTGAGGGACTTGTTTAAACTGTTTCTCAGTTATCCTCGGTCATTTGTTCTCGTTGGCAGAAAACGTGCCAGATCATTCTTATGCCTGCAACTGGATGCATAGAATGCAAGAGAAAGAAGTTAATACGGTAATTGGATTTGGTCTGTTGTTTCTTGAGTATATACTGATTCTCAAGAAACGTGATTGTTTCAGAAATCCATTATCAGGAATACCTCGATTCGATTGGTTACAGTTTGGCCCAAGAGTCATTTTGCAAAATTAACTGACTCACGAGAGTCTTGTGTTTCTGACACATGAGTTGGTTTCCTCATCATCCATGCGGGTTCTTTTGTGGCTGTCAAGTCCATTTTACCTTAGGCAGATTATGCGGTACAGTCTCTGCAGTCAGTTCAACAGAATCTGCAATTTTTTTTGTTACAGAAACTCAGTGGCGTTTCTAGGGTGTGCGGTGGGTGCGGACCGCACCGGGTGACACCCAGTAGAGGGGTGACACCAAACTAAGAATTTTTTTGCTTGTCACTCACCAACGTTATCATCTCCAGAAGGACGATAACCTTTTTTTGCTTGTCACTGCGTTTCAGAAGAGAGTTAAGCTTTTTTTGCTTGTCACCACATTTCCACACCGGGTGACACCAAGCCTAGGAAAGCCACTGCAGAAACTGTTATCCTTACAAAATCTTAAGTTTGATATGAATGAGTACATAAAAAAATCCAGGGTAGATATTCTTATTACAAGCATTGATCAGAGTTAGCTTCAACTCATCAGGAACTCATCTCAGAAGCCCAAACAGTTTCAGTCGTCTGTCTGTTGTGTCACTGCTGTGCCCATCATTGCAATGCAGATGTTCTTGTGTCCAATTCATAAAATGGACAAAAATTTGTCCAGTTTATTAACTGGGCAAAGAAATGTTGCAAATTCAGCATTGGACTATCTATTTTCCAAGTCTTCAGCACATGAATTTTAAATCAGAGCATAGCTTATATATGTAAACTATATGTACTACTTCTATGTTGAATTGTTCTGTCTCTTTCGGAGTTGTGTTGTCCTACCAGAATGTATGGTCACAAGCAAAACATGACCTCATTGGGCTTTGTGGTACTTGAGGAACCTGAAGCCATCGAAATGATTTCCCATCTCTTCACATTATTTGCTGGAGTTGATTCTATTCTAATACCCATAACATTTGAAGATATTGCCCTTTAATAGCCCAAGTTAATGACTTCCGGCATTTATATACACATCTAACAGCTGGGAATCATTTGGCTTTGGACTGCTAATTGGACACTGTATAGCATGATCTCCTTGTACTCACTTGTAATGAGTGTGCATTTTAAAAAAAAGCATTAGATCACAGCTGGTTTCAAAGCAATTACTGGACCAGAATTTCACTGTAAGCCAAGTATACTACTTTTATTCTAGTGCTTAATTAGGGTCCTATAAAGACAAGGCAGACCTGTATTAGTTTATTTTTAAATGTACTGTATTTTCAGCCTTGGCTTGAGATTGCCATATTTTCAAAATGCAGGCCTCAATGACAGTAGCAGTGTGATTGATCCTTGCAATGATAAAAACCATACTGAATTGTCTATATAAATGCTAGGGATGCCTGTTTTTGTGTTATTTATTGCTTTGCAGTAGCTGTACTCACAGAGAAATTGATTTCAGTAATGGCTCAGTGCTGTGCTATTCTCTGAATATAGGGAAATGTAGTCTTTAATTGATTGCATCATTTCTGGTATCTGTTTTAAGTGCACACAGTTTCTTCTTCCTACCTTTTTTATTGCTTTTGCAGGCAGAGTGTTGTGCACGGACTTCAATATTGTATCTGTCTATTAATTTGGTTGCAAAAAGTGACATAAGTCCTTCTATTTGAAGCTGAAATTTGCTGAATACCAGTTGTATGTGTGGATGTTTCAGTTCAGCAATGTCTGACCAATTATATCAGTCAATACGGTCCATGGGGCATGTATTGTCACTGACAGATGGGTGTACTGTTCCACACATGACACATAATTTATTATCATCAGTGCACAGCCCCTTTGAACAAATAGAGTGGACATGGGCTGGCTAGAATGGACCTCATGGTGCAATTTCAGAGTGAATGAGGGCGATGAGGATGTTGTTTCTGTCCAGGCAGATGGACTGGACATAAATTATGACCGGTCCCAAAGACAGCCTGGTCTTCATCCAGTTGGGTGCAGGGCTCTTCAGTACCATCGATTTTTTTGCAATATTAGTGGATTCGTCGCCAAAGGGACACAGCTTTCAATGATCAATATCGCTTTGAAGCACTTTTGGTTGTGTATCCTGGAGGGCAGGATCTGTCTTTTGCATCAAATGCAGAGAATTTGCTGACGCTTAACGACAAGAGCTTTTGCACAGTGACTCAGTGTTTGTGGTTGAGTTGTCTGATTGTTTGGTCGTGCCAGTAAAAGTCAGTGAAATCACATTAGCGAAGACTTAGGTGTGAGACACATCATTAGCTAAAACTGTCATGATTATATGACTTTCATGGACATTGTGTGGTTTTCTTTTCAGCTTTGCTACCGTTATCAAATTTAAATTTATGACCTTCCAAAAAACTACTAATTTTTCAGCCAGCTGTAATTTGTATATGATGAATGGTTGTGCCTATTGTGTGGTTATAGCATATCATTTATCATTGCGGCCTCTCTATTTTGTAACTAAAATGACCTAATGGGACTAAGCAACTGCTTTTAAAAACACCTGCATCAGTATAAATTGATTGATTTGATGGCCATTTGTTAACTAACAGCAGCCACTGCCTTGTGATTGAGTCAAATTATAAGAATTTATTCAACAGCGGTTCTCTCTATTAATACTATTTGCTTGTGTTTATTTATGAGAATTTGTGTCTTTTTGTCCCAATTTGGCTTGTAGACATTGTATAGATTCCTGATTTAATAGTCTGATCAGCACTGGATTTATTTGAAGATACAGAATGATACCATCCAGGCAATACATGTTTAGGTTCATGATTTATTTTGGGTCCACAGTAGGCCGAGTTTCAGTTTCCAAAACAATAAGATCCAGGCATCACTATAGGGTCTTCACAGTCAAACGGCAAGGGCACACAGCCATTCTTATAAAGAAATATAGCCAAAAAACTTTAAAGGGATATAGCATAGTTTTATGAACAAGTAATCCATCAAGCAATGAAATAAAATACAAGATGCTCAATTTACTTAGTGCTTTGGTAATTATAATTAACTCACTAGGCATCAGACTAAGGCACTATGCAGGCTGTATGAAAGTTCACGTCCTGTTGGTAGCTTAAATGTATACTTGAAATTTGATTATCTCTAAGTTCAAACTCTACTTTGAACCCAAGTTGAATGATTAACAGCATAACTGAACCATGGAGGCATTTAGAAGGGTTAGAGATATAGAAAAAAAACTGGAATTTTTTTAGCAGTATTATGAATTTGTGGCCAATTGAAAGGATGATAATCCCATTCTAAATATCAATAAATTGATTCTATATATTCATCATTGCTACAATGATATCCTTGTAGCACTTTTATCTATGTGTGGGTGCTAATCAATAGAATTGACCCTGGCTTGATCCCTGTATGGTCACCCATTCAAGTTCTAACTGCACTCGGCCCTGCTTAACTTATGTCATCCTATGAAAATCCATTGCCCAATACCAGTTAGGTTGAGCTTAATAAAATGACTGTTTAAATGTATAGTGGACTCAGTATTAATCTGTACAAATGTGACAGGATTAAGAATCTAGTAGTTGTGGGTTTTAAAATATTTATAAATTAAAAAGGGTTTCCACAGACCAAGGAAATGATTGTAAGGCTTCTAATTTTCACGTTCGAGTGACGTTTTGCAGGGTAAAAGATTTATAACCCACAGAATTTCTTCACTTTTTGTTATTGAAATGACTCTGTGTGTATGTCTGCATAATTGTTACCGATAGTAAGAAATAAGTGTTATTCTATCAGCTTTCACTGGTCTATGATTGGTATTCAGCGTTATGGTGTTGGTTGGGAAATTCTTCCTGTCTTCTCTCATGGGAACAGTGGGTTTTCTCTAGAGTCTAAAATTTTGTACTAGCAAAAGAATGCTTGAATTTCGTATTGAGATGACATTGTATACTATAACTGATATGTGTTGTTAACATTACTCTGATGTGCTTGCCTATTCAATTGTGTGTTGAGGTTGGTCAGTTTGACAGCCCAACATGTTTTTTTTATTCCAGATATATTTCAATGCTGAAATTAATTCTTATGTGCCTTGCATTTGCCCTCAGATGTAATGCTTTGATGTTCGCGTGTAGTTTTCATAAATGAATTTTTTTTTCTCTCATTTGTTTGATTTATTATTTTGCAGAGTGCTCAGCTGAGGCTTTTTATTAAAGGCGGTCGTATTGTGAATGACGACCAGTCGATTACGGCTGATGTCTACATTGAAGATGGCGTTATCAAGTATGTACTTCATCTCAAGTTTCGGTGTTGTTGAGGGTTGTGTATCAATCCTGCAATGTGATGTAAAGTGGCATGGCATTTATATAGTGCATGTTATGAATGACCATTACCACTACCATTCATTTTTTGTAGAATCAAAGATAACAGCTGTAGCAGGCTAATGGAAATTGGAATAGAAGGATGTCTAAGTGTTGGTGGTTTTCAACACAGGAGAAATCCTACTAAGCCACTTAAAATACAGTTATTATTATTGTTATTATTATTATTTTTATTTGAATGCCATTTGAGATCATTATTATTTTCTGTTTGAATGATTGATGTTGACTGACCCAATCATCCTGAGTTCATGTCACATGTTATATGCATAACTTCTTGGTCAGCCAAGCATTGGTCAGCCAAGCAGCATTTGTTATCAGTTTTGCTTTATGTATAGAGAGAGTGGCGGCACCAGGAATTCAAATGGGGACTTAGACCACAGTACATCTCTTTTAAGCATATGGTAGTGACAAGCTAAAGAGGTCCTTAACTAATTTGGTGATCTTAGAAGCATTAAGCTAGGCATCATGTTCCCTCTTAGCTCATGCCTGTCATTGCCACTGTTTAAAGACCCCTGCTGCTTTGGTGTGTGTTTGTGTGTGTGTGTGTGTGTGTGTGTGTGTGTGTGTGTGTGTGTGTGTGTGACTGTACTGTTAAGCACACAGTGGTATGGATAGGTGTCGTTTTTACACTTGAACTTGATGAAATATTCTCAAGGTCAGATATAAGAATTGCAAAATTATGTGCTGAAAGACCACAGTGACAATTATTCATCATGCCTTGATTCAGTTGACATACTGGTGACCTACTGACCATCAACAGACCATGAATTTAAGATCCTGTTGCATGATTAACATCTCAGTGTATTAATGGACTTGCAATGGACTTATGATGTAGTGATTTTCTAGTGTTGGCTTTGGGTCTTTGTTCTGCCAGTTTTGAATAGAATTTATTGTAATTATACTTTCAGAGCTTCATTTACAATACACTTAAATATACTCTTAGCAACTTCTTATTTAAACAATTGTATCACTCATGAATAGCTTTGTGCTTATGTATATAGTGATGGCCTGTTGTGAATATTGATAGTGATAGGTCTCACCTTTCCCATCATACTTATGACCTTTGAAGAGCATTAACAAGGTGTAGATGTATTATATGATTATAGAACAAAAAGTCTGTTTAATGTCATGATTTGTCCACCGATTTTGGGTTAGCATTATGCAAATAATATGCTTAAATATTCACTTTCCAATGGTATAACCTCCCCTTAAGTATGCTAGGTTAACAAACTGTCTAAACAGGTTTTTGTTAGAAAAATTGTCAGTCCTTAACGTTGGGAATTGATGATGTATATGGTCAGTCATATTTCTTAGAGATGTCTCTGGAAATTTCTCTTAACTTCTTCTCAATCACTGGTTAAGTAAGACAGCTGCATGTTTTATAATAAAAATAATGTAGTCAGTATTTGCTATCTAAATAAAAGTCAGCGGCTTTTTGGTTAAAAAGTTAGCACAAGGCACTGTTTGGGAAAATTCTATAGATATAATAAGAAAAAGCTGACTTAGCAGAGGGCATCATAAATTTTGTACATTCAGATTGAAAGGTGAAAATCTGAATTTTCCTTTATATTTACTGTCTGTTTTATGAACAAAAGGCTTTCAAAAACTTGAGCACTAATGCTATCTGTAGCCGGAATATGCTTGTAAATAAAACCAAAGTTTGAACTTTCACCTCAATTTTATGGGTGAACTGTTGACCAAAGTTCATGTATTTGTCCTGTTGTTGAGGGACAGTTTCAGGTAAAGCTGAACTTGATGGGTCAATAGATGATGCAGTTACTTGCTGACACTCATTTACTGTTGCAGATGAAAAGATAGAAAATTCACTTTGTGAATACCGGTATACTAGAGTATGGACCAAAACAGAAGGAAATTATATCATCTATAACTGATGTTTAGTTTGGAATGTGTGTGGAGGGGGAGGAGGGGAGGAGGAGAAGTGAATCCCAGTGGGATGAAAATTGATAGACTTTAAGCAGTTAAATCCTTTGCAGCATTTTGGGAAAGATGAATAGTTCTAGAGACAGGCATTTTTTAGTTTGTTTGCAGTTGCATTCAATGAATCTTGAACTTATGGTGTTAGTGGAAATGAATCTTCTATAATTATGTGACCAATGATTCTGTGCAGATCATTGACAGATAAGCCACAGGACATCGAATAAAAAAATACAAGAGGAGAATTGGGCAGATGCACGATTTCATGTGCAGAGTGGAAGTTTGATCATGCTTATTTAGAGTTCAGGTTTTCAGGAATTTAGTTTCTGAGGATCGTTCTGGACAGCACTAAATTTCTGAAATGAATCAAGTGCAATGTTTAGTACAATTCTTCTCTCCCAATTCTCCCTTTTTCATATCCATGACTACTTGTGCACATTTTTGTGTGTGTGTGTGTCTGTGTATCTGTGTGTCTGTCTCTCTGTCCAAGTTCCAGGTAATGGTTGTTCCAGTTCTGATATAATTGACTGTAAATTACATACCAGTTTGTGATGAATGCTGAAATGAGCAAATAGTGAAAGAACTGGATCATAGGTACAACTGCAGAGAGAATCTCTGAGGAAGGAATTTGCTCATGTAATTGTCAGAGATTGAAGAGAATGAAAATAACAAGAGAATACTGACTGAATATGATGAATTGCATGATGAAATTACATAAGGAACCATTATTTGCATACTGTTCTGTGCAAATGATAAAGCACATACAGGAGGATGGTTGTGAATGTGAGCACCTAAGAAATGATGACTAGTGCATATGGCTGGAGTCAAATTCTTGACCCACATGTGATTCACAAATTGATGCTGGAATTGCGGGCAGCTTAGTGCTGAAGCTGTATGGAAAATACATTGATAAAAAATGACTTCGAAGTTTTGTATATATGTCATTGTAAAATCTGGGTTGGTATTGTTGCAGAGTTTGACCCTTTTGTCTTGGTTGCATCATGCCAGGATATATAGGAAATCCAGACTTGCCTGGGTTCCTGGTTTATCTCATTAATTATGACATCTATAGTACAAACAAACTTTTCCATTAAGAAGTTGGAGTATTGAGGATTTATTTCTAGCTGTTAGATCAGTTTGATTGAATGCTGACTACTCTTTAACTTTGGTGCTTTAGACAGATTGGAAATAACCTTGTTGTTCCTGGTGGATCACGTACCATTGAAGCAAAGGGAAAATTCATCATTCCAGGTACATGGCTAGTAAATAGTGTAGGACATTCTCCCCTGGACATAATCCCCCCGGACATTATCCTCCCTGGTACACCCTTTGAAATGACACTGCCGGACATAATCCCCCCTTTGTTTACTCTATGGGCTTTGACTATAATCATTACCCACACCATAAACCAGACACGAAACACTAACCCTAAACGATACTGATGGCAGCCATGGCATCAGATAACCGATAAGTACCTTTTTAAAATTAAGATCTATGATATTGATTTACACTGTTCATTACTTCTTTGCCGGGGTGGGGGGGGGTAATGTCCGTGCCCTGTAAATAAAAGCACCTACATTTTGCATGATGAGGTAAAATAGTACAATATAAATTATTCACCGTTCTGAAGACTTAGAGATGTATAATGATATTTCTCAATAATAATAATAATAATGCCCTTGTAGCATCAGTTCTATTGAAAAAGTTTTCAATAGACGGTTCACCATATAAATGCAAAAATTCTCAGATTTATTCGTTGGAATATGAAACAGTTAGGGCAGACTGTGGAGGGAAGGCGTGTCAGTAACGCTTCATTTGTGATAAGTAGCCTCTGTCTGTTTGCTAAGTTTGACTGTCTGCTAAGTTTGACGTTTCACTTCTAGTTTATCAGCTGCTTGGATGATTTAGTAAATGTCAACAATATTTGGTTGTTTGTTATGGAATCATGTGCTGTGGTGTTCTATGGTTCCCTGGCATCTGAAAATGCTGTTCTTGTTTAAAATCTGCTGTGTAACTGTTGATTTTCCAAAGGTGGACTAGACACATGCACTCACTTCGAGCAGTCCTGTTATGGAACCATCTCGCCAGACGATTTCTACAGCGGGACAAGAGCTGCGCTTGCTGGTGGCACAACCACCGTCAGTAAGTTTGCTGTTCTTTCGAACACTACATAAGTAATGTAGCACTGCAGTGAAGAAATACAAGCCCCGTGAAAATGATACCACGAGAGCAATTTTGAAAATGTTTCTCTTCAAGTCTCTAATTTATATTAAGCTTCGTATGTAATATTTATTTATTATTTATTTTATTGAAAGTTAAGTTTTATGTGGTAAATTGTCCTAGGAGGACTACTTGAGCACATTACATAGTTCATGGTTGGTAGGTCAGGATTTAACAGAGTAGCTGATCTTGTCTTCAGTCACTTCTTAAATATTTTCAGAGAAGGAATATGAATTTTAGAATCTGCTCTTTTATGAATGAGACTGGCAAATTAATAAAAATAAAATTATGCTATTTCAACTAACAATTGTTTCTGAATAAAAATTTAGGTTTGGTATAGAACTTGAATAGAATAAATTAATTTAAATGAAGTTATGAGTATATTCATTAGTTTTATGTGGATTTCCAGTTGACTTTGTGGTTCCTGAAGTTAACCAGTCGTTACTGGATGCTTACAAAAAACGTCGTGAATCAGCTGATGCTAAAGTCTGTTGCGACTATCTGCTCCAAGTATGCCTTACCGATTGGAATGACAAAGTCTCGCAGGAAATGGAGACGCTCGTGAAGGATAATGGTTGGTGCTTGATTACTTTTGCTTACCATGGTGTTTTGATTGTTTTTCAAGATATATTTTTATATTTAATATTTTATGAATCTTGTTAGAACAGTCTGCAGGATGTAAGTGGCGTGATACTAGGAATAATTAGATTAATAATTATCTGTAAACTTCAGTTTTATGTTTGTTGCCATATTCATTAGTATGTATATTCTTTTTCATAGTTTTCTGTCGCTTATTCTCTATTACAATTTACAGTCACTAGAGTTTCTATATTGGGAAGAGTTGGTACCTCATAATTGGATGGGTCGTATATGAATTTCTGCTTAACAGTTGCTGCAGCCCGGTTGGAAACATTTCACTGTGTGCTGGCAGGACAGAGAGCATGCAACCATCTGTTATCATTGTGATAAACAGGACGCTGGCATTGAATGATAGATTAGAAGTGTTGCACGAGTGCAAACTGAAAAAGTTGCTTTGATTGCTCAAGAACTGTCGAAATTCCTTCGTACTAACCCAGACATTTTTGCAACTTCTGTTGAATTTATCTGGTCGAAGGCTGGAAAATAGTTTGCGAGGAAATCTTTCTCCAAGTATGACTTTCTGCCAAGAGCATTTGTTCCGAAACTGTTATTTACCAGAGATAAAACCACCGTACTTGTAAAATGTAATTTAGGTTACTAAAGTAAGTGGAGAGAGTTTGCTTTTTGAATATATGTAGTCATTTGCTGGTTACTCAAAATAATTATTGTTGCAGAATGATGCTCCAGATGTTAGGATACTTTGATTCTTTGTTATATGTGAATTCTTGACCAGAATTGAAGAAGACACTGTATGTCAAGTGACTTGGCTTGTTTTAACCTGAGCCTAAATCTAGTCGTATTGCTTTGTAGCATATATCATTGGTTGATAACTGCATTGTAAGATTATGCTTTGTACTGTAGGAATTAACTCGTTCCATGTGTTTATGGCTAACATCGGAGATCAAAGAGCATTTCCAGAATCAGTTATGTATCAAGTTCTCAAGAGGTGCAGACAGCTTGGTGCATTGCTCACAGTTCACGCAGAAAATGGTTGTCTGATCGAAGAGGTAAAACAGCTCGATTATCTGTAAGATTGAACCCTTTTTAAACCGAGGATGTCTTTTCTAGTTTTCTGTACTAATTTCATTCTATGTTAGTACATCTCAATTTTTTTAGATTATTTTTTTATGGTTTCATTGATATCAGTATGTCTATATTTGTTATGAAAATATTGCTTTATAGAACATATCATTGACTGCCTTCTAGTATGAATAGTTTTAATTTTATCTAGATCAATCAGTTTTAGGTTATTTTCAATGCAATTTTATTCAGTTGTTGTCAATTAATTATGAAAATGGCAGTCCATGGCTCAATGAAGGCCACTGGATGTCTCTCCATTTGATGTCACATTCCTCTTGATGTAGGTTGTGGCATTCATTTTATCCTGTGGTTCTGATTGTATTATTTAGAATCAATCTGACCTATAGTATTAGATCACTAGCATATTTTTATGTTAACTATGTATGAAGGCTAACTATGCCTTGAGACGTTGTGGGTTGTGTTGTCTAGAAAACTAAGGAGGTTATATCACATGGGATAACTGGTCCAGAGGGTCATGTACTCAGTCGACCGGAAGAGGTATTCTTTGCGTACCTGTTGCTATTTTTGCGGTTGTATATATAAGAACTTTCAGATGTTCTTATATCATTTAATTTATTACATATTGTAATTTGATTCTTAAACGATTTGTTCATTTTTTTAGTTAGACAATATTTGTTCTCTTATATTGGTGAATTTGTTTGCTATCTGCTTTAATTTGGGGGAGAGTGGGTCTCTATGGGTTTGGTACGACAAGGTTGATTACTCTTGGTTGGTACTGATCAGATACCATTAGACTGGTATCACAAGGAGAACTGTTGTGCTGACAGGCTGAAGCAGAGGCAGTTTATCGCGCTATCGCTCTGGCAAGCATGGCGAATGCACCTGTGTACATCAGCAAAGTGATGAGTCGCATGTCTGCGGATGTAATTCACGAACAGAAGCGCAAAGGTGAGCTTATCGGTTGTTACGTATTATATTGTCATATGAATGCACTTGAGCATCAGACGTTGGTCGATTCATTTTAAGATATACGTTATTTCAGTGATTCTTGTTTTTACGTTTATGCTTTCTGTTAGTTTTTAAAATGATTTCCTTTAGGGAAAGTGGTGTTTGGTGAAGTTATCCCAGCGGCTCTGGCAGCCGATGGCAGTCAATATTTTAATCGGTCCTGGCGACACGCGGCCGGATATGTGATGAGTCCACCCTTGAGACTCGATCCGACGACTCCAGAATACCTCACTGATCTTCTAGCCAAGTGGGTGTTAAGTCGGCCATTTTGTGCTGTATACGTCCAGATAATATATTCAATCTGTTAACTGCACTTTGCGCTGAAGCTCAATTATTGAGTACAGTGGATCCCGTTTAATCACATACTGCTTAATTGCATAACCCGCATAATCGCATAACAACATAAAAACCCAAACCAGTGTTTTGTGCGTACAATTAATTATCAGACGTCCTGGCTATTCACATAGCCCAGTTAATCGCATAAGCAAGGCTTGCACGACACCTATGCAATTAAGCGGGTTTCACTGTACTTGATTTTTTGCTCAGTCTTGCTGCTTGATTCTTTCTTGTCACTTCGAATGACAAAATTGAAATGTTCTTGTTTTGCCCTTAGCGATGACCTTCAGGTGACAGGGTCAGATCATTGTACCTTTGATGCTAATCAAAAAGCCATTGGAAAAGACGATTTCCGAAAAATTCCGGTTGGTGCAAATGGAACTGAAGATCGCCTATCGGTGGTGTGGGAAAAGAGCGTGGTAAGTGGTGATGATGGTGATACTTTGATTATGTTATATGAAATGATTTCTTATTACAGATCTCTAAAGGCATAGTACATGCACAAGTTTCTAAAATATCAATCGTTTTATTTCTTATCCTTGCTGATTCATAACCCGGAAGAAATATCAACTTTCGAATGGCGTTATTAATTATGGAACCTCTATGATGGCGGTTATCTTTTGATCTTGGGTTATGATTTCATGCTGCATTATGTATTTTTGCACAGTTCAGTATTGGTATATGGCATTGATGAATTGTGTGGCTCAGAGGAAAAACGGCGTATCCCTCTAAAAAAAATTACGTGAAATCAGCAGGCAAAGTTTATTAAATGTAATATGACTAAATACAAATATTTTCTAATCATTTTCCACAGGAACATAGTAATGTGTCATGAAAGTTAAGGTGAATGGTTCAGTGATTTCTATTGGTTAGAGCAAGTCATGACTGGCATTAACTCAATTATAAGAAAATTGAGGGATATGCCGTTTTCCTCTGAGCCACACAATTAATTTGGCTTTAATTTCTGTACAAAGCAGCATGCCTTCCTGATGATAATTTGATTTTTAAAATCAAGCCAGCCCATCTCATGTCATATCGTCGTTCCTGATTGGCAATTACTGTCATTGTCTTAATTAAATTAACATTATGTTAGCATATCCACCATTTGGTACTCTCCACCCCATTTGATATCACACATTTGAGCAGTCCCATGAAAGTAGCAATAACTGTGTTTGACTGGGTTTTGACTGGTTTCCACAATTACTTGGAGCAGTTCCTATTTTCTGTTGACAGTTAGGCGCATCCAGTAGTAACTTTTGTTATGCCTATTGGTCGTACTGTGCTATTAACCCCATTAAATCTATGGACTCTGTTGGCTGCTGCTTGCATCTGTTCGTTTTAGCTGTTTTATGAGTAAACACTTTCTCTTTATTTATTTTTATGTTTTTGATTTCGTTTCATTAACCCCTTAAGCGTGTATTTAACTGTAACTCAATGTAAAATGGACGGATATATCCGGGATTCCCAGTTAAGGGGTTAACTAACCGACGCCATTTTATGCTGCTTAGGTCTCTGGTAAGATGGACACAAATCGTTTTGTTGCTGTGACGAGTGCCACTGCAGCCAAGATCTTCAATGTCTATCCAAGAAAGGTGACTCGATTTCTTTTACTCCACAGACTCCTCTTAGTCTTCACATAAAATGTAAATATCAAGAATTCAACTCGTATTAAAATTAGACTGAGATAGTGAGTGAAAGAACAAATTAACAATCGAATAAACGAATGATTGAATGAGCGAGTGAAGTAATCGTCAAAGCATGACTGATATTTCATTTGAAGCTACGTGGATGGGTAAACTAGAGCTATGTCTGGGCCAGGAAGGGTTTTCATGCCCACCGAGAAGTTTTTGGATGCCAAAACCTTTATTGGGATTGGTGTAAAAGTGAGCTTTCAGCGATAAAACATTCAAATGGGTGTTAATCGTGATAGATTCTGTCAATGTAGGGTCGGATTGCTGTTGGATCGGATGCTGACATTGTGATCTGGGATCCAAATTCGACCAGAACCATTTCCGCTTCGTCTCAACAGCAGAAGACAGATTTCAATGTTTTCGAGGGGCTTACCTGTCATGGAGCACCGTCGGTTGTTATTAACGGAGGATGTGTGTCTGTGGATGAGGATGGGGCAAGTATCAATCACCCTTCAAGTTATGACATCCTCATTTGTTTTATAACTTCCTCTCTTAATATTGACGGTTTGCATACATTTCATGCCCATTCTTTGATGAATTCTACTGGTGAACTAATTAAGGCAGTAGTTTATGGAAAAACTGACGGAAGACACCGAATGACCTTGGAAGAAATAGCAAAGGACAGAGAACTTTGGAGAGATGTCACGGAGAAGTCAATAGCTGGACACAGCTGAAGGACGAAGACCTGACCTGACCTGAGTTTATATAAAGATGTTTTTTATCTTTCAGCTGCATGTGACGCAGGGCGGTGGTCGTTTTATCTCCGCTGTCTCTGGTAGTGAATTTGTCTATGGCAGAATACGAGAGCGTGAAAAGGTACCATTCCAATGTATTGCTTTATAGAAAGTTAAAAGGAATCTAGGCATTTAACTAATTTTTTCTATTATTTTATCACAGTTCAAAATTGTCTTTTAATTTAATTTGGTTTCTTTATATGTTTAGAATCGAAGGCTTTATTGCAATGGACAGTAACAGTAGTTTGTCTGCATTTTGAAGACGAGAAATATGAAATGCGTAAATGTTCGATTTATTCATTGAAGCACTGTGATAAGACGCTATGCATACCACATTTATGTTCACTCTGCACCAATGTACATGTGAATGCCCAGGAATTGAACCCTGATTGACTGTTTGTCAAAGGTTGGGCTGACACTTCAAATAAGCCATCGACAAGAGCTAGACAAGGATGTAGGGGACAATTGTATTATACCAACGAGTTAATTTTACGGTCTTCAGATGCAGCTGTAAAGATTTTTGGGGTTGTGAAATGTTTTCAGCTGAACAAGCCGAGCAAAGTTGTCAGGGAGCCGTATTCCGGACCGGCTCTTAGTTACACGAGCAACGGCACTCCTGAGCCCGTGAAGGTGATCAGTCCACTTCCTGGGACTGAAAAGGGAGACGAGTTCCACAACCGAGGGACCCGCAGCGGCGGTCGTAATCTTCAGGATTCCAGTTTCAGTCTCAGCGGTAACGTGCTTTTCTTACTGGCCTGCTTTTATTTTATTTTTTTCTGAGTTTTTGTCACGTCACATCGGTGATCGTCACTGACCGTTAATCAGGCAGTTTCAGGAGATACGTTCTTGAAAATTTGAAAGAAAATCAGACAGAAACTGAGATAACTTTTGTTGATTTGGGTTTTACATTTAAGTTTTTTTAAGGTGGCCATATGTTGAGTATTTAATAGGTGAAATGCTCTATTTAAATATTTACTAGGGCTTGTTTGTTGAATTTGATTATGCTCTGGTTTTGTGGTCGTCGTTATTTCTGAAGTTGATTTTTCAGTTACATATTTAGTGGTTTAGTTTTACTTAAAGGAAACAGAACAGAAAGGAACAAGTTTGCAGGAAATAACTTTTCCTTTTAATGCTGCAGTGTTTCTTTGTCTTTATACAACATTACTCTGAGATTTGAGAACTTGCATTTCAATGAATCAAATCAGTTGCACTTTTACTAATATTGAATGCATTCATTTGTCAATATTCATCTGTGCAGCTATTCTTAGTGAAAGATTTAATTCAATATATTTGGGCCGAAAAAAGCATATAAAGAAAATGTTCCTGTCACAAACAGTCGGAAAATAGATAGAGTGATAAGCATTTATGTTGTTGCTGTCTTCAGGTGCGCAGATTGATGATAATGTACCGCAGCGTGCTGGCATGAAAGTCAGTCAGCCTCCCGGTGGGAAAGCTTCTTCCCTTTGGTGATGAGCGTAACAGCTCAACAAACTGGTTGTCAATTATAGATAACACATTGGCCGATGTAGATGTAGGCGATGAAGATATTTAATAATTTCCAGAGTTCTGCATTTTTGCTCTGTGTTGGGGAAACTGAATATTTTTCTCGTCTAACGTCTTTTTCTGTTTAGTCAATTTTGTGTAAAATCTGATAGGGCGGTTCATGTTTCAGTTTGCTGTAGATCTATGTAATTTAATTTACTCTGATTTGGTTACGATTGTGTAATGATTTGGCAACCTTTTTTGCTATAAATAATTCTCTTGTGCTTTTTTTCTAGAAATGTTTGCATCTCTTTCCAGCGATTGTGCCTGAATGTTCAAAAACTTGATCATGCTTTTGTGTAATGTAATTTAAGGAAATAGGAACGTGTTAGCGTAAATGTCTATAGTTTTTCTATTTTTGCACCTGATCGGATCGGCTACCGGGCTACTATTTCTTCTTTGTTGTTCCAGTGTGCAGAAAATAGGTTTGATGTTTCGATACTTACTGTTTTAGAGCCATTCGACAAAATGCTTGTGACCAGTTTGTATTGTGTAATTAAGGCTGTGTAGTTTTGTTAAATGTTGAGTTTTCTAGTATTTCCTAACGCTCTGTTCTGTGCTGCTTTGCTTCGTGTAATAATCACTTTGTTTTGATCATCTGTGTTGTACTTGGTGTTGATTGTCTCGTGAAATACCGATGCACTTAACGCATAATTAATATTTAATAATTTGTGTTGTATTTGTCTCAGGATTTTAGTGTTTCAAAATACTTGACTGAACTAACATTTTTATTATTATACTTTTATCGATGATCTGTGTTTTGCACAGAGACATTTTATTTTGAATCGTTTCAGTAAGATTTGTGCAACTGTCTCTTGATAACTGGCTGCATTTGCATCATTCTTGTGAATTGATGAAAAGCGGGTGTCACTCTTACCCTAGCCACTGCATAGTGACCTCCAACAAGTTGTCCACCCTTAGCGTGCTTTAACAACCATGTGTAATAATAATAATAATAATATTTTCATTGCTGGTATATAATGATATTTATATTTTTAGCTCATTATTGTTCAATCAAATGAAGCTGACTGATATTGCATGCATATTGTATGCCTGCATAATGCCTACTGTTATCTGTCATAAATTATTTTATGCGAGTGATCAAAGATTTTGTTCTTCACTCTAGTTTCTGAGTTATTTCAATAATTATTTTATCGTGATGTCACAGTGCGTTGTTGTCACGCAGATGCTGTCAATTCTAAGCAGCTAAAATAATGTGTTATGGTGTCAATATTTTGGAAGAACTTGTAATTATTTGGTTGAAAATCAATTTTATTAGCAAAACGATGCTGTAGTGACAATGAAATATGTTGATAGTGAAGATTATGGCATTTATGAACTGACCAGGGAAGTTCAATATTGACGACTAACTTTCTTTTTTTACATTCTCTCAGGTCTGTCCTCAATTAACGTTTCATTGAGCAGCAAAGGCATTTTGGTAAACTAAAAGACGATATTTGGCTATCGTCTTATGAACTCAGGTGTGTGCCAGTCTGGCAATAAATACTTCTATTCGTTTCTTTTGAATTTACTAAAAGACACTAAAATTTGAAGCAGAATAATTTTTGTCAAATTTTCATTTATTTTAGCCGGGCTTTTCTAAATTTTGTAAACGTTTATTTCTAAATTTTGTGAAAGTTTATGTTTTGTGTTACGAGTAAGGCTATTTATTTGAGAAGTCTGTTCTTCAGCGATATTTTAGAAAGCGATTGAATGTATGCAGATTATTGGAAACTATTTACTTCTATGTAGTGACTCTTGCCTTTGGCATTACATTACGTATCTTATTAGTTTATTGCATGTTAGTTACGATTATCTGTAATCTGTATTCAGTCTTTGAAATGTTGTTTTGACTCTGATTTGGGCAGAGTCAAAATTAAATACTCACCATTAGGGTTGTAACTTTTCCAGAAAAATAGAATGGCCTGAATTATTCTGGAATTTTTATGGAAAAATTCCGGGAACTTTATAGCATACATACTGTTGTTAGAGGTTAACATACTGCAGTGGACAAAAGTAATTACCACAGCTAAAATACGAAGTTTTATTATATGCTTTGGCACATATCAGTAAAAAAACACAGTTATTAAATAAACCACCAAAATCTGTTATCAATGTGCCTTAGCAACTAATCTATACCGATTTCTGATAAAAAATTAAAAACATTTTATAAGTTGACCATGGTATGAAATTTCATGAATTTCATACTGTGGCAGTTACTTTTGACTACTACTGTAAGTTCATGTATGCTGTTAATTAGCGCTCATATCAGTAAAATTAGGTGGCATTATGACAAAAAATGAATAAAAGCAGTATTTTTGCAGCTACTGACAATACTGACTACAATTTAAGCTTTGTTGTTAACAAATGCCTAACAAATGAATAGTAATAAATAGTAGTAATAATAATAAATAGTAATAAACATTTCCGGAATTTTTCTGGAAAAGTACCGCTATTTTTCCGGAAAATTTCCGCAGGAAATTTCCGACTCAACCCTGCTCACCATTAATTTCTAATTGGATCTTGATTTTGGTTTATTGTGAAATATCTTGTTGGTGTTGATGTAATACATTGCAGCTGAACTGTAACGTGGCAACCGAGCTCATTCCTACTGACGGTGAAAATTTCAAGTATTTCATTTTCAAAAGGGTGAAGAAAACAGTTGTGAATATTACCTTGGTTGTTAAAACAGCAGGTTGAAACTATTGATAGTCGATATTATTTGTTGTTGATAATTATCATAACAGTTGATGTTATTTCTTGATCATTTTCTGAAAATGATCATTACACGAATAAGAAGCATTGGAAGAATTTGATTCGGTATTTGTTTTTCACAGTAGCTTTGTTGTATTATGTAGTTCGTTATGTTGAACACTTTGAGTCTGTCTTTGTGTCTGGTTCTAGAATAAATAATCTTCAAGTTGAGCGAAGGTAATTAGACGCTGTAAATACTCCGATTCTTGACGTTTAGATTTTAAAGCAACAATTTATGTTGTGTGCATCATTTCTTGATGTTTAAATATTGATAAAATACATGTTGCTCTAAGTTTTCTATACAGCAGGTGGGTAGCAATGTTGAAACTTGATGTTTTCTATTAAAGATCGTCAATTTACAAGATCCACAAAACTCACTTTTGGAACATTTGCTTTGCCCAACTTTCCCCAATAAGTTACTTGATATTTATGGATATCTCTCTTTTTAGCATGATTGGACATCATAGAGGCAGCCATATGATGGTATATACTTGTGTGCTTTTTTATTGGAAGTTTGCAAATTTGAATCTCGTCCATGCCAGTGACCACCACTAAGAAATGACCTGGAACAAAGTAGCCTACTTTCAAACAGTCATTGATGCTCCTGTATATTTTCCTTATAGCACATTGTGTCGATGCATAGCATTGTGTACTTGGAACATGACAAGACTTCCAGGCTTGTCAAGTCCCGATGAATGACTTGGAAATGGAGAGAAAGCCGTTGGTCAGTTAAGTCTAACCCTGGTTGACCATCGGGCAGTGGTACATAGTACAGTATTTCAATATAGCAAAAATTACGGTACAACATTACAATATATTCTTGTGTGTGCGATGTGTCACTGTGAAACGAGTTCAACAATAGTGAGCACATTTGTATTGATTCAAATCCAAACGCTTGTAGTGGTGCTGGACTTCAAGTAGGCCTTCATGATAAGAAAGAACGCCTTAATATAAATTAAACTAATTTTTGTAATTTGTTATGCTTCTATGATAGGGTGCTAATCAGATCATACAGTTGATACCGTACTTACCCAAGGTTCAAAACGTCCCGGAGTAATTCTGGCATTAAGATTTAATTTAGTCGAGTATAATGTTGCTGGACAAATTTTACCAAGCAATTAATGTGTAGACTGCACTTTAACGGTTTATTTATCTTACCAGGCCCCTTCAGAGGCTGAAGGAGGCCCGGGTCAGTTGGAATTTTGAGGCCTCTCCTAGTCTTCCCCAAAACTAAAATTTAGACAAGCAAAAAATGGTAATCACCAATTTTGAGGACCGCAGGGTAGGTACCTTTCTAGCTTTCCCAAAATGTCAAAATTGTCAACAAGCAAAAAAGGTCATCACCAAATTTTGAGGCCCCTCCTAGTAGTAGCTTTCTAGCTCTCCCAAAATTCTAGACAAGGAAAAAAGGGAGGCCCCAACAGATGTAGGCCTGGGCCAAATGGGCCTCCTGGACCCCCCTCTGAATGGGCCTGTATCTTACATAGGAGTAAGCATCATAGAAGACAACAGATCAGTTTAATTTGTTTAATGCTTGGTCACAAATGATAAAAGACAATTTTCCACAGGAGCTGTTTTCTTTTTCAACATGAAGAACTTTAGGATAAATTACAAGAATGGTATCACATATTTCTTCTACATTAGCTATAAATGCACAAGAAGCCACATACAATATTGAATTGTAAATGCTAAATATTTTATTGAAACACTCAAGATAACCGATATTAAAAATTAATTTACTAATAGCATTGATGTATCAACTAAAATACTGGATGCCTGAGACCTTGGTTACAAATTATAGAATTTTTATTTAAACATTAGCAAAGCAATATGCTGCCGTTACTCTATTGAATATCAAGCCATATACCGTAGCTCTAGCTAAATAAAATTTCCTCTATACTTGAATTAAAGGATAACAACAAATGCATTAACAATATAAGCAATGCTCATATACAAACCCATAAATAGCAAGCTTTTATTATAAAAAAGGCAATAATTAATGGATATATAAATTTCAGTCTGCAGTCAGTTTTGTAATGCTGACCTTTCATACACACACAAGACAACTAATGACTACTGATGTAACAATGTTGACATTTAGAATCACATTTTATAATGCCACCAAGATCTAAATAACACTATTTCCACAGCATTTAATAAACTTTCTATCATAGAATTATCTTGTATTTTAAAAGAAATTATCATAATAAAACCTGATTAAAATCACTATTGCTCAAAAACATGATCCAGAATTAAATGATTTACGACAATCAATAATTGCAATAAGATAATAATGTTGTCTGTCTTCATTTCATTTTACAGCTGTAGATACGTACTTTAAAAGTACATGGTTGTAAAGCATAACATATCCTGCAGAAAGATAAGGCAGAACATTCATGACTAGAGAGAAAACCAAACAAATCCAAAATCAAATGTATTACAAAAAGAAAAATCCAATATAGTGTCAGAAAACACCAGAGATGCCGTAAACTGTAATTCCTACACGTCACAACTACACAATATATAACAGAAAAGTTGCACGTAACACCAAAAGTACGGTCAATTACAAATATACACAAATCAAAAGACACGTCTATCTTAAACTAATTGGCAAATTGTGAACGAATGTTGAAAAGATGTGACAAAAGCAGTTGCTTTCTACAAACTAATAAATGAACTACAATTCTTCATCTTTATATAAATAAAGAATATCAACTTGTTGGAAGATTTTTAAAAAGCCAACTTTAACAATTAATAAATCAATAAATTGTTGGCAACAAATCTAAGATATCCCTGAAGACATTTCAATGTTCCTTTAAAAATCGAAAACTAATGCAATCAAACTGATATCTTCATTACCAGTTGCTTTAACTCATATTTATAATGGACAAATACTTTACTCTAAATGGACTTGAATATAGTAACTCAGAAAATCTTGAAAAACTAAAATCTGCAGGTCTCTTGAAATCGCCTTTCATCATGAATTGTCTGGATTTTAAAACCCATCTCTGTATAAGGAGACGACATCAATTCAAATTCACATAATACAGCAGTACAGATGGTAACACAAAACCTTAAATTAAAGCAGTATAACTATTATAACCACTACTGTATTAATAATAATGCAGCTACCATTAACAGCAATACTATAATATTGTCTCGTAACAAAGAATTAGGCCTATATATTTCAATAAGCTTTCTCATTTTATTAATTTTTTTATCGAGTAAACTCTCACTTGCTGCACCAAAAATTATAAGAAATGGAAATCTGTAAAATAATATATTATATATATATATATATATATATATATATATATATATATATATATATATTCAAATGCTTGATATGTCCCATGCTTAATATCAACCATCCATCATCCCATTGAAATTAAGTACTATATGAGTTCATCAGTGGGCCCATGAATAACTAACTAATTGCATCTGAAAATGCAGATGATAAATATCACATTAAAAATTCATTTAACTGCAAACAAATTTCAACAAATCACCACTGATCTTCATTATTTTATTATCACAATTTCAGCCGCAGTTCAATTTGAGGCTTTGAGATTACATCAAAAGAAGTCAAAAATAATTTAATGCTATAAAGAAGCAACACCGTGCACATTCACGACTATGAATAGAAAGTACTATGTACAGAGTAAAAGGAATTAAAATATAACGGTGACATGTAAAAATACCAAACGACTGCAAAGTGACAACAGAAAAGGTCTTCTTAATGGTAACTTAGATGTCCGTGCAACAGACATCCACTGCTCGCGTCCAGAAATTTTGCACAACCGAAAGCACAGAAACTCGACCTGGGAGATTTTGTCCGAAATCATTCCGCCAAAAGTGCATTTAATTTTCAAACGAACAGATACGAGGCACTGCGTTGAAAATTATGCGAATTCTTGCGAGAAATCCAGAGTAGCTCATATTCAAGGGAATGCACAAATTACATGAAATGCGGCTGATGTTACAAGCCCTCAGACATCATCTGTGGATAATGAGAGATAAATTCAGTGCAGTGGAATAGAATAAGCCTTGCTGAAAGCACACAGCAATTTATTAGACATTTCTTTGCAAGGCAAACTGCACTACTAAACAGCTGAATGGGCTCTATAGAAGCTTGCAAAATTCAGCGCAGAAAGCTTTGATTTCTTAGCTAAACAAAAGGAGAACGTCAAAAGCTTGTTCCCACTGCCTTCAACGAGAAATTCAGCGAATGATTCAGTGCTAATTATATATACCGGTAATCAGGCAAATTTGCTGCAAGTCCTCGTTCAGAGAGCAGGATAAATTTGTGAACATTCCTCAGATAAATTGACCCAAGTTTTACCTTTTGTTTACTGAACTGAGCAGCTCTTGTCATCCTTCATGAATGACCTTTCACTCAGTTTCTGATTCAGTGATCTTTCAATTTCATCATCTTCTTCAATACTGAAAATATGTCAAGCTAGAGTTTAAATTAAATATAATAGCTATATAAATATTTCATTTGGTTTCTTTTAAAA
>CM030841.1:12568181-12808181 GCA_018105865.1 Metaphire vulgaris
CTGATAAAAAAGCATTTTAAAGTTCTAAAAACCATACCAATGATAACCAAACCAGTCTAAGATCAGCAGAACATACGAAGCCATTTTATTAAAGGCAAGCAGTTTAGCAGTCCAGCATAAAATTAAGCAGAATTCTTTAATCCAACAAGTAATTCTTTCACTCTTTAAAATTGCATTATAAAATCTGGAATTCTCTCCCTCTGGCTGTCAGATCTTTCAATTCATTGAGTATCTTCCGATCCAGACTTAAGACACATCTCTTTCAATTAGCTTTTCCTCCATAGTCCTTCTTACTCTCTCCCTCTGACTGATCTCTGGAATGACCTGGATCTTTTGCAGATGGATTTTGAAGTACCATCGATTGATAGCCTTGGGTATTAGAACTGGTGCTATAGAAGTGCATAATAATAATTATTAATATTATTATTATTTATTAAAACACGACTTCATAATAGAAACTCCAGGCAAAAGTCAATGCTGAAAAAGAGTGACATATAGAAGACAAGAAGGTGAAGCCATGAAGTCAAAAGCAACTGTTGGGCATAGTTAGAATAACAGTTAAAATCTGGCTCTGTTTGTAAATACTGAAGATACTAGAGAGCATTTATCTACCTTCGTGCTTGTTGTTGTCCAGTGATGGTCTAGAAACATGACCGTCATCGAAGTCATTGGTCGGTTTGGAAGTGGACCCAACAGCCGCAGTTTCTACCCCTGATCTGGTGGGCAGAGTTGACGTAGTTTTAGAACGAAGCAGTGGCGACTGCATAATAGTTTCCTAGACGTACAAAATGAATCAAACTGTTCAACTTGGCATCCAGAATCTGCTGCCCAACAGAGATGCCATGAAAATGAAATTCAAAGATCCAGTCTTCAAAATGATGTGTCTTCTGATACAAAAACAATTCAAACCTGAGTTGGGCTCTTGCTGCACACCTCATTTGGAGAGATATCAGGTTTATGCTCCTGGTTCTTGGCTATGTAATCTTGTCTTGCCCTTTCTAATAATACCCTCGCTCGCTCCTTCAATTCTTTATGGCGAGATTTTGGCTGCTAAAATTCCAAACAACATTATCACCACTATGCTGAAAAAACGATGCAAGCCATCAGAAAAAATGTATTGATTAATTAATCAAATAACCATGCAATTAATATAAAATTGTATGCTTCTCCAGCAATTAAAATAAATTTACTTGTGTATGCAAATCATCTTTGCAGAAAAATAAAATAAAATACAGCAGCAGTGTTAGTAGAGTAGAAAAGACATGATAAAATGATCAATATCAACTCCACCAGGAAATTCTAAAAAATTGAAAAAAATTTCATTGCCATGTTGCAAATGGCATCATCCCATCACAAAAGCGTGCAAAAATTCCCGTCTTACAAGGACGATTTTTCCACCAGTTGGAGATGTCGGACTTCTATCGGCAATCGCTCTCTGTTCAGAATTTGGTGAGTTGAAGCTGGCCAGGGGCTGCTGCTGGTGAAACAGTTGCTTCTATAAACAGCAAACTATTTACTGGTTAAAGATCAACTATTCTATCATCTTCTATCATCTGAGTTGCTTTTTAACATTGCCAACATCTGACCTTCATTGACATGTCAGCGTCAGGTCAAAGGGCTTTTGATTTCAGTTTTTAACTATTTTACAGCGCTTTATAAATTGTCCCAATAATAATAATAATAATAATAATAATAATAATAATAATAATAATAATAATAATATGCCACACAAAAAAACTTTTTAGAGAACATGGTAAAAAACGTAAAGTCCTTCCTGAGCTCTCTAGGCTAACAGGGTGGCGCTGATCTCTGTTTCCAAGGCCCTCAGCCAGGCGACTGATGCAAGTTACATGATACAGGGTCAGTTTTCTCATGCAACTTGCCTGTTTACTCCGCAGATTACTGGTAATCCGTTACTCAGTTGCTATCGCCATCTGGCGAAAGAAGGCTGAGTCGACCTTAGAGATCCTGCGGGTCTCGAACCCGTGACCTTCTGCTCCATCATCCAACATTGATACCACTCTGCTAACTTCCCGCCCAGCATGGCACGTTGATTACATGACATTTGCACTATGTCAAACCATAAAAAGGCATGACACCAGACACTAAATGCACACAACTGAACAAAATTAATCTATAAATTACAACCAAATCCATTGTAGTTGTAAATCTATTGTAAGAAAAGTGCAAGCCTTACTTCAGACGTTTGTTTGTTTTGGCTGTCCACATCCTCCTTGGGTTCTGGAAGTTTATTAGACACAAGTGCATCATTACCATGTCTACGTATAAAATACACAGGTACTGTGTAAACAGCAAAGCGTAAAATATGTAAGTACTGTGTAAGCAGCAAAGGACAGCACAAATATGATTCACAGAATCTCATGTTTAAAGAAATAGGTACCCCGCAAATACTTCTCTTGTTTGCATACTTACAGAAACTATTGCATACTTACAGAAACTAGAGAAACTACTGTATATCCAAACATTTATACCAAGAAAATAGGCAACCACAGGCCATGAAATTGAAAAAAACTGTTTGCACAATTCAGAAAACATTTCTGCAGTTCAAGTCTTTGTTGAATTCAGGTCTGTGGATTATGAAAATTTCAAGAAATTATTCTTAATAGTAACTACTGTTGTCTTAATTTGTGTGCCTGACATGTTAATTCACTGATTTACTTAATCCAAAATATTTGGAATTGAATTGATTGAGAAATATCTATAAACAACTTAGAGACTGTGCAATCTGCACAATTCAATCTAACATTCTGCATGTAACACACACAAAATTAATACTATAATTTGTTCACTCATTTATTTAAATTCAGGAATTTATCGCTGCCTTCAAGTGCATGGCATGCACACGACTGGTAGGCAGAATGATACATTTTCAAAATCACTGCCTGTTACAGGAAGTAATTGAATGTTTGAAATCTTCAACAGCATGATCTAAATTTTGTAATGAAAATTAAAATTGTATACAACCAGCAAGTTATACAAAGTTAAAGCAATCAAGACAACCTCACTTACTTTTCACCTTGTTCACCGTTTTTCCGCAAAATCCACACTTCATCCAAAGCAGCAGCTGGATCCGAAGCATCGCCGAGTTTTTCAAGTGGACTACCTCGCTCAAGTTTTGCACTACTCGGCACTACTACCTTCGAACCAATCACTGATTCAACAGGAATCTGGTCTTCTCTCGGAGATTCAGCGAACGTCGAAGCTCTCTGTACACGAGAATCATCTGCTTTCTGAGGAAAGGAATTTTTAACAGACGATCTAGATTTAACAGAATCTGGTGAATCCTCTTCAAAATTCTCGTTTCTCTTCGACGCCTCAGGCAACGCCGTTCCATTCTGAGCTTGTTTTCCAGTTCCGTACATCTCCTTCGAAATGCAGGCATCACGCTCCGAGTCAAACTCTCCAACCATGTAAGTGCTCTCCTGAGCGGTAGAACCTATCTGTTGTACCTCCAGTGTCTGCCCGGTGAAATAGGAGCGCAGCTGGTAGAGGTACGTCATCACACTAAGCTTATCTGGCACCGCCGTAAGGATCATGTCCGAAGCTTCGAGCACTTTCGGAATTCCAAGCGTGGCAGCAACATCAAACGCCTGCATAAAATGAAACTCTACTAAGTGTGAAGTCATGAATTTCACAAAGAGAAAGAACATACTAGAAACCTCACATTTACCATTTAATAAGTCCTTAAAACGATCCTGAATAATGCACTGACAGTAATGATATTGATAGATATAGACCAGATTTTTTCTCAAATCCAGATATTTTCTATAAGTGTCTCCAAAGCATTTACACAACAATAAACTTGCATGCCTGGTTCAAACAATAAATTTCATCAAATCTGATTTACTGACTTCCAAAATTCATAAAATATTTCCACCTATTAAGTGAACGCCAGAACAAAGAATACTTCATTTAAGAGCTAGGTAATTTGTAGGAAAGTTTTTGTCAATGATTTTGTGAAAAAATATCAGTAGATCTCAAAAATATCTAGTAACGGAATTCAATCAATCATATATCAATACCAGCGAAAAACCCCATTTCAATCAGCAATTTATTCCTGTACATGCTTGTTTATGATAATTCACGGAGACTCATTTACCAGTTTGTTATTTCCACTTATGTCATGGGGTGAGAGTCCTTGAAAGTTTCTACAACGTAAATTACAGCTAATTATTTAAAATACATCAAAATCAGTGTAAGAAGCACAGTCAAATAATGTAATTTGCATGTTATTGTCATTATAAATATTAGATGACTGTTAATGTATGTTAAGTTATTCAAAAAGTGAAGAATCATAAGTGTGGAGCAAGTTGAAAGTGAACAACTTGCCCACGGTGGCTATGCATTGGCAATAGGCAGATTTCAAACCTACTACCCTCCATGGACAGACAAGAGAACTAACGAAGAAAGTACTACAGATGATGGAAGAGAGACGAACACTGATGACTACCATCAAGTTAAGACAGACGAAATTTTTCGGGCACGTGATGAGAAAAGAAGGATTAGAAAACTTGGCAGTGACAGGCATGGTGGAGGGTAAAAGATCAAGAGGAAAACAAAGATCAAAATATACAGACAGAATGAGAGAGGAAATGGGGATAGGAAATAACATCGAACTCCTGAGGAACACTAGAGATCGAGAAAAGTGGAAGTCCATGGCCGCCGACGCAGCAATGCATGGCACCTGAAAGAAGAAAGAAGAAGACCCTCCAGTTGCATAGTAAGAATCCTACTGCTATTCTACCGTGCCCCGATGTTAACTACGATTCTGCTGCCATGTATAAAAACTCCAAAGAAACACATAGCAGGTGGGTATTTCTCCCAAATAATCAAGAACATTGTTTTCACCATTCAAACTGAACTCTCAAACAGACCACATGTAATGATTTTTCGCACACATAAACACAGAAGACCTTTTCTAAAAGCTCTAAATAAATGACCAAAAGGCAAACAAAAATTCCCTACATCAGATCCGGTCGGAAGTGATGGATCAGAGCACAGAAAGCTAATCCATTTCTCCACGATGTTGTCATATTTGTGACCTTGACTCCATTGTACCCGGAGGTTACTTCCTTACACCATTCGAGCAAGTCCAAAGTTGGCGTCAAACTGTTATTAACTGGTTTTGCAGAGCCAACCTTTACAAAACCAAAACAGATTAATTATAACCCCATAATATTAAATATCATTTCATAATATTAATTATCATCCCATAATAACAGCTACATAAATTCAGTTCTTATATAGTAAAGCAGTTTTTCAATACAGTTTTAACTTTATTTCAACATATGACTATGAAACCAGTGAAATGAAATGGATACAAACCATGTTAAGATTCAAAGGTTTCAGAGAGAGTCTATTTCCTTGAACCGCAAAATTTTCGTTTTCAAATCCTTTTCTCTCATCAGAGTGTATTTCTTCCGCGCTAAAGAACAAAAAATTTCACCGTTCATTCCCCCTCCCCAGAAAATTTTCACACAAAACAGATTTCAGATAAGAAGACAGAGTTCTACATCCAGCAAAGCTACACATGTAGCCAGTGAGTCATAAAATTATTATTCAGGCTGCCTCAATCAAGTCAGCATTTCTAAAAATAAAAACAAATGATAAACGATGCAGAAGAACCTACCCAGCAAAGGTTCCAAAATGGCCATTAACGTTGGTGAATTTCAATGTTCGATCAGGAGGACCGGAAAGCCTTGATGCCTTCACCCCATTGGCAACAAAATCAGTGGAATCAAGGCCTGGCTTTGTATCGGTTGTCTCCATCCCATTAGTTTCTGCAGCAAGACTACTAACTCCTTCTTCCTCGTCATCACCAAATGGATTTTGCTCGATAACCAGCGAGGTCACAAGAGACTGGGCTGGTTCCTGAACTACTTCTGCCAAGACAGGAAAAACAACAATAGAACTTGGTGACCCAAACCAATCACATAATCAAGAGCGAGCAGCTAGTAGTTATTCTTCTTCTTTAGGTGTCCTGTATCGCTACGTTGGCAAGCATGGACCTCCATACATCCCTGCAGTAGCTATTAGTAACAATATAAGACCTCACAGGTTAACATTTATTACCATTTCTTGAGGTCACACTTTCCTACACACGAATAAAAGACTGAGCACTCTAAGTCTGGAAGTTACTCCAGAATTAATAGTTTAACTCTATTCCTGAATTATTTAATCAAATGCAATCACAAACTTTGATAAATAGATGGATTGACTTGAACGCCTAAACACACATACATGGTGCATTCAGCTGGGATCATGGGGCTTTGCTAAGTTGGTTGTTCCCCCTCCATACACGACTGCAAAACTAGGGGAAAGATCTGTAACCCGGGGAAATCCCATGCTCTGGAACTTGCTACCTAAAACTGCGACTAAAGGGTCTAGTGACTCTAGTCTCAAATTGTTCGCTAAGAAACTAAAGACATACTTGTTTGACATCTCGTACAAGTGCAACGTGTAAAGCACTCTTGTCTTTAGCCTTTGACTTTTCTTACTGTGCTATATAAATTGCCATATTAACTAACTATTACCAAAATGGTAATAGTTTACTAATGGTAATATTAGTTTAGTTATTTATAACTTTAATGGTAATAGTTTACTTAGTAACTTCTTTAGTAAGCAGTTAGTTAGAACAAATTATTAGAAACAGCTTAAATCATAAGATCGCTGAAAAATCCTAACCATCAACAGTTTCAGATTCTTCAGCGATGTTGAACACATCAAATCTTGCGGCCATTTCGCTGATCGAAGCACTTGCACTTTCATCACAAATGCTGGATCCCTGATCATCATCATCTAGATCATCAATGTTAGCGATGTCATACGACCGGCCCATACTCATAAGACTTGCTACACTCTGCATATCATCATCACTACAAAAGCAAAACCCTGAAATCAATCCATCTTATAGAAACTCTTTTTAAAATATATCCAATTCCTTAATAAATTATAATGTCACACTTTGTAAACTATTTTGGCCAAATTCTGTTAAATACTATTATTTGCTGCATTTTATACATGTCAAAAGCATCATTTAAACTGTCAGAAAACTGGTTCAAAAACTGAACTGATTAATTACTAATACATCTATCAATAAAGAGAATGATTCACTACTTATGTAAATTGCATTCAAAATCTTGAAGAATGTAAGTAAAATGTATAACACCTGGTGCTAAAATGAACATCAGTTTTATCTTTCAATACTTTGAAAACAAATAACATTGAACATTATTCAAAAAAAGAACTACTTGTAAAGTAAATATACCAGTAAGTTAAAACTTGCAGAAAATTTTGGGACATAAGGAGGCAAAAAAATAGGAAAACTCAAAATGAATACAAAGACAATTTCAACAGTGAACAGCATTTTGAATATTCTCTAATTTAACTTAAGGTAGTTTTTGTGTCTCACTCAAATCTAAAAATCTTCAATGACTGCCTCTATTACATATAAAGAAGAGTAATAATTATAGTGTTATAAGAGTAATAATATAAGAGTAATAATATAAGAGTAATAATTATGTAGTTATACATTACAAAGTTATAACTATTTGGAGTTTGAATCAGCTTGACACATGTCTAAAAAAGTTCATTTACAAACTCAGTCAAAACAAGAACTGTCTTTTTTTAATCTTGAAATGTCTGAAACCATTACAAAACAATAATTTTAAGCCAAAGAGGTCAAAGGTGAAAGGTCATACGTGGCATTTCCTTCACGCAAGAACGCGGATGAGATCGTTAGTTCCACTGTAGCACTAACAACTTTCTTCGAACTTGACTTCATTGTCAAGTTCAGTCTTGCCTGAGATCGTGTAGCACTGATGTAGTCCGACATATTGATTGGAATTGAAGCCAAAGGCTTACGACGACCTTTCTTATCTTGCTATCAACATAACCATCAACCAACCAATCAATCGATACATTCAATACATTCAACCAAGAGTCATCAAAAAACTTTAAGAGCAACAGTGGTCAAACAATGAACAAATATAACAAAAACCTTAATATTACGGCAACAAAGGGTCATTTACATCAATATATGCACTTCTCTGTACTAGTTCTCTGTTCTTGGAAACAGAGTTGGCTCATGTAATGAACAAGCACCTCATAACAGACCCCTACAAGCGCCAACCTGGATTTGACCTAGTATGCCATGATTGGATGCAACTCAATTGCTATCGGACAGGCCATGGTCAGTGTGCTGCTATGTTCCACCGCTGGGGAGCCAGAGATGACCCGAACTGCCCCTGCAGCAACAGACAGACTATGAACCACATAGTCAATGATAGCCACCTCTCCAGAATCAAAGGAGGACTCGAAACTCTGCATCGGGCTCAACCTGATGCTGTTGAATGGCTGCGAAAGAAAGGCATACGCTAGAAGAAATAGGATTTATATCTAACCAAAGAATAGCTATTAAATGGAGTTTGAATAGCTTATAATTTCCATCATAAAATAGAGAATAATGTTGAATAGTATCCAACAATAACATAAACAATATTTATACAATACAGAACACTGTATAACTAGCGAATATTCCTTGCACCATAAGAACAGCTGAAAATTTTCAAATTAAGAGATAATACTGTAAATGTAAGCAGCTACTATGCTGCAGATGCTGCTGCTGCTGATGATGATGATGATGATGATGATAAGAGAAACTACACAAAAAGAGGCAACTAACATCTTCAATTATGAAAATCCATTCTTTGTCTTCAAATTTTGAAGCCTTTGGATCCTTAAATAGCGTAACGGTTATTTCGACATTCTCAGGAACCGACCATAAGACCAGTCCTCTATAGGGATTTTCAAAGGTTGGCTGCCATGCGTGAAGCTAAAATGGATTGTCAATGTTACTTACAATCTGAGAAGATACCTCAAGAACAAGAACAGGCCCTCAATGTCACTCGTCTAATACCTTAAACTGTCTCTAGTTTTCGTTTCTCATCTCTCAAGAACCAGTATACTATTCTTGCTTGTCAATTTTCATGCTAAGTAAACAGAATTTTAAATAATCTCCATAAAATTTCTCCATTATAATACACAGATTACAACTTGCTAAGATAAAAATCAAAACACAACAAGCATACACCTACTTCTGTGGATTTCCGTCGATTTCTTCGCATCCATACAACACAGAGTTTGCAAGGCTGCCTAACAACATCAGAATCAATAACTAATAATTTGAAATCACAGAGAAAGATCACAGAGATCAAACACTGATACATCTAGGAGCAGAGCACCACTGGAGCATTGCTGTCATGGTAAAGGCTGCAGCAAGATCAAAATGGGCAACACACACACACATATACATGCCCATGACTAACATTTCAGGATTTCATGATATTAACAACAAAGAATACAAAATTACCCGGTAACTACCAAACACATAAAAGGCACTTCATAATATTCACTTTAGATGATAACCAGTGCATAGAAACTCAAATTCATTCTAATGATGAATAATCAGCAATTTAATTCATGGTTGCCCAAGGAATTCAAGATTCAAATTTAACAGAATATCCATTCAACATTGTCTTCTAATAGACCTGTGATAACAGATTACTGCAACATTTACCATTTCTTAGTACATTCCACAGACAGTTCATGGTAGGAGGCAGTAAACTGGAACTTAGAAGCACGCTTTCCAACTCTCTGAAGGCGTTTCCAAACACTCATCGGGGCCTTCTGAAAATTGCAAATGATTTACACAAAAACTGTCATTTATATAATAATAATAATAATAATAATAATAATAATAATAATAATAATATGATTTAAAGTGTTTTAGGAGGCTAAGTAAGCCTGTGTGAAAACCACTGTGGTTACTCTCTGCATTAACCAGAACTTTCTTCAACTCAGCACTTTGTAGAAGTGAATCTGTGTTCTAGTTGTACCAAATTTTGACAAAAGATTGGATTAATCTGTTCTTGCCAATTACAACGCAATTTAAAGTATCATGAGCTGCAGTCAGCAGAAACACCTGAATTACGTGGAATAATCTACGGTGCATAGGCCAAGCAAAGCAGGCAGTAATATTTCGTTACCGGATTTGAATGATGGCAAAGTGACAATTTGCTGATTATGCAATGTGATGTTGGCAATGAATTACAGAATTTGGGGTCACACACTGAAAAACAACTTGTGACAATGACTATGCTGGTGTGTGGCAATAGTGTATTACTGCAGAGCTGCTGCACTTACAATACATGAAACTCTTGAGTATGCATTAAAAGAGGTCACTGTGCACTAAACCTGCGGACTACTCCTCTAATGCCAGTCATTTATATCACTGCAAAAACGAATAACTACAATCATTACAAATATCGCTGATATGTATGGAGTAAATACACCAGAGTCGAATAAAGCAAGAGACAAGCTAAATCAGCACATGCTACAATGTAAAATTGAAAAATTTCTCCCGATTTACGTGCGCTCTACTGAATTCATTGAGCAATCGCAGACTAATTATTATGCGCTACATTAATGCATTACGACTCGACGCTGATAATAAATATATTAAAAATAATAATCAGTGAAAAATAATGACAATCAGAATTAAATCGAATTAAGAAATTAAAACTTACGAGACGATCTGAAAAACAAAATAATCCCCGTTCAAGACTTGGACTTTAGGAAATCTTCGAGCATCAGCATCAGCAGCAGCAGCAGCAGTCCAGCTACATCTTCTACGATTCATGTAGCGCTCACTTTATATTCCCTTTACTTTTCTAGGTCCGTGGCAAACATTTTTCAACCTTTGATTGCTCGTTCGGTACAGTGAGCATGCGAGTTGAACCTGAAGTTGCTTCGCCAGTCGACTGTCGGCGGACTCGGCGCACTTTGACGGTTATCTCTCCCCGGCCCCAGATCTTATCAAAATTAATGACTCTTGGCCATAATTCTTCGAAGTGCTAATTGCTCATTTATACTATAATCTGCATTAGAACATATATGTATACACAAAACAGTGTCTAAATATTCAAATAGAACAATAACTCGGCCTCTGTCATTAGCAATTAAAGTTCAAGTACCGGTGCGCAAATGCATGGGGTCATCTGCGTGCAAATCTTAAATTTGGTCTTCTGGTAGTCTACAGTTACTGTATCTTGACGTCAGTTAAGCTTTTAATCAACATGCCTAAATTGCTACCTACTATTTACATTATCTCGATAAAACCGATGCCAATCCAACGAATGGCCCCATTCTCAATTGGTGGCGCCCCGTGCCTGCCTCATATATGACTTCGTCAATGTCAGTGACAATAGATGTATTCTGGTAAAACGGCGCTATGACGTTTAATATTAATAATGTATTCTGTGTGATTGTGTAAATAAGTGGGTCTTGACTCTTGACATTATTAGGATCTATAGTTACAATTATAATGAGTACATATTTTCAAAACTAAATTTAAAAAAATGAAAATCTTGCATAGGATAAAAGTAAATACAATCTGATAGAGCAAATCGTGTTAAAAATATTAAGAAACTGCCTAACGATCTGAAAAACAAAATAATTGCGTCCACGGTTCAAGACTTGGACGCCCAATGCATTGAAGACGCATTATTAGGAACCTGCAGGTCACGTCCACGGATTTCTATTTATAACTGGATAGCGCTTGGCCTATAGCCGCCGCACGCAGCAGTGAGGTCAGCGCGCCAGCCAAGCGGCCATTTTGATTACTCGTATTCATCAGCTGACACTGCTAGTTGAAGGTGGCGAGGCCAGTGGCGGCTCAGTCGCAGTGGCGGCTCCACCGGGGGCCAGGGAGGGGCAGTGGCGGCTCCACCGGGGAGCCAGAGGGCCAAAATTATTGACTGCCTGGCCCCATTTTTTGAAGTTCTAATTGGGACCATTTATACTATAATGCTACATACGTTAAACAACAAATGGTTGGCCCCGAATGATTCTAAATTTCCAACGGCCCCCACTTGCCAAATCCTAGAGCTGTCATTACTGGGGAGGGTTCAGTACTATTGAGTGCCCCAGTTGGGACCTATACTTAATGCTACATACATTAAACAACAAATGGTTGTCCCCATGATTAAAGGATCGGTAATGAAGGTCAGTTGGCCCATTACTCTTCATTCAACATGGCTGACCTTAGATCCATTATTTTGGACTATTTGGACTGTCAATAAAGCTATGCTGACGACACCCAATTTACTGGTCTTGCCTCCCAGGTGATGTGGTGGTGCTGCGGGAACGGTTCCTGGGGTGTCTGGCTGCAATGTCTCGAAGTGGGCGGAGGAAAATCGATTGTATTCTTTAATGTTGGAAAAACGGAGTTTATCTGGGTCACCGTTCGGAGAATAATAAGTCGTAAACCGTTCTGATGGATGATGCTACCATTGTCCCCTCAGAGTGTGTGAGGCTCTGGGGTCATTCTTTGATGGATCTGTCATTTGAATTATAAATGAGATCAGGCGATGCCACTTTATTTGAGAAGAACTAATCAGTCCGGCGCTATCTACCTGTATCCGGTGTCGTTCACATGGTTCAGGCCTTAGTGCTAACGAGGATTGATTACTGCAATAGTGTGTCTGTGGGGTCTCCCGGTCAATAAACTGGATCGCCTGCAGTCTATTTTTAATCAGTCAGCGAGGATCGTGTTCGGATGTCGTTGGCGCGAGCACGTATCCATTCAGGGATCGTCTTCATTATTAGGAGTCCCTGAGCGGATTGGTCAAGAGATGCCTGATTTTGGGAGTTGCATGACCCCACTGTCCGGATTCTCGCCTCTCTTGTAAAGACTGGAGTGCAGTGATAGGAGATCGTCACCCGTTAGTCGTAGGGTCAAACTTCAGCAGTCCTCCTCCCTCCAAGACTGCCAAGTTTGAGAGAGATCATTTACACGCGGCAATTCTATCTTGTGGAACTCTCTTCCTGATCACGTCACCACGGCTGATACTCCTGAACACTTCATCAAGAGCTTAAAAACGCATCTGTTTGGGTGGGGGTATAGTTGAGATGTTAAAGCGCTTTTTGTTGAGGGCCTCAGCCTTGTTGGGCGCTATAGAAATGTCCAAGAATGAAATGAAATGAATGAAATGATTAGAAGTTGCCACCCCAACGGCCCCCCTACTTGCCAAATCCTAGAGCCGCCACTGCTCCAAGGGGGCCTGTGCCCCTATTGAGTGTCTGCCCCTGTTGGGACCCTATACTTAATACTGCATACATAACAACAAATGGTTTGGTTGCCACCCCAAGTTGCCACCTCCCCACCCCACTTGCCAAATGCTGGAGCCGTCACTGGGCGAGGCTGGACTGATATTCTAGGGTATTTCCTGGCACTATATTCAATTCATTTGTCAATAATTGTATCACTCATTTACATCCATTTTCTTTCATACTGCTCTTTTATCTAGAAGGCCTAAGGCGTCTTTCATTGATGAATAGCATGCAGTTGGATGTTAAGCCTTTTTACCCCATCAGACAAACATCTCTTGACAAATGGACCACATTGTGCAGTATGCCTAAGCCTAGATGCAGGGTTATTTCTAAAATTGTGAATTTGGGAGTGTTGGGAAAATCTGGGGCGGGTGGTTATTTTTAGGAATGTAGGATTGTGAATTTGGGGGTTGTCGGGAAAATCTGGGGGTGTTGGAATTTGGAAGTCTCTACCCAGTGTTTAATCTAGACTCCTGGACTCCGGGGGGACTGAAAAAGCCAGGGGGGAACTGACAAAAGCCTTCATTCTTCTCTTTTGACTCAATTGTCGTTTAGAGAAGTATTTTCATCCTGTGCTAAATCTATCTCTGTCCTGATATAATGTTGGCCTTTTCAGACAGAGACTAACACTTCTAAAACAAACATCATTACAATATATTTCCATATTTCCAAAAATCCTTTATTATAATATAAAAACCAAACTTAAATATTGTTTCTTCAGCCAAACAAGAAACATTGTAACATTATTTTCCATAGCAAATGTTTTAGTCTGTGACACAAAAACTGTTTTAAAATTTCACAAAGCCCCAAGAGTTTATTTTAACAAACAATTGATTGTTGATAACTGAAATGTTGCAAAACTTATTGGTATTAGGACAATTATTAAGATTATCCTGCAAAGAAGGATCATCTGTCAGGACCTAATGATTAGCAATGTTTTAGTTCTTACTAATTAAAATCTTTTATGAATATGATAACAAGAAAACTAAACACTATTCATTTAATCAATTCAGTCAGCAGATTAGCAAACAGCCTAATTAAAACTACCAAGTAACTGCCATTGGAGTTTTAGATATATACAGTAACTGAAAAATACTGACTTATATAAACTCAGCAACACATGGTCTCCAAGTGCAAATGCAAATGCATTGACAAAGGACCTAATTATAAGAATGACCAAAGATTTTAACAGAAATGGTCGATTTCTTCCTAAACTGGTTCAAAATTTCAAATTCAGTCGCTTCTGAACAACTGTTGCCTGGTGAATTATGGCATCCATTTTTCTTTTCATGGCCTTCAGACTGTCTTTGGTCACATAGGCATGGTCAGCTTCGGCTGTCGATGTAGACTGAACAGGTGATGACAAATTAACGTCAGCACAGGTTCCCGGATGTCGATGACATCAATATCGTCAACCAATTGAAGTCTCGGCTTTGGCAGCTTTCGTGACTTGGTGACCTATAAGCAAAAGCACAACAATATGCAATTATAATAATCATCATCGTTTCAATCTAGAGACGTCTTAAAGAACTCCAGACCCTAGATGTCCACTTCGTCCATATATGCACGGGTCGGATGGGTCCCATATAAACAATCACCCCAACCCAGAGACATGTCAAAAATACACAAAAATCGCCTACTGTTATAGCCTGTCAAAACACCAATAGAATTAAAAACTTTTTACGGCAGAGCTATCCCAGACATCCACAATATTTTCATTGAAACACTACATAAAGTTGTCATCCCCAACTTCACACAGTGTTACCAATCGCATGACATGTGGCGCAGTTCACAAACATATTTTACTTCAATTCAGACTAAATATTTCACATGACCCAACCCATTTCAATTACGTACAGACCGTAGCATCCCCAATTATGACCGGCCCCAGGCGTTTCTAGTAATTCAAATTGTACACATTCTCAGCATAATAGTCAGACATTGATTGGTTTTAATTTACTGTACAATTTGTAAACATGCTGAACATGGTCCGGTCTGAAGCCTTTGGGTCCTGTATCCATCCCCTGTTCGGTCCTAAAGTTCATCAACAGTTTATTTCTCACAAGCTTCGTTAGAAGTGTTCCACTAGGCTAGACACAGTGTGCTACTTGGCTTCATCTAATCCTGAATGCAATGAAAATATTTTGTCAGAACGTGAAAAATTTATGTAACCCTACGGCTGAGAGGACCATACAAAATGCTAGTTGAGAACAAAGAAGATACACTACATTGCTAGAAAAACAAGTACATCAAACATATAAGCTGACCTTAGCAAGATGCTGAGGTAACGCAAAATCGTTGGAATAGATCCAGGTAGAAGTCAAACTGTCTGTCCAGTTCTGTCAAAACAAGCAGCCTCAAAGTGTTCTGATCAGACAACCGCCCTCTCGATGGTTTAAAGCTGATCGGCATGTTTATAACCCATTGCTTAAAAGATCTGGATGAGAGTGAGAAATCTGCAAATATTGCAATGGATGTTATTTCTATCAACATCACATCAACGGATTAACAGCATCCCAGGCCAGATTGTGCCCTAGTTATGCAGTTGAAATTACACTGTTAAGTCGGACATAGTTGACAGAGTATAACACTATATCACTATCACATTGATCAATTGTCCCATGATTGGTATGAACGGCTGCTGACGTCCATAGAAACCTTTATTGTTTACACATGAAATGGTTACTATAATGCCCTACATTAGAAATATTTCTTGTTTGCACCAAACACTGCATGACAACTAAAAACGCAACATCATGTGAGCATCTTCAACCATTGAGTCACTGACCCTTTGATTAAATGAATTTGAATGACTCCAGTTGGCTACACAGCAATTTCATACTGAGATTAGCGCAAGAATGGTCGGTGCTAATTTTGAAACGCTCAGAAATTAGCGAGATTTTGCATTACATTTCATCGCATCAAATTTCAGCGTGAATAACATAGAAATCTTTACTTACGCGTGAAATGATTGCTTTGCTCCTTCTAGAACAGTTAATCGCCCCACAATTCGGCATCTTACACGATTGATTAGTTCACAACGTTCACAACACTACGAGTTTCAAGATGGTGGTCTTGCCTCACTGATGCAACATCTTGCACATCCAGGTCTATAAATAGAAATCCGTGGGTAGGCTACACTAGGCATGGATTTGGGTCGGGTCGTCGTAACTGATTGGACGGACACAAATAGGCTGCAAGAGGTTTTGTCTCACTCGGTTCTCTTAAGATTCTCTAATGCTAACGTCTTTGTGAAAAGAGTTTATTACTGCTCTGCAAGACCGAATGATTGACAAAGTGAATGAAACTCTTTGACTTGCAACAATTGTCTTTTAACTGCGCGGCCTACGAAGCACCTGATTTGTAGACTAAGAGATACAGGTAAGCACCACTATCCTATATCCTAGTTACCAGTTATTTTATAAAGACGACACTCGCTCATTTATTTATGCCTTTATAACTTCGCTTTTCGCAATGATGAGAAATTGGCAAAACAAAATGTTGGGGAGAGTTTGTGAATGGCATGTGCCCCTCTCCCCATGGATCCGCCTATGCCGCAACATATCAGTGATATGACACCTAAGTTGTTTACTGCTGCCAAAACAACTTATATTTGGTACATGAAGTCATGGGGGGGGGAGCAACAGGGTGGGCCATGGCCCACCCAATATTTAGGCCCAATGGGCCACAATGTATTTGGTCCACCCAATTTCAATTGGCAAATTATAATATTTTGTGGAACTAATAACCTCAAATCTCCAATATATTGGCATAATATTGCCATATATAATTGAGCTGTCACAGATGTGGAAGGCCATTCAAAATTATTATATTTATATAACCTTGCAACTGTGTTTTTTCAATGATCGATTGATCGTAACGGCAAGAATTGCTGTCTTGACTCTGAAAATTGGCCATGTTGGCCCACCCAAATGCCCTCCATGGTTTTAATTGTTTCATCACTCTTCTGAATGTTTGCATATCTATAGCCTACTGTAGCACTAGCATTGTCCAATTTCAAACAGGGTATCAATTTTATAATATTTTTGTGGTCTATAAAACCTGACAGAGAATAGATTTCTGAAAGACTTTGTATAGCGTCGTTTCAAATGGCTCATTATTTTTTGTGGCATTTAGAAAGCTCTAGAAAAAAATTGAGACAGAATATATTGACAATTCTAGTATGGTTTGGCACAGCAAAGATGGGGACACAAGAATATGTGGTTTTAATTGTTTTGCTCTTCTGAATTGTTGCATAATTTCAAACTAGTCCTTGCATTGTCAATTTCAAACAGGGTATCAATTTTATAATATTTTTGTGGTCTATAAAACCTGTAATAGAAGAAACCAGCTCTCTTAAGCGCCATCTTTTCTCTCGATTGATTTTTTAGACATTTGACAGAGAATCGATTTCTGAAAGACTTTGTATAGTGTCGTTTCAAATGGCTCATTATTTTTCGTATCATTTCGAAAGCTCTAGAAAAAAATTGAGACAGAATATATTGACAATTCTAGTACAGTTTGACACAGCAAAGATGGGGACACAAGAATATGTGGTTTTAATTCGTTTCATCACTCTTCTGTATTTCGTTTCATCACTCTTCTGAATTTTTGCATATCTATAGCCTACTAGTTTTTGCATTGTCCAATTTCAAACAGGGTATCAATTTTATAATATTTTTGTGGTCTATAAAACCTGTAATAGAAGAAACCAGCTCTCTTGAGCATCATCTTTTCTCTCGATTGATTTTTAGACATTTGACAGAGAATCGATTTCTGAAAGACTTTGTTAGTGTCGTTTCAAATGGCTCATTATTTTTTGTATCATTTCGAAAGCTCTAGAAAAAAATTGAGACAGAATATATTGACAATTCTAGTATGATTTGACACAGCAAAGATGGGGACACAAGAATATGTGGTTTTAATTCATTTCATCACTCTTCTGAATTTTTGCATACCTATAGCCTACTGTAGCACTAGTCCTTGCATTGTCCAATTTCAAACAAGCCATGTTGGCCCACCCAATATTTGGCTTGTGGCACCCTCCATGCATGAAGTTCATTGATTTCTGTTTTGGTGATTTAGATCGTAATGGTAAGACCATCACCCTGACAGCAACTGCTTATTGAGCTTAATACAAACCGTTAAAAGCTGCTGAACTTTGAGACACTTGCTGGGGAACAAAGGTATTTAAGATGTCCGTGGCAACACAAGAACTTGATCTCACCTGCATCATGAAAACTGTAAGTATTGAGGTTTTGAAGAAAACTTGTAATACAAAAATAATTGAATAATCATGTTTGTTTTTAAAGTGTCTGAAAATCAAGCTATTTGTGTTTAGGTTTTGACAACCTTGTTTAGTGAGCATGATTCTTATGCTCTCAGCCAGTCTGACATAGACGAACTGCTTAGAGACGACGAGCAACTCACAAAAGAAAAAGCTGGAGACCCTGATAACTACGTTGGTTATCCTGTCCGACCATTGTACAAAGAAATTGGTCGACGACTGGACTATTGGCTTTCGACCGGGTATGTTCATAATTTCTTTGATCTTGATTGTTGTCTGCACTGTTTGCCCTATTGTTCTCATTACTGGCATGTAGTATGTGGTTTTGGAAAGACTTTATTTATTACGAACTTGGTAAAAGAAAAATGTTTTGAGCTTTGACCTGATGTACTGAGCAATTATTGTATATTTCAGCACATGTCCACTGGACCATCTTCCAGTTTACAGCCTGCTTGATGAAACTGAATACATTACAAAAAGGTTTAATTCTTTTCAGCTTGTGTGTGTTAGAAAGAAATTTTTAATTTTTCTTTAGTGAGATTTTCTTGTGTGAAGTTAGATTTTCTGGACAGTTGAGCTATGATATCTGCCGATGCTGCTAAAAATGTTGTAGGAACTGCAGAAATTTAGTGACAGCGATGACAATAAAAGTATGCCATTTTGCTTTGTTGAGAACAATTTTCAGTTGTCGATAAATTGCCCTGTTTTTTGCTCATCTAGAAATACTTTAATGCAAGAGGTTTCTACAAAACTTCAGCGCATCAAAACACTTCATTCAGTTTGGAGTTTAGATGAGCTTCATTATGCTGTGAAAGAAATTCTTACTGTAAGCTCTAATCAGCAGTAGATGAACTTTCTTAATGTTTTTTATAAAATAGTTTACTATAGTTATATCAAAATTAGAAGATAATAAATATATGTCATTTTTTTGTAATTGGGTTTATTCTGTAAGTTTAGACCTGTTCAGTGAATGAGTAGCATAAAGATGTTCTTTATAAAGGCCCTAGATGAGTTGTTATCATTGATCAGAATATGCTTCAAGCATGAAATTAATGTCGAATTTTATCCCATGGTATTTGTTCCATTGATTTTATTTTGAGGTCCTGGGGAAACGTGGTTTATTAGATCTCCTGGGAATGAGAAAAACAGTTGGCACTGCAGACATTTGGCCACCTTCTTGGAAGGTTTTGGAAGAAACTTTCTGTGAGAAGCATAGGTGATCATTTTAACTTATATTTGGTATATGATTTTTGAAAGAATGCCTGTCAGCCATTTTGAAACTAGTAATTTGAATACACTGAAAATGATACTTTTGTCAGTTTTTGCCACATCAACAATTTCAAGATGATTCATTTTATATTACTTTAGCATTTGTCTTGAAGTTTTTACAATAAAGAATTACCATTTGAAAGCTTTCTACATTAGATGAAATATGATAAACTTGCTCCTGAAATTCACTTGACGGACTGCCTCAAAACCAATTCTTTTATTGGTTCTCAGAATCGTTATGGAGGCCTCCGTGGTAGTTCTTCAGTAACAGTGCTATACAAATGTTCTCTTGCATTGCATTACAATTGTGTGATTTGTGTTCGATTGCAGCCCTGATACAAATTCTCCGTTATCTGTTGGCGCAAGAGCCTTAGCTAAGCACTGTCATCGTGATCATTCTAGTTGGTGGGGAACAAGTTCTGGAAGTGAGTTGCCTGTTTAACCCTCTGACCCCGTAAAGCCGCTATAGCGGCTTCGCCATCTTTAACTTGTTCCCGTAAAGCCGCTATAGCGGCCTGGTGGTCTTTGACAAATACCCGTAAAAAAAATAAAATTTCCTTATTGTAACTTCAGAAACACACTAATTTTACACCAACACATCATTATAAGTTATTAGCATGCCAAAATATAGCATAATTTAAAACTTTCTCACAGTTTACTTTTTGGTCAGGGCCGCCGGGTCGGCATTCTAATTGCTGTAGGGACACAGGGTCAGTGATCCACTTGCTGTGGGGCTATCGGGGTAAGAGGGTTAATAGAGAGACAGAAAGAAATTTCCTGTAGTCCAACAGTCGGCAAAATAGTCTTTTCAATTCATCGTTAATCATTAGATTCTTTTAGAATGAATTTTTTTCTAGTTCCTAAAAAATAGGAATCCAGTTTTGTGCAGTTGGTTTTTTGACAGTTTCACAATTTTTGTAAATTTGACAGGTGAGGCTTCAAAAAATGATCATGCACATAAAAAGATGACTGAAATCCTGAAAAATGCAACTTGGATCAACATTCACGAACTACCGGTAGCATCCGTTGCTTTGATCTTCACTAATTATTTAATTGTTTGGAAATAGCTTGTATTCATATACTGATGTTTGTTTTCAAGCCAGTTTTCCAAGGAGTTAAATCTTTGATTACATAAATATCAATGAGATTTTATTAGAAATCTTATGGCTAAATGCATGTCTGTTTGAATTTAGTAAATTTGTAGTATTTGCAGACAACATCAAACAACTTAAATGCCAAATAGTTGCCTATCATTGCACTTCCTGTACTTATGTATATAATTATGCTGTATATGTTTAGGTGAATTGCCTGTACTAATGAACAATGGTGCCTCTGAGTAGTAATAGTTGATAGTAATAGTAATAGTTGCTATATAAGTCCTTTATTACTGTACATTGCATTTTTGTTTTTTCTGTCTAGCCGGATCTCTTAATCATTGAAGCACGAGAAGAACATGGTTTGCACTTAATTTTACATTCCAAATGGATAACTTACCAATTAAATTTCCAGAATAAAATATACTTGTGTCTGTGTTTGTAGTGCTTGACTTGAACACTTGCTTGCAGACAGTGGCGTAGCAACATTGTCCTTGCGAAAAAGAAGGGGACCCTTTCCAGAGATGATCTGACAATTTTGCGAAAATGTTGCGACCTTTTTTTATTGATGGTCTTTAATCAATTTTACAACTTTGCCGGAAAAAATTTTTTTGTACATACCTAGTGTTTGGTTGTATTATTTTGCAGAAGGTTGTAAATGCACTGATTATTAATTTGTGTCTACCTTGTGTTTGGTTGTCTGTAATTAGTGAAATTGAGAGATGAAATTTCATGGCCAGTTATATATTGCATTTTGTGATTAGCCATGAAAATCATTGCTTTCAGTAAAGCATAACATACGTGAGTGGAGCCGATATTAAAATCATCACTTGGGAGGTTTTGCACATCTTTTGGAGGAATTAACTGCTGTTGACAAAATTTAGAATTTGTGCCACTTATTTGAAAGGTTCAGCTAACTTTAAGTTCTGTGCGATTTTCTAAATTTCTGATCTGATGCGTTGTCATCTCTTACTATTGTTCACACGTTGTTGTTCTTATAATCATGAATCACCCTCTTTTCTTATCATTGGCAGGCTTTATATTTATCTTCTTCTAACTGCTGTTTGGACCACTTAGTTTTGCTTAGAGATTGCTTAAATATAAGTTGAAGTAGCAATACATGTTTGACTACAGCACATTAGACTGATTGATGCCCAGTTCATTACAACCATTACAATCACTTTACAAAGATGCCGTTGGAATTGAAATTTTTGTAATGGCTAAAGGTGCAAGGAAAACATGTACAGCAGCTTGGTTATTGCAAAGAACAGCCACTTTCATTGTTAAGGGCTTGATTCTGAGTTTGATTATATTGGGATGTGATTGTTTTAAGATATGATTGTATTATGATATGAATATGTTAGGATTTGACTGTAATATAGGATACAATTGTATACAAGTTTTATTATGATATAATATAAAATAATATAACAAGGTTTAAAGTGGTTCGTTTTGATAAAATTGTTCACAAAGTACAGGACCAGCCAGAGATCCTTGCTGCTTCTCCAAACATCAACGTTTGTATTGTAGAATAGCTATTGTATCAGGATATGATTGTAATTGGATATGGTTGTAATAGGATCTGATTGTATATGAGTTTTACTGTATCAGGATGTGATTGTGTTAGGATACGGAGCTCGGTGGACGGCAGATGGTCGACAGTTCCGAGGGTTTCTTGAACCACAGATGGTCAATGGACATGAAGTTGGCTGGAAACACTGAAATATTGCATCATATATAAATTGATAATGATTCCACTGCACGAGGAACACAAAGTTTGACATCTATGAATATTATTCTTATGTCTGGTAAATGATGGCCAAGGATATCAATGTATTTATAAAAATTGTAAACAAAATACCATGGATATCCATTTATTTGCAACTAGAAGTTCTTGACACGTAGGACTACATTCAGGAATGTTGAATTTTGACTGTTTTCGAACAATTTATTGATCTAAAATGCCGCAGCTATACTGTATTTATCTTACACTTTTTAAAATATTTACTTTGTCTTTACTAGTTTCTGTTTTTGTAGTTTGTTCAATAAAATTCTCAATCATAGAACTGCATTGTGTGAAGATAATTTCTTAAATGATTTATCCGTATTGAGAAGATGTGCAGTCGACTTTACCGCATTAGATGGAACGTACTTCAACTTGTGATGAACCTGTGGATGGAGAACTGCAGTGGAAACGCCCATCAGTTTTGGCCCAATGAAATATTTCTGGTAAAGTATATTTTTAACAAAATTGTAGGTTCAGACAGTGGTGTACCTAGGGCCTATAGAGCAGATGCCCTAGGTGCTGCCTGAAGAGGCGCAAAAAACTCGGGGGGGGGGCTTGTTCTCTACTCAGCATAGAAAGAGAAGAAACTGAGAATACTGACTGTGCACATCATAGACCACTGTGCATCAATAAAAGCAAACTGCATTTTTAGTTTAATCTGGTGTCGATAAAATGGCACGATGTGTTAATTAAAGATCTGTTAACCTGCCAATTTATTTTTCTGACCACTTCCCCTCCGCCATGGGCGTCATATACCCTAGGAACGCCTCTGGGTTCAGAGATGACCTAGTTAGTATCCGTCGTCGACGACGATGTCTTCAAAATTCTCAAACACGAGGCACTTGTGAACGGTTCGTAGTACTGTGAGTACGCGTCGATCGAGGGCCCTGAGATGGGGCTCCAGAAGAACGTTTGGCAGACGATCGTTCGCCAGCGATCTGCGCATTCGATCGCTCAGCGGAACAGACGATTGAACGAATCGAAGCAGAGTCTCGAGGGTCGAAAGGCGAATCCGACAGCACTGGTACAGAGGGGCGAGGATCGAAAGCTCGTCGCGATCGGAACGACCGAACCTGGAATTGACAGAAGTGCTGACGATCAACTACTACTACTACTACTACTACTACTACTACTACTACTACTACTACTACTAATAATAATAATAATAATAATAATAATAATAATGAACTTTCACTGTTTCACATAACAACAACAATAATAATAATAACTTTCACATAGGCCTAACTTTTATCAGGACCGCAAGGCTCGAACCGTCCCCCATGTTTTGAAAGGCTAGGGCTAGGGGGCTGTCCATTAATTATGTCAAAAATTTTTGGGCAATTGTTGACCCTCTCCTCTCCCTTGTCAACAACTGTCAACTTTCAGTTACCCCCATAATTACGTCAAAAACTTTGACCCCCCTGTCAACAACTGTCAAACTTTTTCAAACCCCCTCCCCCTAAAGTGTTGACATAATTAATGGACAGCCCTGGGCTAATGAAGGGGAATGCTAAATGGGCTGGGCCACCACTTTTTCATCCAAGTTGAAGCATATGCACTAGAATCCTCCCTCAGCACGACTGAGCTGATCAAATGAACCAGTTGACTGAATAATCCCACCCTCTTCCGTTGTCGAGCGCGATGGGATATCCGTCGTCTTCAAACTCACGAAAAATTTCGTAATGATGTCGATCCAAATTTCCTAAAGCAAACGAGATTCTTGGTCAAACAGTTGCAGCGAAACTACAACACACGTGCAGAGGCGTAGCTACCATATTAGGCTATAGCAAGAATGAGCAAGGCATTAACATTAGGGCCCAGAAGAACGGGGGCCCCTTTTGACCACCAATGTAAAAAGAAAGTAAATAATAACAAAAGTAAATAAATAAAAACGCATTAAAAATCAGTCTTAATCAGATAAATTTGCTAGGTATTAAATATGACAGCGCTACAAAAACAAAGCCGTTTTCAGTTTCCGGAATCCGGTGACAGACGATGCGTTATTATTAAGTGTTAAAATTTTTTAAGCCTTAGTTTACTGTTCGTCATGTTGTGACTTTTTAAGTTGAAGGGGCCCATTAATAATTTTTGCATTAGGGCCTAAAAATCCTAGCTACGCCACTGTACACATGTCTACTGAGAGAGTCATTGAATAGGCTTATAGGCCTACTTTGTAAAGATCTCATTGATTGAGGGGGCGGAAGATGGCAGAATGGGCTACGCGCTGACGGAGCGGGTTCAAGAATAGCGGGTTCTAATAGATCCGTTCAGTGTTTATTCTAGGCATTCTCTGGAGGGAATTCCCCCAACGTTAGAAATTCCCCCCAAATTTTATATTTTGGCTTTGATGAAATTACCCCCGCGCCCCACCCTCCGAAAAAAATTGACGGGTTTTTTGAACTTGGAGAGGGAAAATAATATAAGGATGACCTTTGATTTTGTTTGTCAGGCATTTCGAAAGGGAAAATACAATGATAACCTTTTTTGCTTGTCATGTATTTTGAGAAGGAAAAAATAAATAATAAGGATGAATTTTTTGCTTGTCAGGTATTTCGAGAAGGAGAAAATAAATAAGGATGACCTTTTTTGCTTGTCAAGCATGAGAAATTCCCCCCCAAACATGTTAACCCCCCCATGTCTAGGTGGCTAGAATAAACACTGGGTCCGTCGATGACTTCGCATGCTGTTTCAGTCTCGGCCCGAATTTTCCCTACCGACTGCGATTCAGTCGTGATCTTGCGCCTTCTCACCTGCTAGGAAATCGAAGACCGCCAAGTCGACGAGGTCGTTCAGAAATCGGCCCTGCCTCGTGATTAGAGACTCGTTTCTGCAGAAATTCGGATCCGTTTCCCACGACGCCTTTCGGCGCTTGCTGTACGACCTTCGCCATGGATGTCTGATGGTCGTCCTATCGGCCTCGTGTTGGACGTGAGGGAGGAAGGTGGCCATCGAGCCTTCTATGATATCTGGACTCCCGCAGAAGGCGTGACCGGTGTCGCAGTAGTAGGAGCAACGTCCGTGAAAGCATACGTTGCCGTCTAAACACGGAAGAATAATTAAGACTAAAGTCTAGAGACTGTTATGCAATGTCTTGCAATCTCTATGAAGCATTTCGGCCTCGAAAGCAGCTGAATGAAAAGACTATTAATTATAATTATTGTGATTGATTGATTGGACTACATGTACATCACAAAACCTGTGCAGAAGTCAAAGAAGAGGCAAGACACGGAGAGCAATGGAAACAATGGAACTTGAACCTAGCTCAAGACAGAACTCGATGATGACACGGAGTCAAACGAGAGAGAGAGAGAGAGAGAGAGAGAGAGAGAGAGAGAAGGCCGTTCGCTAAGTTAGGGCATCGTTTTTTTTCTCACCTGGAGACGTGAAAATCGTTTTCTCGAAGTTATTGTCAGCCAGACGCTTGATGTCCTGAGTTATGTTAACGTAGCGACCGGCGGTCGGAGGAACTCGACGAAAACCCAGGATCCTGTTTGAAATTATTTAAAAACGCAGATTAGCCGTGAGACAATATATAAATCTCTCTCTCTCTCGCGCGCGATCTCTTTCTCTGGCAGTCAAAGGCACCTAACTAGGCCCTATAATTGAATTTTCTCAATGAGCACTATATTTTACAGGATAGTTAAAGAAATAAACATCTTTTACAAGAACGCGAAAAAGTCTCGAAGAGTTTTTATATATAATTAAACAGTGTCCAGAGTAAAAATTTTGCAGAATACTGGTAGGCCCCTATTAGGCTATGCGTCAATTTTCAGAATCTGGCAAAAAAGGTGTGGGAACAGTGGCGGTTCCACCATGTTGATGACTGGGGATGCATCCCCCACCGGGGTTCCGGGTGACCTTTTTTCTGCTTGTCAACCTATTTTCCGGTGTTTTTTAATCAGTGAAAAATACTGCAAATGACCTTCTTTTTCTTGCTTGTCTTCCTTTTTGGCAAGGTTTATTAACATTTAGTGGGCAAAACACTACTAACAAAGGCGTTTTTCTCTTTTTCTTGTTTTTCTTCACTTTCACTTTGCATCCCCACCAACTTCCAATATTTTTCACCACCACCCCCCCCACCAAGAATTTCTGGAACCGCCACTGTGTGGGAACGCCGTTCCCGTGCGTTCCCACTGAAAAATGCACTGATATTACAACGTCATTAACGTACGATTTAGGTTTCAGCGTCGATCCCTCTCACCTGTCCAGGTGAAAGGCGGCGATTTCGGCAACGTGTCGTTCGAAGTCGGAGAAGTAAAAGTGATTAGGAAAAGTTCCGACCTCTCTCTTGAATCTTTGCGAGAAATTAGAACACAGATTCGTTTAACAGCGACCTTAAGCCGCATGGTTATGCAGAAATTAAGCTACCAATCCGTTCTTCAACTTCTAGAGCGCCACTTCACATTGTGTTTAGAAAGGGTCGGTCTACTACTGCGCACCAAATCTTTATCTCTTTAGAAGCAATTTTTGACCTCCTCCTCCCTGTCGCAGACTGTCACACTTTCTTAGACACCTCCCCTCGAGCGTGACGTACTTTTTGGACGGCCCCTGACTGAATAATAGCAGAAATATGAAAATCTGATGCACCAAATCTTTATCTCTTAAGCAATGTTTGACCCCCTCCCCTGTCACAAACTGTCGCACTTTCTTAGGCACCTCCCCGTCGACGTACTTTTTGGACGGTCCCTGACTGATTAATTAATAGCAGAGATGTGAAAATAGGCGGGACGAGTTGGTCACCTCATCGGCTTGAAGATCGCCTTCGTTCCGTCCAGTAAGGTGACGGCGAGCTTAAGCTGGGACCCGCCTTCCTTCTGTCTCATGCGAACGATGGGCAGCGACGCCAGATTCTTCAGCAGCTCCGAGATTCGTGATTTCGACGACTCCGAATACAAATGGCGATTGCTGATCTGCTGTTTGAACGACACCCACGAACTGTTCATGTCGTCGCTGGGATAATATCTGTTCCAAAAACACCAGCTGGGCGTAAAAATCCAGCTATTCGTCTGTGAACCGTTTGCGGTCATCCTCAGCTCTTGGGTGCAGGCCTGCGAATCTTAAGTTCAAGTTATTGTTTTCATAATTATAGTGGTTTTCACACAGGAAGGTACCGCCCAAACCACTTGAAAATTACGTTATTATTATTACTAAGTGACGTCCCTGGCAAAAAAGGTCATCGCCACCACATTTTGACACTCGATGAGCAAAACAGGGGGAAATGGTCATCACCGCAAAAATAATAACCTTGTTATTGGGACCTGTCATTGATCTTGGGGGGGGGGATAAAGTTTTTGACGTAATTATAAGGGTAACTGAAAGTTGACAGTTGTTGACAAGGAGAGGGGTCCAAAATTGCCCAAAATTGTTGACGTAATTAATGGACAGCCCCTTAGCTAAGGCGGGTGTTAGACTAAAGCAGGTGTTAGATTAGTTTTTAATGAGAATATAATATATAAAATGCATTCTGGGACTAAATAATATTTTCTGGAACCCTATTTGGATCTCCTTGCTAACGCTAGCAGGTAGGTTTCTTGTAGGTCCTTAATAAGGGAAATTAGGGAATGTTCCCATGTCGGCAGTTTTGCAATGGCCAGGAGCAGGAGTATGCCTTCCAAGCATTTTGGCATCTTTGGTTCGAAATGCGAAGGAGAGTTGAGTAAAAACGCTGTCTCTCTTCTTGTGGCGATCAGTTGTAGAATTGTTATACATAAAACGGTTGAAGCCACTTTAAGTCGATTACGTTAAACGCATATTTTAAAACCCGTGTTGGTATCCAATTCTTTTTGAGAGATTGCGCGAAATTGTAAATGCCTGATGTTCAAATTTTATGCCGGTGATAGGAAAGTATCGCTGTCAGCGAGGAATTTACGTCTTCAGTTAATTAAGACCCTGTCACCTGCGTTTCAGTCCGGATAAAGGAAAAATATTGCGACTTCAAACACTGCAAAGGGAATTATCGAATAGATTTAAGTGATATCGAATCCGTCCCCCCGTCGCCGGGGGGCGGATTCGAGGCCGTGTTGTCTATAATGACTAATTCTGATCAGCACGATTCGAATTTCAAATGAAGAAGACCTCTTCGGCTTGAAATGTAAACGCCATTCAGGCGGTATCGATGGTGACGCCGACGCCCTATCGGCGCTTGCCTTCCATATCGCCGTCCGGATCAACTGATACTCGGAGTCGCTCAGGTTCACGACGTCGGCGCTGCCGGCAGTGTCCGGGTCTCTATTCCGCCGATGCCCCCTCTCATCGCCCTTCTCTTCCTTCTTCTTCTTTTCCTCCTCCTCCTCCTCCTCCTCCTCCGAAAAAGTCGCCCGACTGTACGCGAACGATGAACTACTGTTCTCCAACACCTGATTAATGACAAAATATGTACCAGGTGCAGTATGCAACAACGACGACAACTACTTCTGCTACTACTACTACTACTACTACTACTACTACTACTACTACTACTACTACTACTACTACTACTACTGCTACTACTACTACTACTACTACTACTACTACTACTACTACTACTACTACTACTACTCTACTACTACTGATACTACAAATTATTACGACTAGTAATAAACTAATAAAAATAATAATAATAATAAAAATAATAATAATAATAATAATAATAATAATAATAATAATAATAATACGGACGACCTCTGGCGATTGTAGGCGTCGGTCGATCATTGATTAGAGGCGTACACGTGAAATGAAATCAGTTCGAATAATAATCAATTGAATTCGTTCTTTATCATTTCGCCTTCGAGGCGCTGAAGGCAGCTGCGACAGATCTTCACGTGCGTTTTAATTTTTGAAAATTAAGTTTTCCGAAAACTGATATCGACGCTAAAATTTCGCTTCATTAAAATTCGACATCTAGGCCTAAATCTTTACTTTAAACAATTCTATTGCAATTTGCAAGAGCATCCTTAGTCAATGATTAATGCAGTCAAAATCGTGCTTCATGGAGTGAGCCATACTCCTTCATCTAGAAAAAAATTATAGAATTCTAAGCTACCTATTAAAGATGTTACTGTTAAAGATGTTTCAAACATGTCTTTAAACGAAGTTTGAATAATTTGAAATTACGCAGACTCTAAGACAGATTTTAATTGAAATTTTGGGCGCGAGAAGATGCTCAGCCCTCTACTGTGCTCTAAAATTGTCTAAATTTTGTACGGGAATCCAGTGGCGGCTCCAGGATTTGGCAAGAGGGGGCCGTTGGGGTGGCAACTTCTAAGCATGGGTTCCAGCCATTTATTCATAGGTATTATAGTAGTACTAGTAGTAAGTATAGGGTCCCAACTGGGGGAGGGGATACTGGGGGCCTGTCATTCAATAGGGGCACGGGCCCCCGGACACCTCAAGTGGAACCACCACTGTGGGAATCTATAGCCGCGATTCCTTGAGGTTTCCAAGTGTGTGCAGTCGATCTAGATTACAGGGCCTGTTCTAACGTGCAGTGATACACAAAATGTGCGTTGATAAAATGAAAATGTGCAGTGGTAAAATGCAATTTTCTTTCATTTGTGCAGTGATGAATTTTCCGGACGACCTCTTTTTTGCTTGTTTTTGGGCGCAGATGTGAGATGCCTTCTGCCTTCTGGGAAGCTCAAGAAGCTACACAAATTCTATGGTGGGAATAAATCCGTGCCTTTCTTGATGCCCATTAGCGCAGCCACAGCATATATAGGGAGGGGTATCGAGCTCCCCGTATTTCGTGGAGATTCTTGCAGAACATAACAGAGAATTTTATATAATTGCATGGGTGGTGTGTAATGTGTCTATCATACAGTCTGTAAATTTACTCCAAAGTTAATGATTTAAATTAACTGTTACCCTAGACTTTGGGCGTCTGGGACTCCGCTCCAGACATCACTATGGGAGCTAATGGCCACTATGGTAGCCATGAGTGGGTGGGAACATAGGGTAGCTTCCTTAGACTGGTCGCGAGATTCGTGGAAAGCAGTGGCGGCTCCACCGTGGGCCAGGGCCAGGGGGGCCTGTGCCCCTATTGAGTGTATGCCCCCCAGTGGCCCCCCTGTTGGGACCCTATACTTAATGCTACATACATTAAACAACAAATGGTTGGCCACCCATGATTAGAAGTTGCCACCCCAACGCCCCCCCCCCCACTTGTCAAATCCTAGAGCCGCCACTGGTGGAAAGCGATGAAGATTTGCACCAGTTGGGGGTGGGTAGGGGGGATGGGTGATGTGGTCATATAGTCTGAAACTTTGCTCAAAATCTCAACAGTGAATCTAATATAACCCTAAATGTACCCCAAGACCAGTTCTCACGACGCTCCGCAAGCCCCCTAGTCGCCAACTGGCAATATTGGTTCGTAGAAGCCTTGGCGACTGCCCCCCCACCCCAACCCACCCGCAGATTCCGATTCCGTTACCATGGCTACTCCAGAGGTGTGCGGTGCTCGTGTTTTCTTTATGTTCGCGTATTAAGGATCATTAAGAGTTTTGTGTGCAGACATACATGCGATAATAATTATATCTGCAAAAAGTCTTGCTAGCAATAAGGGGCTGTCCATTAATTATGTCAACAATTTTTGGGCAATTTTTGACCTTTCTCCCCTTGTCAACAACTGTCAACTTTCACTACCCCTCCCATAATTACGTCAAAAACTTTTGACCCCCCCAAGATCAATGATAGGTCCCAATAACAGGGTTATTATTTTTTGTGGTGATGACCAATTTTTCCCTTTTTTTGCTCATCGAGTGACAAAATGTGGTGGCGATGACCTTTTTGCCATGCTTTTTTTCATTGTAATAAGTAGTATTCCATGAAATTTCCTATTTTTTGATTATTTGTAAAAAGTGAAATTGTTGACGTCCAACTTCTCTTGACCCTCCCCCTTCCCCTGTCAACAACTGTCAAACTTTTCAAACCGCCTCCCCCCTAAATTGTTGACCTAATTAATGGACAGCCCCCAATGGGCACACTGCGGTTCGGAATAAACGTAAAACCGCAATCTCAACGGTCCACTTGCGCCGAATCATGCACAAACACTTGAGTGGCGCAAGAGACAGTTTCTGCTTTAAATTCGTGTCAGCACTTGGCTTGACTGTAACTTCATAAAGGCCTAAATTATTTATTGCTTTTTAAAGCGCTTATAGAGACCCGACTGCTGATAGCTAGTTATTGATCGAGTGTCCTTAAGGACCTTAACCTGGCGTACCTGTCTTCGTAGAATATAAATCCGGCAATAGGCCCTAATTTTTTTTTTGATATACAGTATGATATATATATATATATATATATATATATATATATATATATATATATATATATATATATATGATGCTATGAAGTGAAAATGATGACTTCTTAAATAATTTTCTGGCGAAATCTGAGTGCGTAATGCGAGGACATTGGAAAACTCGTTATATCACTTGATAAACTATTTTTCTAAGCTCATAAGTTCAGAAAAAATTACTGACGGCCGTATCTTGATATAATAATAATAATAATAATAATAATAATAATAATAATAATAATAATAATAATAATAATAACAGCAAGGGTTTAAAGTGGTTCTGGAGGTTGTGCCCTGGGTGATCGTCGTCAAATCGTCAAAGTCGTAGTCAGGAACGAACCTGAGTCGGCATGGTAGCTCTGCGCAGAGTGAACGCTCGGCAAAACTCATCCATCATCGAGACTCATAACTCGGTCGACCCATCGCGGCGACCGACCAATGACCTACTTCTGACCAGAGATTTCAACTACGTGCAGGCGACCGGGTACACCTCCGGCAGGACCTTCATTTGTTGTTCCTCATCCTCGTATACTGTCGTTGGCGCCCGTTTGCTCTTTTCTCGGTGTGCGGCTCCGGGCTCTGCATGTAGCCCATTAATACCGTCATCACTCCGTCATCATCTTTTAGAGCTAGTCATAAGACATGCCTATTTGGCTTGGCCTATCCCCCCTTAGACTGCTCCCCCAAACGATCTTACTGACCTTTCTTGCTTGACCTGGCTCTTATTCGGATTGGACTGGGTGCGCCATCGGCTGACGCCCTGGGCATTATGATAGTGGCGCCATAAAATGTTTTGCTTAATCGATTGATTGATTGATTGATCGATTGATTGATTGATTGATTGGTTGAATGAATGAATGATTGAATGATTGATTGATTGATTGATTGATTGATTGATTGATTGATTGATTGATTGATTGATTGATTGATTTATTTATTTATTTATTTATTTATTGATGTACTGCACGTATAACACGTAAAAGACATGGGACAGTGCTCTCACTAAAACGCTAAAGGAGTGATCCACGCTGCCATAGGTCATTATAACGTGAAATTTTTGGTATACTTTTAAAACTGGGCTGACGTCCTGCGGGAAAAAACGATACGAAACCAGAAGCCACAAAATCCAGGGGCGGCGCTGAGGGGGTGGGGCTGATCCGGACCCACCCAGCCTCGGGCAGGGGCACCCAAGCAAACAGTGCAAATCCGTAGAGATTTTGTCTGTTGGGGGAGGGGTAGTCTGAGCCGGGTCCTGGTTGTGTTCAGTGGGATCATATTACGAGATTGCATTAGACCCACCCACCCAGCCAAAAACCCAGCGCCGCCCGTGACAAAATCAATGAACCAACTAGCGAGTAGGCGTTCATCAATGATCCAGCAATAAATGCAATGTATATAGGCCTACCCTGCATATGGTGTAGTCAGTGCTGTTTGTCGTGAACAACCAGAATATGGAAAAGAAAGAACAGACGAAGACGCCACCGACCAGTCTATGCAAGAGCTTCATCTGTAAAAGAGCAGATATACCAATCGGTCGTTTAAATGAATTTATTCTTACGGATCGTTTTCTGGAATTTTCTAATAACATTGCTATATTGGCTTCGCTTATTATGGTGCACAATACGAGCGATATAGCTAATGTAGTTTTACAGCGGTCTGGTGCCATTTAATCTGGTGCAATTTTCATAGGAAATAAGGTCCAGCGATAAATCTTTCGGTGTGATATTTAATGTAATCAAGCATCGATAATTCAGGGCTCTTTGTGTCGGAACGAGGCGGAACGGCGTTCCGGAAAATCTGAAGACTGGTAGGCTATTTTGTTCTGCAACATTAAATTCATAAGTAGAAAATTTAGAACTGATATAGGCCAGTTCTTAATTTTCTATGTCTGAATTTAATGTTGTATTGAAACGATTGATTATAAGCATTTATAGGTAACTGTTTGGACGCTACGTCATGTTGACAATTATTGACCTATGACTGTTGCTTTCCGGAAAATATCCTATTGCGTTCCGGAAAATATTTCTTACAAAAAGCCCTGATCGATATTACGAAGTAAAATAATGGTGTAATAAATCTATCGGCACGCCAAGCCACCACCATCTGGTTTCAGCGGCACGAAATCATTACAGTTAGGTTGACTGTGAACCTACAGCAGAGGCTCCAAAGTCACACGGTCCGCGGGCAACTTGTGGCCCGTCAGTTCTCAGAAAGTGGTCCGCGACATCTCAATATTTGATATGATGTATTTTAATAATTTCAAAAATTTATTGACTTTCAAATAAGCAAAATGATGACTAAACGATAGATTTAACAATATGCAATCATTACGTTATCTTAGAGTTTAAATTTTTGAAATTTTATAAACATTTAGATTCCCATTTATCGAATCGATTTTTCTTCTCAAGAACCAGGATCATCATCATCTATACTTCTATAGTGTAATAGAGTGCTGTTGTAGTTGATAAATGGAACGAATTGAATGAGAAGACAGTCATAATTGCTACAAGCAGGGGCGTAGCCAGGAATTTGATTTGGGAGGGTATAAATGTTTGGGAGTGCAAATGCTTTCAAAATTCTGCAAACCTAAGTACTATAGGATACTAGATTGGTCTTGTAAAGCTATTAGTTTGTAGACAAAGTATTGTAGCAGTTTATATAGTAACTGAACGAAGCATTTATAGGCCTATCGTCTTAATGTAAATACATAGGTCCTGCTATTATTATCATCGAATGCTGAACGTGCTAAATGATGCCAGCCATTTATCTGATTGCAACGTCATCGATGACCTTTTTTTTTGCGTCAGCCCGAAACTTTGAAATGGGGCAACGTTTGTAGATGATGGCCATTTATCTGATCCGTTATCGGCTGTATGCAGCGTTTGTAGATATGGCCCTCTACTTGAAAAGCGCGGGAGTCACTGACCTACAGCATACAGGATATGCTTTGGTTGGGTGAAGCGGATTGCTGGAGAGTCGTGTCGTCGTCGTCGTCGTCGTCGTCGTCGTCGTCGTATGAAACAGTCTCGACGAATTTTGAATTTTAGCAGAATAATCTTCCTAAAAACATGAATAAATTCAGATCCAAACAAACCATGGTCAATCCTAGTGTCTATCAAAGATCATCACGGATAGGCCTATTGGAGTACTGGTGTTCGGTACTTACGTGATGGTGCTAGATGATGAGCAGCCGTAGTTTGGTAGATGGCACTATTTCGGAACACTTCAGACGGGAGGGGCATTTTAAGCCTAAACTGTCGAAGCACACACAGACTTTGCTATTTTTTGGACGAAGCAGAATAAAGTCTGAAGAAGAAGAAAAAAAGAAAAAGAAGAGGAAGAAGAAGAAGAAGAAGAAGAAAAAGAAAAAAGAAAAAGAAGAGGAAGAAGAAGAAGAAGAAGAAGAAGAAGAAGAAGAAGAAGAAGAAGAAAGAAGAAGAAGAAGAAGAAGAAGAAGAAGAAGAAGAAGAAGAAGAAGAAGAAGAAGAAGAAGAAAAAAGAAAAAGAAGAAGAAGAAGAAGAAGAAGAAGAAGAAGAAAGAAGAAGAAGAAGAAGAAGAAGAAGAAGAAGAAGAAGAAGAAGAAGAAGAAGAAGAAGAAGAAGAAGAAGAAGAAGAAGAAGAAGAAGAAGAAGAAGAAGAAGAAGAAGGAGAAGAAGAAGAATGGAACAGAAGAATGACGTTGGTTCCTGATAATTTTCAACACTCATTATTGTTGTTTAGGCCTATGTTCTAGATCTGGTGTCGACAGGTCTAGGCAGGGAGGGAGTCAGTCAGAGGGGAGCTACAATTTTGCTTGAAGCTTGCAATCGCCTCACTACCTTGGGATTGTGTCGGTCGCTTGGTGCTCTAGCAAAACACAAGTCGTCAGCGGCGTAGCCACGGTTCCAGAATACAGAGGACGCCATAACCTATACAAACTTTGTCCGATCTAAGATGGAGGGGGGGGTTCGGGAGCGTCGTGAGGTACCCCGGCGAGGTCCAGTGGGGAGTCTAACCGTAAAAACTAGGCTAATAATAAACTTAAATGCTGACATTTGGAACAAGTTTGCACACTATATGACATCTTATAGGCTTGTTGAAGGTGTCTCTCTGTCTCTGCCTACCGTGTCTCTGTCGGTCTGTCTCTCTGTTCGCCCTCTCCCTCCCTCTTCCTCTCTGTCTGCCTGTCGCTCTGCCTCTTTGTCGTCGTCTCTGCCTCTGTATGTCTGTCTTTCTCTGTCTCTGTCTCTGTCTCTGTCTCTGTCTATGTCTCTCTTTCTTTCTCTCTCTCTCTCTCTCTCTCTCTCTCTCTCTCTCTCTCTCTCTCTCTCTCTCTCTCTCTCTCTCTCTACTCTACTTGCAACTCCAAACAATTCCTCAGAGCACTGGAGTGCCTACGATTGATATCTTCATTGGTTAGAATTTATTCAGTGAAAGTGCATTATTATTTTTTTATTATACTAGGTGCTTACTGTTTCCTTGTAATTGCCACAGAGCGTGAGCCCCTAATCTCCATCTTCTTGTACTCTTCGCTGGCAATGAGTCCATGACAACATCTCGGCATCGACTTTGAGAATCAACAGATTACGAGAAAAATAACAACAGTTACTGTAAAATGAACGGAGAAATGTTAAAACGTTCGCTAGACAATCGCAAGAACTTCAATTGTCTGTATTCAAAGCAGATTTTTTCCTTCAAATTATTTCACCGCAGTACCAGAATTTCATCGATCTGTAAACATTTTGATCCAACTTTGACGAAAGTCAGACAGTAGCCATGGTTAGACCTATATGTTGTGTCCTCTCTGCTGCTGTTCTACTTCCCCAGACAACGATGATCGCTGTAAGTTCCCTCTCCATAACTGATATGTAGAATTAGTTTTAGATTTCAGCGCTTGGCGCTGTTTAAGCGCCTTAGGCTCTTAGGCCTACACGTCAATGAAATCGACAGACGCGCTCGTAATGCGCGCGTGTCGTAGTAGGCCCATTGATGAATGTAGGCCTACAGCAGGGGCGGCGAAAACACAAAATCCAACGATACACACGTATTAGAAGCGATAAACGATTTAGCCTTAGTTAGACTAAAGGCTCACTCTTCAAGTTGAGACTTTAGGTTGTCGGTCTGCAAGGAGTGTAGCGACTAGAAAGAGACTAGAGAGAGAGAGAGAGAGAGAGAGAGAGAGAGAGAGAGAGAGAGAGAGAGAGAGAGAGAGAGAGAGAGAGAGAGAGAGAGAGAGAGAGAATGAGAAAGGCAGAGACAGAGACAGACAGGCAGACAGAGATAGAGAGAGTAAAGTAAAGTAAGTAAAGTAAAATCTCGTAAACTTCTACAGCGCCCCAGAAAGCAGCACTGCTAGCAGTAGCTGCTTATTCTTATGCGCTTAATCTTTCTTGAAATAGCTATAGACAGGGTGGTTTGTCGGCCGGGCAAAGGTCAGTGTATCCATGAGGCAGCAGAGAGACAGAGGGAGAGGGGAAGAAGATGGAGGGTATTCTGAATTGATTCTGCTTCGAAGCAACCGTCGACTGATTGTAACTCCATTGCCAAAATGGCGATGTAGAAGCTTACTTTAGCTGGTCATCGGGTGATAATGGCGTGTGTGTGTGTATCATCTGCAAGACTATTATGGCCTACTAGGCCCATACAAAGCGCATGGGTTTAAGAACAATAATAGAGTATTAGACTTAGGCGTAGGCCATACAGCAGTGTTTAATCTAGGCCGTTTCCGGGGAAAATCGCCCTTTTTCGCCCTCGGAAATTTCAAATATTCCCCCGGAAATTTTGGAATACTGCATGTACTAACAGCGGCCCCTAGCATAACCCCCCACCCGGCTTTGTCAGTTTTTCCCCGGCTTTTTGAGTCCCCCCGGAGTCCAGGAGTCTAGATTAAACACTGCCCTACAGCATCTTCAGGATTTTCAAAGCTTTTTCTGACTCTAATCGGGGGCCAACCATTTGTTGTTTCGGTATTAGCATTTATAGGGTTTACTAACATTAATTAGAGAAATGTTATGGCTTTTCAAGTTTTAAACGACTTTAAATCGGTGCTTTTTCTGACTGGACGGCAAGCCCTTTGCAGAGTCTATTTTTTAGATTCATTAATCAGAAAACGATGGGCGTTTTGACTCCTGCCTTTGTCATCCCTTGCAGAGTTTATAGATTCCGTCTATGACGGAGTTTGTAACGATCCGCGTTTTCATTTTAGATTAGACCACAATAACAAATAATCATTATAATAAAATAATAATAATAGGGCCTAAATAATAAAATAAAATTGGCATTTAAGTAGGATATAGGGGGGCCTTTAGGACAAATATCGGGCATAAAGGAGAATCTACGACAGGCCTATAGGCCTACATGTCCTTGATATTGTTTGTGGTTGCTTCGTCTAGACCAGAACTAGAACAGGTGTTTACATTTAAAATAGAACGCCAGGCGAATATAAACCTAATTGATAGCATACGCGTTTCAAAAAATATAAACGGCTTAGATGATATGCATCGTATGACAATGGGATTTTGTTTTTTAGACCTACTGTAGGGTCTATGGCTATGAATATAATCCAGACGCCCTTCACCTGGTAGCATTTCGAAATGCATCTGATTTATAGTCTAACGCAGGTTTTTAAAGGAATCATAGATGTGAATTATGTGGAAAGACATTAAAATAGACAACCGAAGAGCAGGGACGTAGCCATGAATGTGATTTGGGGAGGAGTATAAATCTTTTAAAAAAACTTTTAAAATCTTAAAAACACATTAAAAATTTCAAGGTAGTCTGATTTTTAAGGGGGTGTATATATGCCGATATATCCAGTGTTTATTCTAGCCACCTTGACATTGGGGGAGTTTGAAATGTTTGGGGGAACAAGATTTGTCTCTCCACGCTTTTTTGGGGAGGGATTTCCATCTCCAAGCCAACGTATACAAATTTTTTTTTGGGGAATTTTAAAACTTGGGGGGATTCCCCCCAAAAGCAGGCCTAGAATAAACACTGGATATATCGCCCCGTCGCTACGCCCATGCCGAATAGTGAGATTTAGACGAATCGTATACGACATTTAAACGGTTCGAGAATTTTAGTGAATGAAGCAGCAGTAATCTTGCTTCAACATCTAGCTGTGTTAATATTTTGTTATCTCAAACAACGCAAGATTTCAGATGACAAGTAATTAATTGGTCTACGGAAATTGTGAGCTTGCTCGGGCCTTCGGGGGTTGGGAATTGGGGGGGGGTGGATTTCGCCCTAACAGGCCTGGATAAAACGCTGCGTACGACCATTTAGCGACATTGCTGGCAGCGTTTTAGAAAGACTGCAGTTATTGTTAAAAATTATTAGACAAATTCGTTTTGCTTTCATAATTATATCCATTTTAATAGTGGTTCCGATATAGCGCTTTAAATTATTGTTAAACTGAGATGTTCATATTGCGAGTCGAAGGCGAGACAAAAACGACATTAAACAACAAATGATTGGCCCCCATGATTACGTTGCCCCCTCCCAACGTCTGAGTCGAAGGCGAGACAAAGACATCGAGACTGATTTTCCAAAGAAAACTACTTCTGCTATCAATGCATTACTTAATAATACTAAAGATTCCAATCGCTCACTTAGGCACCTTCTATAAAGTCCTACATAAAAGTCCAGAAAATAGCACCATAACAGAGACGTCATTTCACTGTTTTTTTGCAAAACACTTTTGACCTGACAAGAACAAGCAAAAAGTTTTTTTTTTTTTTTTTTTTTTTTTTTTGCTCATCAGCCGTTTATAACGGTTAGTTACTTTTAGACTAGACTTTACTTTAGGGCATGTAAAAAACTAAATTTAAACAAAAAAAACTCAAAACGATCAAATGATTTAAGCACTGTATTTACTATTTAAAGACCGAAAACGATCATTTCTAGTGCTTCGTTACCTCGAACTAACGTTTTTATATCCGACCATCGACGATTTTCCAACAGGGACTGTTTTCTAAGAACAGTTTATCACTGCACTAAACTCGGAAAATCTGTGGACATCCGCGCAAAACACAAGCAAAAAGGTCGTCCAGATAATTTATCACTACACAAAGCACAGAAAATTGCATTTTATAACTGCACATTTTGTGTATCACTGCACGTTAAAACAGGCCCTGTAATTTCCAAACATACTGTACGTAAGCCAGTGTTTATTCTAGGCCCTTTTGGGGATTCCCCCCCCCAAAAAAAATGAAAAAATTATCCCCAAATTTTGTTATATGTTGCATGGGGAGATGGAAATTTTCGCCCCTTCCCCCCAAAACAAAAGTGTGGCGACGGTTTTTTTAATTTTTTGGAGAGGGGAAAAAAGGAAGATTGTCATAGAGCGTTTAAGAAGGGAAAACGGGCAGATGACCTTTTGTTTTTGCTCGTCACCGCATTTTTATAGGAAAATGACCTTTTTTTGCTCGTCAACATTTTTGAGACGTCAAACCTTGTCCCCCCCAAAAATTTCAAAATCCCCCAATGTCAAGGTGGCTAGAATAAACACTGACGTAAGCATTTCAACGCACTTCCATTCATCCGCGAAAGTAGGCCAACTAATAGGGCCCCTAGTAAGTTTTATTATTAATATATAAGTGATGAACCGCGTAACATTGTGCTGGATAATAATAGCCTACTAACAGCGGCATTTGAATCAAGACCAAAAACGGTCAAATAGTGAAAACGACTGAAGTCCGTTGGAACGAGCGAGCAGAATGAATCGAGGAATCTTCACCAGAGCTTACTGGAGGCACCGCCAGGTGGCTGACGTCCCACGCGAACCGAGGTACCATCGGCAGCGTTGTTTTCCTTGGCCTATAAGCAACAAAATCAAAATTCCAGATAATTTTTTTTCTCTCATGAAAAATCATCTGCGGAAAGGCCTTTACTATCCATCGGCACATTATTATCTATTTCACAGTTTTCCAAGTTTCTTGCTGAAAGCCAAGAACAGTCAGAATAAAATTAAGAACAAGTGAGAAATCTCGACTGAACTTCCCGCCCTCCCTCTCCATTTTTCCCAATTGTTGAGGTCCGCTGCGCTGTGGAAGAAGTACTCGAATACAGTTAGCATTAAATGCTCGCATTTCTAGACATAAATTATTCTAGGTGTGTCAGTTACCGAAGCTGCAATCGTTTCAAAAAATCGAACTCAGAGAATTTATACGAAATAAAAATAAATAAATCAAAAGGTGGCTTCATCCAGATTGTGAAACGTCGAAGATTTGGCAAGATGTGCATCTTCCAGAAAATTGCGAATACTCCTCCTATGATGATGCACAGTGGCGGTTCCAAGAACTCTTGGTAGGGGGATGCAATGAATTTCTAGGAAGATCCCGCCAATTGTCAACGGAATTTAGGCTATGTAAACGGTTTAGAAGAAATCTGTAGATTTGATTTATAAAATATAATGTATTAAGATTTGACAATGTATATAAGCCATTTTAGTCTGGTTGTACAAAGTCATAGTGCAGAATCGAGTTTTTATATTGCTGGAAGCGAATTTGTCGATGACATTGTCTATGGATATGGTTATGTCCATATCTTTGTGGATATACATCAAGGCTAATCAGTTTAGACGATCGTCTTCCACTGAAGACGCATTTTTGATGGGCCGGTGGAGGGGGGATGCATCCCCCAGTCATCCTCAACGTGAAACTGAAACCGACCCTGATGATAGGCGTTTAGATTTCGGTCGCGTGTCCATAGGTCCAGGGCCAGCCTTACGAAGTGAGAGGTCTCTGGCAATTAAGTATAATATGAGAGGCCTTCCTTAGACGCCCGCCGACCAAGACAATAATACATGGTGCAGCATGCCGAGAAGTTAGAACTCAGTATGTTATTACATATCATGTTCTATATAGAATAATCACAAGTTCACAACGTATAGGCCAGTGTCTCGCAAACTGTGTGCCGCGGCACACTAGTGTGCCGCTAGAGATTCCAGCTGTGCCGTGAAAGAATTTCAGAATTTTACTATTATTTTAATTTTTTTGTTCCCCTTTCTAAAAATTTGCCGGATGAGCAAGTGTAAAAATGGCGTCATATATAGAACCTCACACCAGCCTGCGGCACAGCCTACAATACAATATATCGGACATCCATTTTTTTATATAACGTTGCGCGCGCAACGATACAACTGCCAGAAATTAACGTCTTTCGTTGACGTCACCGTCCTTGCGACCTTTACAATGTAAAAACAACAGCGTCTGAGCGCGTAAGGATACATTTGACCCAATTACCGTTTTGAAATTATTACATTGCATGTGTTGAGATGTTGCAATAGTAGGGTAACTATAAGTATAGTAACAGTTGAATTTGATGCTTTTACCGAGATTTAGCCCTATGAAATTTGAAATGGATAAATTTTTGGCAAGATCTGAGAAAATGCAAGGTGAAAACGACACTAAGGAAAACAACGGCGAGAATCTACAGTCTATGAACGTTACTTTCGCGTTTGTTACATCTACATATCATTATATGTGACTGCAGACCCGGCAGTTCCTTAATAAAGAACACTCAATTTAATAAATTGTTGGTTGGTTTTGTAATTTTATGAAGAATGTGCCGTGAAAAAAATTTGTTCTGTTTAGTGTGCCGCGAGGTAAAAAGTTTGCGAGACACTGGTATAGGCCTATAGGCCTAACGCTCGAATGTAACGATACTTCTCTAATTTCGCTGTGTAACTGTCAGTGGCGTAACCAGGATTACGGGATAGACGGATTAGGGGGCCACGTCGACATTTTGGGGTGAGTCATGTCAAGGACTGTGAACGTTTCCAGCATATTGCCTACTACCCCGTTCTGCCGTCCACATTTCTCGACGGTCAAATTTTTTAAGATTAAAAGTGGGAAACCCTATTCAGTGGGAGGCTCAGGGCAGCCGCCCGTACTGCCCGCCCCCGAGGCCGGCCCTGCATGGGTCCTACCAGTGCAGGACCATCTCTCACCGTCTTTTGGTTCGCTTTTGTGTCGCTGTCTTCGTAAGCTTCTCCGGTTATTGGATTGAATCCTTGAATAACAACAAAACGGACGGGAATTATTATTCAGAAATAATTATTACTGGAAACGTCTAAGAGTCCCTGATAATTTTATTAAGAAAAACTATAGAAAGATCTGAATTAAGATACTATAGGCCTATGTCACAGAATCGGGAAATTCGCTAATCGGATTTGGAAAAGATTACGGTGAAGTATAAAAGCGTAATTAGAAAGTCAAACGCACTTAAATTAATAAATGTGCCTATTTAGTAAAATTTCAGCTGACTGAACTTATCGCATAGTTAGGCCTACATACGCATTACGCATGATGAATGGACGCATAACTGTAGTAACAACCAGTGTTTATTTTAGCCACCTAGACATTGAGGGGAGTTAAAAATGTTTGGGGGCAAAAAGTGTCTTGAGAAGCAGAAAAATTCATCCTTAGGCCTACATCCTTATATTTTCCCTCTCCAAAACCCTGACAAGCAAAAAAAGGTAATCCATAAATATTTCCCTCTCCAAATAACCTAACAAAAAGGTCATCCTTATATTATTCTTCAAATACCCTGACAAGCGGAACCCCCTCCTCACCCTTCGTTACATAATGCCTATTTTTTTTCTTTGGGGAGAATTTCCCCAAGCCAAAATATCAAAAAAATTTGGGGGAGAATTTCAAACTTTGGGGAGGAGAATTCCCCCCATAAAAGGCCTAGAATAGACACCGAGTAACAACACAATTTAACAAATTACGAACACGTGACTTACCTTTTCGAGTATTCGATGTCCTCTTTTTGTCCGGTGTTTCCGACGAACTGTCGCCGCTGCCTTGCTTGACCTGTTGTTTCTGCTGTGCGCCCATTTCCGACGAAGAGGCTGGGTCACCGCCGCTGGCGAATACGCTGGACGGAAGGCGGTCCTTCGCTGGCCGCGATTTCTGCTGCTGCTGCTGCTGTTCCGCTGAATCGGTTCCAAATATGTTGCTGCTGGCTCCACCTGGCGGCTGAAGAACCCTATAGCGAGGATTGCATCGTGAAAATTAATACTCACTGCAAGTAGTCTATCTAATAATATACCTATATACGACAAGGCCAGCGGAAGCATAGACTTTGATTATCGCTAGATGGAGTGTCTAATACTGTCTATGGTATCCGAAAGTGAAGCCAGTTTTTCACCAATTTACATGCAGTGCCAGTCAGAAATATTCTAGACATCTCGACAGCGGTTACCATAACAACACTAGGTGCAAAATGGCGGAAAACTTGCTTCAACTTTCGACTATCTTTACCATAGATAGACGCTAATTAAAAATGATCTGAGCAGAAGTTTAAGCTAATTTGCCGCCATCTTTGCTAAGCTTTAGACAATGGCTACCATGGTTACCGTAGACATCACCGTAGAGCTTTTAATACAAGCCCCGGTTTCTATTAAAACAAATGGTTTTATACCACGGCTGTCTGAACCCACCAATGCAGGCTTCTGTTAGGAGTTTTACGGTAATTTGAACACGCTTAACAAAATGGTGGATACTGGCTTAACTGGCAGACACCGTAGGCTCGTTCTATTGATAATTAAATTCTATGGATAGCACTGTGATGGTTACAGGCGGTCATAGTAAAAAAATACGGCCGCAGGTACGTTTAGTAAAAACGTCAGTATCTAAGACTCGCCCAAAGAATTTCACATGTGATGTTGAACGGAAACGATATGGGATTAGGCCCTATTGATGGTGGAGCCCTTCCAATACGCAAGGGCAGTTTCATTCTGCCTAATAAACAGTTCCATATTACATGCTGACTCATCCAATGCCCAAAAGCGGATCCGAACAGATAATCTCATGACCGTGGTAAACGCCAGAGGGAAGTCTTTTCTTTCGTATTATTCTGTCTACGTACTTGACCGTTACTTTGGAGTTGTCTGCGTCGGTTATCTGATCTCCCGAATCCATCGAGAAGCTGGAACAACTGGAGCCGTATTTCCACGGCAATTAATAAATTAATAATAATAATAATAATAATACTTCCTCTCAGTTCGGGTGTGAGTATTCGAAACCCCGTTTGTAAATCGGTCTTTTATCTTTGCGCAATCGGTCGCTCGACGTTGTTCAAATCCTTCGCCAAGCTCAGTACTCGGAGGATGAGGAGGAGGAGGAGGAGGAGGAGGAGGAGGAGGAGGGCAAGAGGAGACGGAGATGCGGTGATTCAAAGGCTGATTTCAGCCGATTGATGACGTCATGTGATGAGGAGGCTCAAGGAGGCTCGATCCTCACTGCATAACCTGCGCCTTAGCATACATGGCAAAATAGGGCAGAGGATATGGCTGGCGTTTGGCTGGCCCAACGTGCGTCTAGCCGTTGGCTCTGGTTTTAGCACGCACGCATCCCGGTTCATCGCTCTTACGCCTTATACAGGTTTCTGCTTTCTCTCTCTCCCTCTCTCTCTCTCTCTCCGTTTGTCTGCCTGTATGTCTGTCTCTTCTCTCTCTGTCCTCCTCTCGTTTATCTGCCTGTATGTCTGTCTCTTACTGTCTGTCCGCCTCTCAGGTCAGTCAGTCTGTCTGTCTGTCTGTCTGTCTGTATCTCTCTCCAACCACACCCGTGACCCGACTGATGACTGATAATGCGGAGGATCATATTATGAAAAGGCCAATTCACACTGGACTGAATGCTGTATTTCTCAGAGCGTTTCAAGAGTTTTTAAACTTATAAATCGATCGATTCTTCATCATTGACCGATGTTACGAACGGACTTTGGACATAATCGAAGACAACTAATCGCGTATTAGAATCCGTGCATCTGTATGACTTAATAATTAATTATTAAAAACTGTAACCTCCCAAATATAATATATTCCATGTTTTAGACCTCGTACAGTTGTCCTCTTCTTTCTGAGTCAAATGATCAAATCGCTACAAAGAAGCAACTTTAGGCTATATCTAAGAACAACGTTGGTGTGTGTGTGTTTGCACGTGTGTTTGAGTGTGCTTGTGTGTGTGAGTGTGTGTGTGGGTGGGTGGGTGTCTGTGGAAGTGGAGGGTGGGCTCATATACACACTGAGTACATTAAAATCTTCTCTCTGACGTTTCTATCAAAGGCACTTTCAAAAGGGCAGCAGTCTTAATTTTTAATACGAAAGGTTGAAAAACTTTGACAGAACACTCTAGACGACATCCAGAAAAGTCAATTCGAAGTCGTTCTCGAGCCCCGCAGGATTCATGGGGCCAGGGCCGCCGAGAGAAATTCCGGGCCCCGGAACAAAAAATTTGCGAGCACTTATGAAAAATTTATCAGGTCTCGGAAAACCTGACAAGCAAGAAAAACGTTTCAATTCTCCAAAAAACACCCTGACAACCAAAAAATCATATCGTCACCGGATCTGGGCCCCTGAAAACTCCATGGGCCCCGGTACAATGTACCGGCTGCACCCCTCTACTCAGGCCTGCATGGGGCAGCGTTGGGCTACTGTACGTCCCCTTCAGCCATGCACGCAAAACCACGGATACGCGGCTAGTGTATCGTAAATAGCGAGCCTGTTTCACTCGAGCAGCTTTTTACCACTGCTACTCATTTTGTCACTGCCCTCTGGAGAGTAAACGGCGATCCGACCTTAGGGCTGCTGCTGGCATCGAACCCGCGACCTTCGGACCACCGTGTCAATGTTCTTATCACTCTGATAACTTCTTCCCACCTTCTAGTGTCGACACCAACACTCTATTAACCATAACCGAACAAGACTAAGTATGTGTGCCTGGAAAGAAATTGAGAAAATTGCCTAGACAATCTTTGATAGCTTTCCAAGCATAATATAGAAACACGTTTTATTCTGATGCAGTCACCCAGTGTTTTAAACAGGCCTGTTATAGGGTGAGATCCCCCCCCAAAAAAAAATCCCAGCACTTACACAAATTCTGCATTGAACTGTGTGTCTTTCCCTCCAGCCAAGTCAACCCCCCACCCCACCCCCAAAGGCCTCAATTCCTCCTCTCCCCAAAGGCCTGGAGTCTGGATAAAACACTGCAGTCACCTCTTTCCTGTTGAAGGATCTTCTGAAGACATCGAATTTGTTGTCGCTAGGAGCTAGTGCGAGAAACGTCGGATCAAAACTCCTACGATGTGCTAAAGCTATTGCAATCCTGAAACCGAAGAAGGGTCCTAAATTTCCAACCATTTAGAGATCATTGCTAGCAATATGCTTCAAACTCCTAGAAAGTTCGCTAAGAAGAAGGAATTCGACCTCGCGGTCTTATCGTCCAAATACTGTAAATTCAACGTTATCATTACCATTATCATAATCATCGTTTACATATTATGATGTTCTATTTGTCACATAGTAAGAAATGATTTAATTTTGTATGTTTAACCTGTATAATCTTGAGAAATAAAAATTGATTGATTGATTGATTAACCGCACGTGGATCAAGACCAGTTTCTGTACAACTCTTTGCGCTGCCATTCTTTCCTGTTCAATTGCTCCGTGACTAAGATCCTGTAAACTGCTTCCACGCTATTCTTCAATATCAACATCACACCATCCTTTGCGTGGTCTTCCTTTCTTATTGGCACCCTCCACTATCCCAAAGATTATAACTTTGATATTTCTATCCTCTTTAATTCGGCATATGTGTTAAACTAGATGGAGTTTCCTTTGCAACATGGTTTGCTTGGGCTGAATTCTCTGATAGAGTTCCTTATTTGTGATAATTTCGACCAGGGGCGTAGCGACGGGGGGTATATCGGTGTATATACCCCAAAAACAGTCTACCTTAAAGTTTTTTATGTGGTTTATATGTTGTTATATATATGTGGTTTATATGGTTTATAGTGAAGATTTATACCCCCAATATGTATACCCTAAATCAAATTCCTGGCTACGCCTCTGATTTCGACCCACCCAATAATTGTTAGTATCGTCCTACGACATATACATGGCATCTACTATTTGACTGGTTCAGCTTAGTTCTAAGTTCTACAGTCTCTCCAGTTAGTAGAATTATCGATTCAAACTGCGAAATCCATAACTAGAAGTTAAAAATAGGCATATGTCTTTGAAGTAATAAGAGTGCTTCAAACTATGTGCATTTATTACATAGTCTGACAATTCGTAGGCAGGGCGCAATTTGTAGGGGAAGGATTCCCCCCCACTGCCCAACAGCATCCCCCTACTGCTACATCCCCCACCATTACATCCCCCACTGCTACACTTCCCCAACAACTACATCCCCTCCAAGCTCAATATATCCCCCCCACTGCTCCAGGTCACAAATCACATCCTGTTCGTAGGACAAATAGGGCCTATGCAGTGGCGTATTTAGAATTTTGGTAAGGGGGGGCCAGACACTTTCGACCTGACAAGTTACAACTTTGGAAAAAGTTGACGACCTTTTTTGCCTTGTCAAGCAAGACCAAAGGGGGGCCATGGCCCAAATGGCCCAATGGTAAATACGCCACTGGGCCTATACCTCTGTGCCGAAGGCCTGTTCCAGGCTATTTTTGGCTCCTACGCGTGTTAAAATTCTCACGGTGCGACAGGTATATTGAAATAATATCTCAGAATAGCTAATCGCATCCCAAATAGACCTTGATGATAACGTTCTACGATATGTATCTTTTTGTTATCGCCCGCGCGTCGCGTTTCGAGAAATATAATCTTTGTCGATCGCTATATGCTCCGACAAGCGGACCGACCAGCGCACACACAGCCCAACCTATAGTAGTCTGATCTAGAAATGTCTCCAAGGGATTGATGCTAATTTTGTTCATTGCGCTTTCTTTGCGGCAACATAAATTGTCAAGGTGAGATGATTTCATTGGCTAAATCTGCACTTTGTTTCACGATTTGCTCGAATGCGCTTCTCTACGGTTGACAGAACGAAAGTAAACGGTTCTTTGAAGCAGTAAATGATTTTTGAGTAATTCTGGATGTTTCTAAGACGCTTTATCTATAACATTTGAAATGATGTTACGTATACGCCTAATCACAAGAACTTTTCTAAACTGCCTATTGGAGAATTACAATCCACTATACGGATGATTGAATTGGAAAGTCCTTTTCGATGCCAGTTTCCGCAAAGATTATAGGCCTAAACATGTTTAGACTTAGATTTGCCTAAAACTCGTCAGCATTTGATCACCACAGCCGCCCAGCGCTTGTGTTCCTTGTTGTTTCTAAAATAACAGTGTGACCGGACCTATACCCAAAGCAAAACCATTTGATCCCTTATATATGTGGATTCGTCGTAAAACAGCAGATGGCTACTTAAAACGCAGCTACAAAACTTTGTTAAACTGATGGAGCATCACTTGATACTGATACATCTGCAATTTTAAAAATTGGTTAAACCATCTTTCAACTAAGACTAGATCATTTGACACCCCCCCTCCCACACACACACACACACACATGAATATATATATACATATATATATGTATATATATATACATACATGCATACATACATGCATACAAGCATATACATACATACAGTATGTATATGTATACATACATACATACAGTATGTATAATATATATATACAGTATGTATATGTATACATATACATACATACAGTATGTAAATGATCATAAAGAATAAATGTTTTGAATAGACTAACATACTCCGTTGACTCCATAGTATAATAATACTCCATCATAGCATACTCCATTCGGTTTAATTTATTATTATTATTATTATTTTAATTATTATTATTATTATTATTATTATTATTATTATTATTATTATTATTATTATTATTATTATACTACTACTACTACTACTACTACTACTACTACTATTACTATTGCAGACGCTCCATGGAACTATGATCCAACGTCGCCATACGGTAGGCAAACTGTTCAAACGTATCTCGGCGCCAGACTATATATAGGAATCTATAGTGCACCATAATAACCTTATTAACAGTTAACTTATGTTGGCGATAATTATAACGATAAATTTGTAATCGTGTTTTTCATTCAATGAGAACACATCCAGGACTTTATCGTCAGTAGGACCAACACCAATCCTGGTATATAGGCGTCAACTTCTTTTAGACATCGAGGCTCGAGTCCTCATCCACTTTTGAGAGGCTACCGTTGCTAGCAGCTGATGAGGGGAAAAGAAAAAGAGGAAGACAGAAGATGAGATGGATGGATAACATTATGGAAGCAATGAACATGAACATCGAGGAACTGAGAAATGCGGTCGAGGACAGAAAAGGATGGCACATCATCAAGTCCATAATGTATTGCCCCCACTTTTTCATCCAAGTTTGGTATAGATTACGTCGTTGTCAATACTGAGCGAATCTTCAACTGTTATCAAGAACGACAGGGGTGTGTGTGTGTGTGGGTACGTGTGTGCGTCTGACGTAGGTCCCGACAACTGGCAGGACTACTATCCGAACTGCGGTGGTCAGTCGCAGTCCCCGATCGACGTCGTCACTTCCGGTGTCCAGTTGGACGAATCTCTGACCGATTTCGACTACATCAACTACGACAACACAAACTCCGGATCCTTTGTTCTTCTCAATTCGGGACACGACAGTAAGTCTCTCTCTCTCTCTCTCTCTCTCTCTCTCTCTCTCTCTCTCTCTCTCTCTCTCTGTCTCTGTCTCTCTCTGTCTCTGTCTCTGTCTCTTTCTCTGTCTCTGTCTCTTTCTCTGTCTCTGTCTCTGTCTCTCTGTCTCTCTGTCTGTCTGTCTCTCTGTCTGTCTGTCTGTCTGTCTCTCTCTCTCTCTCTCTCTCTCTCTCTCTCTCTGTGTGTGTGTGTGTGTGTGTGTGGCGTCGTTCGAATATCAAAAGCGCATACGCAAACTACAGTATAGCCTATAACTTCGGTATAACGATTTTTGGCAGGCCTGTAAAATTTATTACGTTTTATACGAGGGACGGTATACATCCAATACCATCCAATACGGTGGCGCATCACACGGAACCGTGCATTGCAGTACTTTATAACCGAGTAGACATCATAAAGTAGTTCTACTGTAGGTGATTGGACAAAATGTTAACGGACAAAATGTCAGCGGACAAAATGTCACCGACAAAATGTAACCCTAACTCTAACCCTAAACCGTGCCGTGACATTTTGTCCGCTGACATTTTGTCCCCATATGCCATTTTGTCCGTGACATTTTTTCCGCGGACATTTTGTTCGGTCACGCTACCGTATTTGCCAAGGATGCGACCGATAGCATTATATACAGGGTGGACCAGTAAAACCCGCACCGCCAAGTTTCTTAACTTAAATTTAGATGGCTGCATTCAGGATATGATAACGCAAAAGTGCACCAAATTTCAAGCATTTTGACCCAGGATTTGCGAAAATATTTACCACGAAGCAGAATGGTGCCGTTTTTATTGGCCCATCCTGTACATCTCCAGTAATATTATGATGATCATTGGTTCTGGAGTTCGACGTTTACATCGGCAGTTGGTTTCTTTAACATATTCACGTAAACTTTTACAAGAATTTAGTTAATAAAAAGGTTACTTTTCTTCTTTATGCTGCAGGCCAAATTGTGATTATTCAGATTAAAAAGTTTATTATATTATTAAATTCGGTCGCATCAAATTAATTTACATCGTTGGCCCATCTTAAGTTGCTATTTCACTGATGTCGCAATATTATTACGTGATTTATAAGTGCTACTACTGTATATGCTAGCACAATTCAGTGTTACGATACAGTCAACACCGCTCACACTCATGCCAATATTAATTGTTCAACAGTTATAATATATTATATAATACAACAAGGTTTAAAGTGGTTCAGTAGAGACTGCCCTGTGTGAGGACCACTGTTCGTTGAATATGCGATCAATATTAGGCTATATAAGCATTATTATGCACGACGGAATATTTAATTTTGATTAGGAAAAAACAAGCGTTTAGCTCGATTATTGTCACTTGCTGAAAACGAATAAGATTCTTCGTTTTAAAACGGGACTGATTCTCTTCGAACTGATTGCAGTTACGGTCAACATCTTGAATTCGGAGATCTATCTCGCTGGAGGCGGTCTCCAGTGGAACTATAACTTGGCACAGTTTCACTTTCACTGGGGAAGAGAAGACGCTATAGGGTCGGAACACCTCGTCGACGGAAAAACCTCTGCGCTCGAAGTAAGGATCATTTGGGTCTAAAGAACGACGTACTTATAATAATAATAATAATAATAATAATAATAATAATAATAATAATAATAATAATAATAATTGTGTAGTCATTATAGGCATCTAGTAGTCTAATATAATAATAATTGTAGTAGTCATATATTGCCACCCCAGATTTTCAAACTCCTATAATAATAATAATAATAATAATAATAATAATAATAATAATAATAATGGTTTAAAACAGAAGTCGGGAATAGACAGGGATGCGTGCTATCTCCATCTCTCTTTATAATAATTCTAAGTAATCTTTAAAATAGCAACTGAGAATCTATTATTATATATCAAATAAATTTGCAGACGATGTAATTATTAGCGGAGAATGCTAGATCTCAAGTAAATCAAACAAGCAGAAGATTTGGACTCCGGATTAATCCAGCAAAAACTAAAGTCATGGCAGTCAACAAAAAAAGAGAGAAAATGATACACATATCAGATTTTACACAGAAGGAAATAACATCGAACAAGTAAAGAATTTTACATATGTGGGAGGAGAAATATCAAGCGATGGAAGACACGAACAAGATATTAAAAAGAGAGCAGCAAAAAGGATTACAGAAGACATATTTGGAATGCTAAAGAAATAAAGATCAACACAAAAATTCAAATTAACACTATCATTGTTCCACAAATGCTTTATGGATCAGAAACGTGGATATTAAAAAGAGCAGATGAAAACAGACTATTGGTGGCAGAAATGAGTTGTTTGAGAAAGTCAAATTACAAAAATAAGAAATGAAGACATCAGGAAAAGACTGGGAATCTTAGATAAAATCAGAAGAAGAAGACTTAGATGGTATGGACATTAAATAGAATTAACAGACTCCCATATAAAGCAACACATACAAAGAAGGAAAAAGAGGAAGAGGAAGACCCAAGTGGATGGATAACATCAAAGAAGACTTCGAAAGATATCAAATGACAATAATAGATGGAATGAGATTAACAACGGAAAAAGATAAATGGAAAAGTATTGAGCTAGCAGTTTATGAGATGATGATATGAATAGATAATAATAATAATAATCTGAGGTCATAATTTAATAAATATTTTTATTATTATTGTTATGATCAAGTGGTTTATTTTCCCCATTGTTCGTACAGATTTGTGGTCAGATTAAACTATAAGCAGTCTTAGTGATAATGAATCTTGGTGGGCAAACTCAAAAATAATTGACTACATCACCTAGCGGTTAGTTTTTAAAAAATTCTATCAGAACACCGCTACTAGATGTTAAAATCTGAGGTGACTTTGAATTTTTCAGCTGCTTGTTTGATCCTTTATCTTCCCTGTTCTTAAGACGCGCTGTCTTCATCTGCTAAGAATTTGTGCAGCAAAACAACCCAATCTATCCGTCTAAAATTATAAAGTCAATCCACATAGGGCCATGCAACCGACCAGTCTTGAATTCGAATCCGTCCACAGCCTAAGTAGCGAATTTGAACAAGTTTCAAGCACTTTTTTACCTTTTCGGTTTAGTTTTTTGCCTTCTTACTCCCTGCTGAACGCAGTAATGCTAGAACCTCATTTCCTGTCCTGTATAGCTGCACATCGTCCACTGGAACAGCGATTTGTATTCGTCTTTCGAAGAGGCAGCGGCCCTTCCAAATGGACTTGCAGTCATCGGTGTCTTCATCGAGGTAAGAAGCATTTTTACGTCGTCGATCTGTCCGATTCAAATTCATCCACAGCTTAGCATTTACAGATACACTGCATGGGGAAACAGCAGCCTGTAGACATGTCTGGTTCTCGGTTAAACTATTTGAGTCTTTATTTGCGAAGACAACTCTGTGTATTATTTATTATTTATTTATTTTTTATTTAAATTATTTATGCAATTGTTGCTTCTTTTCATTTTATTTTTTATTTTTTGGTACTTAGTATAAGTTAGTTAAAGTTAAATTTTCTAAAGTTTGCATTAAATATACTAGGTATGTATCCTGACATATTTCTATTTGTATCATTTGTGTATGTATTGTGAAAATAAAAGACCATTTGATTTGATTTGATTTGATTTTATTTGTAATGAATGCTTTCGGAATGTTCAGACAATTTTTGACGGAAGAAAAGTCGCGTTACTTATTAAAATATTTTAGAATATCTCAAGTCTGTCTGTCTGTCTATCTGTCTGTCTATCTGTCTGCTTGGCTGTCTTTCTGACTATTTGTGCCGTATTTGTATCTTTTGATCAGTCTCAATTGATTAATTCTTGCTGTTTTTATTTTACTGTTCTACCTTCTTTCGTAGATTGGTGACGAGAATTCGACCCTCAACGAGGAAATCGGAGAGCTGTCGACGTACTTTGATCGGATTGTTAGCGCAGGTGACGGCATTAAAGTTGATCAAACGATAATTATATTATTTTCAATAACTGAATTTAATAACAGAAACACTGAACACCAATACAGACCAATGCAATTTACAGTCAAATCTAGTGGGTGCACGGGATGGAAAGCCGATTCGAGCTGGGGCGCCAACTGAATTCTTCTAAGGGTATGGTCAGTCATGGAGACTGAGGAGCGCTTTCCGGTTTTATCCGGGGATGCTTTCGCGGAAGTCAGTCGAAATGACAGTAGAACTTTGTTGTAACGTACTTAGCGGATCTGTAAAATTTAGTACGTTATATCCAATATCAGGGTACCTTAGATCCTCTACCATTCAACACGGTAGCGCATCATACCAGTGGCGCCTAAAGAAATTTTTCCAGGGGAGGGCAAGACACGATAGTCACGGTTAATATAGTTTTCAAGATATTCAATTCCACAGTTCTTAAAGTTAATGTTACGTTTCTCAATTTCACTTTGTGTATCAGTGGTGGTTTTAGTGTGAAAATATTGCTAAAATCAAAATTTATAGTTAGTTACAAAAAAGATTTGAATTTTCCAGAAGGAGGCAAGTGCCACCTCTTGCCCCAATGCGTGGGCGCCCATGCATCATACGGAACCGTATGCATTGCGGTACATTACAACCGCGTATACGTTATACTCGAGTGCGTTATATCGAAGTTCTACTGTGCGCGTTGAGTTTCTTGGTGGTACTGTGCATAGGCGGGAAGTTAGCAGAGTGGTAACAACGTTGGACGATGAAGCAGAAGGTCGCGGGTTCAACTTCCGCAGGAGCCCTAAGGTCGACTAAATCTTCTTTCGCCAGATGGCGATGGCAAATGAGTAGCGGATTAATCCGCGGAGTAAGCAGGCGCGTTGCATGAGAACTTGCACCAGTCGATTGGCTGAGGGCCTTGGAAACGGAGATCAGCGCCGCCCTATGAGCCTTGAGTGCTCGGGAAGGATTTTACTGTTACTTTTTACCGTGTTTAGGTAACGAAACGATAGTTCCAACCTTCGCGATTCAGGCTATCCTACCGTCGGCAAGGTCTTATTATCGGTACAACGGTAGTATGACTACACCTGCTTGTTGGGAAACTGCCGTGGGAACTGTGTTCAAGGCGCCACTGTACATCACCACTGAACAGGCAAGTCGATAAAGCACTTACAGGCCAGTGGCGGCTCCAGGATTTGGCAAGTGGGGGGGGGGCGTTGGGTGGCAACTTCTAATCATGGGGCGCCAACCATTTTTGCACCGGAGTAACAGGGGTCACTGGGGAGGCCAGGCACTCAATAGGTGGGCGGGCCCCTCTGGTTCGGCGGAAAATTTTTTTAGGAACTGCGTTCCGAAAAATTAATTTTTTTTATTGCAACATTAAGTTAAAAGATAAAACGTTTGAACTATATCTAATTTCCGTATATTTTTCATTTTTTTTATCATACATTTTGTTTTTATCGAACGTCCAAACAATTAGAATTATATTGTACGGCCGATACGTCTTATTGACGACTGCTTAATTACTGCCGACCTTTGCGTTCTGGAAAATAATTTTGTTACCAAAAATCCCTGCTTACAGGCATTCGGGAACTTTAAAACTTAAGCATTGCTTTCATTAGGTCTACTTGCCATTGTTGTCTGAACGAAATAGAAATATAGTAAGTTAAGTAGGTAGTCAAGTAAATAAGTTACACAAATATTAAAATTTAATCAAAAAATTAATCGGTTAAAAAGAAAATTTTATCGATTAACAATTTTAACGATTAATCGATTAATTAATCGTTAATATCCGCAGCCCTAGTAGGCCTATAAATAGATTTCTGGGCATTCCGTTGTAGGCTGCGCGATTTCGAACGACGTATGATGCTTATGGAGACTTACTGGACTACAACCTTCGTCCCGTTCAAGCATTGAATGGCAGAATGGTCTACACTGATTCACTTTAACAGAACATTTTCACTAAACCGCTATTTTATTTTAAGCAACACTAATAAAAATATTAAGTGTCAATAGCTGGGGTCTAAATTGTTAAAACTATATATTCATTTAGGCCTAGTGTTGTTAATGCACATTTCCACGCACTCTCTCTCTCTCTCTCTCACAGGGTGCGCGATTTGTGACTGGAACAGTGAGGGGGGGTATTTGGGGAGGGAAGAGTTTGGGGGATATAGTTGCTGGAGAAATCTAGCAGTGGGGGATATAGTGGATATAGTGGTGAAGGGATGTAGCAGTAGGGGGATGCAGTTGGGCAGTGGGGGGAGGAATCCCCCCTTCCCCTACAAATCTCGCCCTGCTCACACACACAGATGGCATATTCTAATCAAAAGTTTAATCTCATGAGTTACTGTAAGTACTGTGTATGAGTGATCGTTGATTAGTTAGTCATTGTGATGAATTTAGTTCTGTTTCATGAGTCAAGGAATTTTTCAATTTCGAACAAGAGGAAGATACAGGAACGGCCGATGCGAAGAAATCTGGCTACGTGCACACTACGTCTATTGTGAATTAACCACTCCAACTATAACTATTATGATGATTATGATTCATAATTGCAATTGTGAGATTAAGCGCAGGCGTGACCCTAATGAGCCACTCTAAGCTCATGCATATTCATCATTACCGTTATTGCTCGAGTAGTACCAGTCACGTTACTGTAGATCAGATATGGCAAAAGGTCAATCGTTGGTCAAATGGGTCGCCAAAATCGATGGGTCACATAGGTCACGGGTCAACGGGTCTTGACCGCGATCCCCGACCCATCAATTTCTTAAAACCGAGGGTGCAGCGCACGAAATTTTAAGATCGCGCGAATTGACAAATAAATAATATTTGCCGGGCGATTTTTTGCGTCTGACTCACAGCGCAGCGCGCGCGCTCGCGCACACCGACCAATTCAAGGTCGCGTTTCGAAAGTCGCTTGTCGTAGGCCTATAGGCTCTATAGTTGTTCTTCCTTCGCGTGCTCCGGTGCGTTGTTGAACTAGGCCTATGTAATATGTAGGCCTATAATTATCGGAAGATAACCGGCCTTTCAATCGCCTCTGAGTGGAAATAGAAGAGGCGCCATACAAATGTCACAATGTCACATTACAATCGACGCAGCGTTAGGCCTGTGTAGTAGAGCTGCGTCAAAATCTTCTGTCTGCTGAAATTCCTGGCGACACAAACCTTCAACTCTAGCCAACAGCTCTCTCTCTCTCTCTCTCTCTCTCTATCTATCTATCTATTTATCTATCTGTCTGTCTATCTGTCTATCTTTGGTGTCGAGAGGCAGATTAGGCTGCAACGAAAGATAGATATTAACGCACGTCCAAATTTGAAGGGAAAACAACTGGCCAGCTGACAAAATGAAGAATCTGTTTGGCTGTAGTCTTCTGTTCGTTATTCTGCTGACGTCAGCAGAAATCGTCGTTCCGGATTCGGACCTAAAGGATTCCGGTAAGTTTTCGTCTGGATTCGAGGAAACGAAAAGCTACCTGCAAAATAAAGTCGATTAAACTTTTAATATGAAATCCTAAGTTAATTTGCAGACCATAGGCGTAAAGTTGGATGAAAAAGTGGGAGTCCAACCCTATATATCTTCCCTTTCCAGAGCCGAGCCCAGTGTTTAATCTAGGCCGTTTTCGGGGGGAATTGCCCTTCCCCCCGGAAATTTCAAATTCCCCGGAAATTTTGGAATACTACATGGACTAACAGCGGCCCCTAGCAGAATTCCCCCGGCTTTGTCAGTTCCCCCCGGCTTTTTCAGTCCCTCCCCGGAGTCCAGGAGTCTAGATTAAAGACTGGCCGAGCCTCTCAAAATGTAGGGAGGATATATGTCCAATTAAAAATTGCCATGTAGAATAGTAGAACACAAAAATTCTGCTCGAGAAACTAGCAAGAAACTAGAAAGAAAGAACTAGTCAAAGGTTGGGGAAGTCTACGATGTGATGTCTAGGATTTTAATTATGGCATCGCTGTCACCGACCGAATACCTGGTGAAAGATTATTTGGAATATTAGAAATATCTAAGTATTATTGTGGTTCGCGTTATAAAATTTATTTTTTTAACGAAGATAAAATTTTTGTTCTGATTTTTAGGGGAAAATTTTGTTCGCCAATGTTTGTGTCATTTAGTTTTTAAATGTAAATTGACTGGCTAGATAGGTAAAAACACTGAAAAGCAAAAAAGGTCGTCAACTTTTTCGCAAACTTGTCAGATTGAAAGTGTCTTGCCTCCTGATAAACAGTGAAATGACGTCTCTGACTAGTTCGTTCAAATGGAAAAGATGCTAGCGATTAATTTATTTTCACGGTCGAATTTATATTGTTAAAAATATGAATTTTAAATGGGTAGACCTAGGGGTCGTCCATAAATTAGGTAACGCGATTTTGGCACTTTTTGACCCCCCTTATGTAACGCGACGTAACAAAACGTCAGACCCCCTAAAATATGACGTAACAACTGGTCGACCCTCTCCCATTTTCGTCTTCCGAAAAGTCTTGACAAGCAAAAAAGGTCATCCTTGTATTTTTTCCTCTCCAAAATCCCTGACAGGCAAAATAAGGTCAAAGGTCATCACTTAAAATTTCTTTGCGTTACGTCGCATTTACGGAACCCCATCCCCCGCCCGCGTCGTCACACTTCGTAACAAATGGCCGGATCCCCCCTAACCGCGTTATGTAATTTATGGACGACCCCTACTTTGCAAAGCATAAAATATTTCAGTTGGACTAAGAGACAATTTTCAACTAGAAACTGATTCTTGACGCAGTTAAGCTTGATGTTATATATAATATATATATATACCTATATATATATATATGTGTGTGTGCGTGTGTGTGTGCGCGCTCGCGCGTGTGTGTTTGATTATATCCTATTATAAATATATAATAATATATAATAATCCGGAGACATTTCCGGACACATTTCCGGTCATAGTTATTAGTTAATAACTTAATAGGATTTTAATTATGGCATCGCTGTCACCGACCAAACACCTGGTGAAAGATTATTTGGAATATTAGAAATATCTAAGTATTATTGTGGTTCGCGTTATAAAATTTCTTTTGAGTTATAACGAAGATAATTTTCCGTCTGTGAAGTTGATCGATCGTACATTTTCCTTCAAGTTCTCGAGGTTTTATAAACAGGGACGTCATTTGGGGGTCAGGGGGCATTTCCCCCCCCGATTTTTAGGAGAAAATTTTTTTCGCCAATGTTTGTGTTATTTAGATTTTACATACCCAATTGGCTGGCTGGCTAAATAGGTAATCTGAAGTAACTAATCGTAAAGAAACGACTGACAAGCAAAAAAAGGTCGTCAACTTTTTCGCAAATTTGTAGGTTGTCAGGTCAAAAGTGTTTTGCCCCCCCCCCTGAAAAACAGTGAAATGACGTCTCTGTTTTTCAAAGCCATGATTTAGCACGTATCAAAATCCTATACTGTAGCCTGTAGGCATATCACTCCACTCCGATTTTCTAACAGAATGACTTATGTAGTTGGCGTTTTGCCTCTTTGCTAGTCGGCATTCCGCCAGAAAGAATACGTGCCGAACAAATGGAATTATTTCAGAAGACTAGAAACCATCCGATAAAAATTTTGCCGTAAGAAGTCGTTATACTTTCCCTGAAAGTGTAAACCCAGAAAAATCGTCTAAATACTTTTTCGAACTGCTAAAGAATGCTCTTCTTGTGCGCCATGTTCTGGTGATTGATTGATTGATTCAATCATTCATTGATTGATTGCCGTGCGCGATTTTCGGAAGACTTGCAAAATCGTAGTTTTGTGAAGATATCGACGATCTTTTGAAGCTGTCTCAAATTATCAGTTTAAGTAGGACCCTATACTCTAGCGGTATCTGAACTCGACCGCTGTTGCACTTAGTTCCTTATCAAGTAATCAAATAGACATTCTATTTTTGCCTAATTGTATTCGATTTTCAGATAGGATGGTCAGTTTGGACCTGTATTTTTATCTTAAAAGTGCACTGACAAAATAATCCACTTAAAACCTTAAAGAAGATCCTGTCGAATGAAGTCACTGTTCTGACTATTATAATTAATCAACCGAAATAGTCTCAACTTCAGCTCTTAGTACCGGATTTTTCAATTAGAGACCGAATATTCAGAACAGATCGTGAAATCATATTACGTTGTGACAGGACGTGGTTAGGGTAATTGTAGATTGACCAGATTCTATAGTATAGAGAGGATTGTCATATTTGCCGACGCAAAACCAAAATTTATTTAGGCCAAATTGAGAGTTGATTAATTAATTTTAGTCAGTTGGCCGGAATATATTTAATAATGGTTCAAATGAACTAGTTAATGTAACTATAGGCAGTTCAGTGAGAACTTACGACGTTCCATCGGCAAACGAAGACTGATTAAAGGATTTCTCTTTCTCTGTCTCTGTCTGTCTCTCTCTCTCTTACCATCTCTCTTCCTCTTCATCTCTGTATCTGTATGCATGTTTCTGTCTGTCTGTTTGTCTATCTATCTGTGTGTGACTGTCTGTCTTTACCTCTCTTCCCCCTCTTTCTCTCTCTTATGTTTCTGTCTCTGTCTCTCGTTCTCTGAATCTGTCTGTCTGTCTCTTGTTCTGTCTATCTGTCTTTCTGTCACTCTCTGTCTCTGTCTGTCTGTCTATCTGCCTCTCTCTCTCTCTCGTTATCTTCTCTAGCGGTCATATGATCGTATCCTTGTAATTTCAAAGAAGATATAGTATATATCCACTTGTTGCTTTTTCTGTCTTAAAAATCAAGTCGCATCTGATCAGTACAAGAGTCAAGTATCAACGCCTCTATATTTTTAGCCTTCATATCTTCAGATAGCTGAATGTAGCTAGATAAACCTATACGTGAAACAAATTCAGAGTTGGCTGCTGAGCTATTCTTGCTTTATTTATCCCGTCGACCGCATAATATTATGGCTGTATTACAAGTTTATCAAATCAACTATTGATAAATGAGATAGGTTAGGTACACGATATAGGAATAAATGCGACTAGGCCTATAAGAATAGTTATTGTCAACAAATCATAAGAATCAATCAATCATTCAACCAATCCAAAGTCAGTAAATCAACAAATCAATCAAGCTAACTGAAAGAATTAATGTCTTTGATGATTGTGCTCCTACTTTTTGGCCTATAGACATAGGCCTATATTGAATGGGCATTATGGACACACGTCTGCATTTGCGACGACCTTGTGGTGTTAAACATAGCGAACACGAGTGACGATTCAATCATTTACTACCGAGTGAAAAAGTGCGAGGAGTGAATACAGCTATACAACGGAGTGGATTTTTATCATCACGGCGAACAAATTAGGCAATATGGTTCGAAATGCGATATCGATTGATTGCAGGAAAAAATCCAAGGCTAGACCCAAGAATCCGCAAAAGCCGGAATTTCCTCCGAGTATTCTGGACGACTGAAATCTCGGTCACTTTATCATGTCAATGGGGGACACATCTGAAGAGAGAGAGAGAGAGAGAGAGAGAGAGAGAGAGAGAGAGAGAGAGAGAGAGAGAGAGAGAGAGAGAGAGAGAGAGAGAGAGAGTATCAGGGGCGTCACGGTCGTCACCCGATGCGGTAAAGCCATATTGCCACCACCACCCACAAAAATAATTAGGGGGCCTACATCATGGACCTCCTTGAGTACCCCTGTACCAACTCATGCGTGCAGAATAGAATCGCTTAGCCTATTTAATTTTCGAACACCAAACGCTTTGGTGTCACCCGCTTGTGACGTAATCGGTGTCACTCGGCGCCACCCGCTCTCCCCTCGCCCCCTAGCGACTCCACGGGAGCATAATACTGTATATGGATTTTATGAAACTAACTAATCTTTTCGAAGCCAGTGGTTTTGAAATGGTTCGGCCCCTGTTGGTTTTTAAAAATCGAACTTACTCTGGAATGACCTGGTCTTTTGCGGGTGGATTTGAAGTACCATCGATTGATACTCTTGGGTATTAGAACTGGTGTTATAGAAGTGCATAAATATTATGGCATTACACACCTGGCTGAGGGCTACAGAAACGGAGATCAGCCCCCCGTGAGCCCTTGAGGCTCGGGAATCTGTAAACTTTCTTTTAAAATGATAATTGTGATTTTCATTTGCAGGCAATGGTCATGAGTGGAACTACAATGCCACAGACGAAAACGGTATGTGTCCGCATATAGAATCAAGCTAAATTTTAAGTTATCATATATATATATATATATATATATATATATATATATATATTTATATATATATTCTGTATTTATATCATAGACCCTACTCTGTACCATAACGTATGGCAATCTGTGGCGATAAAGTCGAACAATTGAAGCAGATTTCATCCAAGGAGGAGAAATGGACGAAGGCAAAATAATAGAAATGTTAAAATCTAGAGTTGACGACTGAGACTCAATTCATATGTCACAAAAACTGGATCGTCTGAAATTTTTCGAGTTTTGATTTTTTGAATAATACAGTTCTTTTTGCACGTTGATTTTTAATTTGTCATCTGGCCGTGTTTTACATGCCTTTTGAAGATATTTTCTACAGACTGTTTCGAACAAGGACGCAACTAGGACCTCCCATCCCCCCTACTTAATCGATTCCTGGAAACAAGGAACTCGGCAAATTTGAAATGAGAGAATTTTGTTGATTCGAATGTCGTCTAATACGCAGGTCCGCCGAATTGGAAAATTCACTATCCAACGTGTGGACTGTATCGTCAATCGCCCATTGAATTTAAAACCGAAACGACCTCTTACAATGAACAGCTGACGGACTTCACCTTCGACAGCTACGACAAACCTGCTGAATCTGGCTTCACCTTGAGAAACACCGGGAAAACCAGTAAGTGTGACACCTCTCTTCCTCCCTCCCTCCTCTCTCTCTCTCTCTCTCTCTCTCTCTCTCCATCCTCTCTCTCTCACACTCAATATATGGATATATATCTTTGATTCTTTGTACAGTGTTACAACCATAGTTGCTGTTTTTTGTCATTTCTTTTTAGTTTAGTTTAGTTTAGTTTAGTTTTCTTCATCCTATAATTATTAGATACAGTAATCATATAAAACAGTAATTTCACAAAAAATCAAATAAAAATTTCAACAAATTAGCACAGAGAACTTTAATATTAACTAGTAGAGACATGATGTTAATACATGGAAGAAAAAAGAAATACTGTAAGGTTACTAACGGGATCGGTAATTCTGTAAGGAACATAGGCAGATTTCATTAAAGGCTAGGGTAGGCTTAAGCCTACCCAACTAAGCCCACCAAAACAAAAAAATTGTTTTTCCATCAACACCAGGTCTGTAGCGTGCTGGATGGCACGCGTGCTGGATGGCACCCCAGGCCCCCATGCTAGCCTACCCAAATGTTAAACTCTAAATCCGCCCATGGTAAGGAAGTAGCCAAAACTTATTATATGTGGTATAATAATAGCAGAACATAGATAGTGCTTGATTATTAAAACAGTGGTAAATAATTTAAAACAGATTAACATTCACTAGCAGTCGTTATTTAGACGTACTTGTATTATTATTATTATTATTATTATTATTATTATTATTATTATTATTATTATTATTATTATTATTATTATTATTATTATTATGCCTGTTTTGCTGCCGTTGTGTTTCAGTACAGATCGACGTGGACGGTGATGCAGATGGAATTTCCGTCAGCGGTGGCAATCTGACTGGAAAGTACATTCTCTCCCAACTGCATTTCCATTGGGGCCGGAACCCCGACGAGGGTTCTGAACATCGGCTGAACGGAATCCCAAATTCAATGGAGGTAACGTAAAAAGCAAGCAGTACAATCGCCAGAATGGCAGAATCGTGTTGTTTCGTAAATAAAGCCGTGAATTAAATGTCATATAGCGACTGGGATTGGATATACAGTGTCAGCCTGTCAGGTAACAGTGTCCTATACCAGAGATGTCCATGGGTCAATTTTTTAGAACCCAATCCAACCCAACCCATCAAATTTCCAACCCTACCCAACCCATGCCGATAATAGGTTTATTTGACTCGACCCAACCCAACCAACCGTAATACACTACAATTTCTTAAACCATGACTTATTTTCTGACCCAACCCACCATTAATTAATATGAAAAAGTCTGACTCAATTTAACCCAATACAACCCAACCCTTGGGTCAACCAACCCATGGACATATCTGAGTCCTACGTCTAAGAACCTTACCGAAAAAACGTTAAGCACAACCCGTCGCCCACTTTGTGACCGAACATATAGGCCTAAGCATACTCTTTACCCAGTCTTATTGGTTTAGTGGGGGTAGGTTTCATTATGATATCCAGGAGAACAGATGAAAGGTCAAAGCGTTTGAAACCCCCATGTCAGGGGCGTAGCCAGGAATTTGATTTGGGATGGTATAAATATTGGGGGTATAAGCCTTAACTATAAACCATATAAACTACATATGATCACATATAACCACATATAAATCACATAAAAAACTTTAAGGTAGACTGATTTGGGGGCATATAAACCGATATACCCACCGTCGCTACGCTCCTGCCCCATATTCCGAAATCCTGGCCACGCCACTGCTCAGTCTAGGTGTTGTCATTCCTCATCTGGATCCCATAAAATCCCCCCTCCATCTCGTTTTGGAAACAAAAAGACATTATGGTGTCATGAGTCCAAATGGCACCACAGAATCTGCACGTTATATGCATTTATTCTTCAGATTCATCTGGTCCACTGGAAGGAAAGCTACGGATCGTTCAACACATCTCTGTATTATTCTGATGGCGTCGCGGTGCTCGGGATTTTAGTGCAGGCAAGAACCTCGGATTACTATTGCTCTATTTAGAGGCGAAGATTGGTCTTGTACATTAGCGTCGCCACGGAGGGGGAGGGCAAACGGAGGCAACTGCCACCCCCTCCCCCAACCTGCCCCCAGACCACCTACCAGATTCGCGCAAATCCGGTGAGAAAGTTTTTTGTGGGGTGTGTGTGTGTGGTGGGGGTAAGGAATCTGACACGCCAGTCCCTTTTGCCCCCCTCCCACCCAAAATTTCTGGCGACGCCACTGGTCTTGTATCTTGTATAGTTATTAGACTGCATAATAACTTATAGATAAAGTATTGTAGAAGTAGCGAGTACAGTACAGTAACAAAATGAGGCATTTATGACATTGTACCGTAGGCCTACACTGAAAATTTCTGTTAGGCCTACTATTTGTAGATGGAAAGACAAGAAGAAAAAGAAGAAAAAGGAGTACACAGGAACAAACGTAGAAGAGGGCAAACAATGAGATTAGGCCTACACAGCAAGACCATCTTGTGAATGAATGACCGGGTGGAAATATAGTGGTTCTTATACAGAAATGACTCTACTGAATCACTCTAAAACTGGTTTTATTATTATTAGGTCTATTATGTTATTTTTACTGGGTTAGTGCAAGGCGTAGGGAATTGTTAAAATGTATGCGATTTGTGGCAACTCAGCTACTCGAATTGTTGCGATTGTTAGGCCACAGTGGCGGTTCCAGGTGGGGGATGAGTGGGATGCATCCCCACCGGACTTGCTGGACTTGCTTTGCTTGTGAAACCTATTTTGGGTAAAAGTCTAGTAAAACTACGGGGGAAAACTGCGGATTACCTTTTTATGCTTGTCATTGTCAACCTATTTTTCGGTAAAAGTGTAGTAACATTAGGAATAAAATGCCTTTTTGTCAGCCTTTTCATGCAAAGTTTATTGATCTTTTTTTCTTCTATTTTCATTCCCCCACCGACTTCCTATGAAATCATTTCATCCCCACAACCAAGAAATCCTGGAACCGCCACTGTACGGCTATACAGTAGTCATGCTCATGTAACTGATGCGCACAATACTTAATTGTGTAAGATATATAGAGGTAATACGTTGCTAGGTTTAATTGGTTTGTTTTAATCTCGTTAATTGTTGGTTGAAGGCGAATGACGACGTATCGTTGAGTCCTCCGGGACTTGTTAATCTGACGAATTACTTCCAGGAAATTCCAAATGCAGGTAGAAGTGAATTGAATTGAATTGAATTGAATTGAAAACATCGTTTATTTTTCCAACTTCATACATGCATTACCATTGACATTAAGCAATATATATATAACATGATCTTAATAATCGACATAATCGTTTTATAAACATTTTGACTCAAGACTGAACACTGAACACTTAACTCAGTGGTATAACATGATTGCAGCACCTTTTAGTATGAATTTAATTTAGGATGGAACGCGGTAGCGTGCCGATGGGGGAGGGGCTGGTGGGGCGGTGGTGGCCGCCCCCCCGGGCATGCACCAGATAGGGCATCCAAATTGACGCGACGACTTGTTTGCTCGTCAACACTTTTTCTTCCATGAGAATCCGTAAAATTGCAGATTTGGCAACCCACTCCCCACCCCCCCCACTCTTTGGCACGTCAGTGACGTCACTGATGGAACAACGACAACGTTAGGCCTATACAGTACACTGTTGATCTAAATATTGGCAATGTAATGAATCTTGTAAATGCCACTACGTTTGTATTAGGCCTAGGCCTATATGAATTTTCACATGTTCGTCCACCATCAATCAGGACGGTTAGGCTACTATTTTCAATGTAGATTTCGGACACTGAAAATTTTGCAGGAAATTCCACTTCCGTTCCGTCGTTTGCTCTCGATTCGCTGCTGCCGTCGCAAAGGACCTACTATCGATATCTGGGCAGCCTGACTACCCCCGAATGCCAGGAGAGCGTAGTATGGACCGTGTTTCAAAATCCCATCTCTCTGACTGGATCAGCGGTAAAAAAAACTCGAACATCTCTTGCACAGTAGCGTAGCGTGCCAATGGCTACTACTATGGCTCGAGCCATGGGCGGCACACAGGAGGGGGCGGCAAATTGGGCGGTGATGACGTGTTTTTTGCTCGTCAACTAATTTCTGAAGAGAAATGACCTTTTTTTGCTCGCCAGCCCTAAAAAACAGGTAGGGGCGGCAATTTTTTCCAGGAGCCATGGGCGGCACGAGACCACGCTACGCCACTGCTCCTGCATCAATATGAATTTCAATTTATTTCAATTTATTTTATATATTTATTTTATTATATTATTTTATTATATCGACTTCTTAGCATATTAGCTTAAAATTTTGGATGCCAAAATTGAATCGCACATTGGGCTAGAATGTTTCTAGACTTCAAAATTCTTCTCGCCCTCCCGATAGATTATTTTAGGACATTTTCCTCCCCAATTCCATGCTGGACAGAGGTCTCGCTGGTTGCATCTCCATTTCCTGATCCCTGAAGTCGTTTTTGGAGTAAAAGTTTATTTTCTTTCGATTATTATACAAAATAAAGTAATTGGGTGTTATTTATCAAATAAAATGTATATTTTATCTGTTAAGTCCTGTGGTCTCTTCTTGTTTGGTCGTTAGACCAGTGGCGCAGCCAAAGGGGGGCGGCGGTTGTTTATGTTAACCCCCCTGGTTGGCCGACCCAAACATTTTTAGTGGATAATATTTTAAATAGGGTTGAGGGTAGCAAAAGGGGAAAAGAAGCAAAACTAGTTTTTAAAATCAATATATTTGTATATCTGTTGCTTAACACTAGGCTAAAATAATAAGTGCGGCCTTTTTGCTTGTCACGATTTTCCGATGAAGTCGTAACCTCCCCCTTTAGAGAAATCCTGGCTACGCCACTGCGTTAGACTATTTCTTATAAATGTCTTTGTGTTTGAATCGGCCTGGCTGGCGTTGTGCGACCGGTTCCCGTCAGAACACCGAATTAAGTTATTAAGCAACGTCGAGCGCGGTTAGTAATTGGATGGGTAACCGTCCAGAGTCGAGGTGTCAGTGGCCAACCAAGCCGTTCTTCGTTCATCGCTTAGGCGTCGATAAATTGATAGCAGCGTTAAGCTGCGAAGGTAAAACGCTGGTTTAGAGAAAGCAATGGCTAACTACTCCAGATCAATGAAGAGTTGTCCAGTGGCGGTTCCAGGATTTCTTGGTGGGGGATGAAATGAATTCATAAGAAGTTGGTGGGGGTGAAAAGAGAAGAAAAATCAATGAAATTTGCCGGAAAAGGCTGACAAAAGGGAATTTTCCCCCTAATTTTACTACACTTTTACCGAAAAATAGGTTGACATGCAAAAAAAAGAAAGCCATCCACAGTTTTTTCCACATAGTTTTACAAGACTTTTACCCAAAAATAAGCTTCACAAGCAAAAAAGTCCGGTGGGGATGCATCCCCACTCATCCTCCACGTGGAACCGCCACTGGAGTTGTCCATGGGTAGGTTTTCTGAACACACACCCAACTGTGTTTAGATTTCGAAATTTCGAAGCGTGTTCGACTCTCACGGTCAACCGATGGAGTACAACTATCGACCGGTTCAAGATCTGTACGGACGCGCCGTCCACACGAGCCTCTTCACCGGCAGTGGCCAGGCCGACCGCCGGCCAACATTGACCGTCGTACTACTGGCCGCAGTCATATCCGCCCTCAAGTTCACAGCTGCGAAGAACTGACGTCGTTGTAAAAAAAAATATATCGGATTCTATGCCCAGTGGCATGCAGAGGGGGCCGGTGACCCCGGGCGCAGACCAGATGGGTGGGGGGGCAAAATTGACTCGGGAACTTTTTTGCTCGTCAAACAGTTTTTTAGCGACTTGGCCCCGGGTGCCCACCACTCTCTGCACGTCATTGTCTATGCTTAGATCGTCGTCGTCATCATCATCGTCATCATCATCGTCGTCGTTTTTACTTTATTTATTATCTTGCACGACATCAGTCTGCAGATGTATGTACAACGGACGTTATTTATAGTAATCCTCTGATATACTTGAAGTATTGATATATCAGTGCTGGGGAATATGATTGCCTAAAGTTCAGATCGAGTCGGTACGAATCACACTGGCGCTTCAGTTTTAAGAAAACCAGATAGCAAAAGCATCACAGGTCTTGTATTTGCCTTAAATAATAGCCTGATTCTAAAAGGCTGTGTTGTTTGGCCCTATAGAATGTGCACTGGAATCGAAAAAGTAGGACCTGAAAGCTACGGTTCTTATAACACTAGACCGACCCATAATATAACGCAATGCCTCTTTAGCATGGATAATAATAATAATAATAATAATAATAATAATAATAATAATAATAATAATAATAATAATAATAATAATAATAATAATAATAATAATAATAATGTGATTTCAAGTCTCTTAGGAAGCCAAGTCAGTCTGTGTGAAAGCCACTGTAATAACTCTACATTCAATAACCCAATTGTCCCAGATAACTTTTGAATCCGTTTATTTTTTCAACTGTTATTGCCAGTGACGTAACGAGGGTACCCGACGCCCGGGGCGAAACCATAAGCCTACTGATGGCGCCCCCTGAAAAATTCAACTTCTCAACTTCAGAAAATTCCTAGCAAACAAAAAATGCCTTCGCCACTTACTTATTTCCTTAATTTCCTCATTTCACTTCATAATTATTTATTCTTGACAACCAAAACATATAAAAGGTCGTCACCACTCATCAGTCGTCACCCCTTATTGAGAGCCTGGCCTCCCAGTGCCCCCCAGTTGGGACCCTTCCCGCGCAGCTAAACAACAAATGGTTGGCGTTGCAAGGGTATCCGAGCGCCTTATCGGGGGCACCCCACCCTTCCCCGCGCAGCTAGTGGCGTTGCGAGGGTATCCGGCGCCCGGGGGCAAAGTCTACCATTGGCGCCCCCAACACTGCTGACGATACCCTTAGGTATTAGAACTGGTGCTATAGAAGTGCATAAATATTATTATTTCTAAACACTGACCAGCCATCTACGTCAATATTCCTTGGAACGTCTGTTGAGCCTATTGGTTTCAAGTGGTTTGGGAGGACAGAAAAATCATCTTCTTAGCATGATTTAAATTGGCTTAGAAGGCATTACTGCCTGTATGAAAGCCACTAGGGGCACTAACGGGGCTTGAACCCGCTCCGTCAGCCTGACGCTCCAGCACGTAACCCACTCTGCCATCTTTCGTCCCCTAATCTTGACCCTGGGAAGCTGAATTTCTGCCTATGGGTTTTCAGCAATAAACCCTCAAGGACATAATTTTAAGTATGATTTTCATTCTTATTAAGTGATCAGGTGATGCTAACTGAATAATTATGATAGTATTAAAAATGAATACTGCATGATTAACTGAATGGTCGGTCAATCAATCAGTCGCCTGCCATGGGCAATATGGCAGCAAATTTACCACCCGTGCTTTCCTTTACTTGATTCACTGAAATAAAGAACAGGAAAAGAATGACTTTTAAAGATGGCGGCCTTCTTACGGCGCGTTGCTCGAGTGAGGTTCATTTCTTTTAAGGATCTTGGCTTCTCTTCTGATTATTCCAGTAATGGTATCAACTTGAGCTGTAGGCAATGTTTTGCCAGACAGGTGGCGACAGGTACCGCATCTTGAATTTTATTCGTATTCCTCTATTCAGAACTATACAAGTTGGTAGGCTACCTGCAAGTTACTGTAATCGCCTAATTCCTTGTAAAAACTTATTTCCTACAAATTAGCTTTTTCTCGTCCTTGGTCCCTTTCTGCCCTGCCCGGTGTTCTTGTCACCAATCGTTTTTTGTGCGTGTTTTGATAATTATTTTGTGAAGCTGCTTTGCCAGGTATTTATTGTAGCGGGGCCCTTCTGGGCAGACTTACTACAGCTTCACTGTCATCGCCACTAGCATATCAGAGCAGAGCGAACCTTGATATATTAAACAGATCAATTTTTTTCAATTTTTATTTTTAGACAGAATCTCTTACATCTCATACAATGACAATCAGAAATATCGTAGAGACCAAGCTAGTCGCAGTGTTCTTATTCTTCAACTTAAGCCTTCCGTGGAGCTGTTTGATTTGTGTCAGAAATATGGAGATGTCAACAAAGCATTTCAGATTAAACGGAGTGATAAGGTGACTGTGATCAAGTGCTTTTGATCTATTAATCCATACTAGAGCTGGTAGCTTCTGTAACGGCATTACAACTATTTTGCTAGAAATTTGTGTGACATTTTAGAATGTGCTGTTTGGAGAACTGCTAGATCTAAGTAATTTTTATTTCTGACTCACAGCTAAGACAATGAGAATTGATGGCATTTTGATTGCCCAGGCTGGATTGTGTGTGGTGGACATTTACAAAAGCAGTGCTATACTCTCCCCTTTCAAGAAACTTTTAGGAAGTTTCCATTTAAGGTTCTTCAAAATATAGAGGAAGCCCTCAGTTCCCAGTCATCTTTGCTTGTATTAACCAAAACTGACATGCTTAATGTCATTGATGTCCATTTTAAGAGGCAGATGTTGCCACTGTGGGTCTTAGAAAAACTATCAGATGGGATAAAGGCCCTCAAGAAATGGATCAATAACTCGGGCATCTTTACGATGATGCAGGATTTCATTTCACAGGCAGCACTTTTCTGGGGTTTTAAAGAAAAATAATGGCTTTTCCATGATGATTTTTTCCTTCTGATGATTTTTACACTGTAATTTCCCTTACTTGACGGTAATTATTGCTGAATCAAAACTGTTCTTCAGTTGTTTTTTTTTAAATTTTCCACAGAGCTTTACTGCATCATTTGATTTTCACAGCTGTACATTTTCAACAGCAGATTTTTACTGCATGTTTTAAGGTTTATACTGTATACTGGAATCTGTCCTAAGCTGTGCTTTAGTCTTTTTCTATTTTTAGGCTTTGAAAAGGTCCTTAAATGAATCATATGACTTGTATACAGATTTTGCATTGGTTAGATAAGTTATGATACATTAAATATGTTAGGTATATTATAATTTTTACAGAAATGCTGTCAAAGTTAAAAGCTTTCTTAGTTTTAGTATGCGTTTAAGTCACCTAGCAATATTTGCTGATGATAGTATTTTTATTGGATTTAAGTTCTATCATTAGATATGTTAGGTATATTATAATTCTTACAGAAATGCTGTCAAAGTTAAAATCTTTCTTAGTTTTAGTATGCATTTAAGTCACCTGGCAATATTTGCTGATGATAGTATTTTTATTGAATTTAAGTTCTATCTTTTCGTGGAGTTCAAAGACGCTTCAAGTCTGATTAGATTAAAGTCCATTGTAAATCAATTTCCCAATCTACGAAGAGTGCCGTTGGAGTCGCATTTTCTCTACTATCGCCCCGCCTCCAATCGTTTTGACCATAAAATTCCACGAGTCATTGCTTGTGATCTGGACGAAAACCGCCTTACTGATGACGATCTGCTGACTTGCTCAACAGTCAGTACTTGTATTTACAATATTTTTCAAATTTCTGTTTTTGAAGTTTTAATTGTGTTATCGACCTTCCATTTGAGTTGACACATTGAGTGAGTTAAATTTGAAAATTTGAACCATTAGGAGTTCGTGAAATGCCATTCATTTAATGCAAATTTCTTTCCTAATGATAATTATTGACTGCTCAGAATGGTATTTGTTTAGATGGCCAAATCTTTTTTTGAATTGCAATATTATTGCATACTGGTAGTCAATTTTCTTGTACTTAAATATATCATGCAATGTTTTTGAAGTTCTGAGCTTTTGAATTTTGTGCAGGTGGGTTCTCAAATCATGATGCTTCACAGGAGGTTGATGATGTCCGAAATTGATATCCGTCTGCGGTATTTTATGTGCGGAGAGGTGGAGCGGTTTCTTCAGAGACTGTTTCCCAGTTGTGTAATGAAGCCCTTTGGCTCGTCGGTAAATGGATTTGGCCGATATGACTGTGACGTTGACATGACATTGGATCTTGACTGTGAGTCAGGTGATCAGGTGATTGTTATGTACGAATGTGTTTATGGTTCATGCTACTCTGAATTAACCTCTTCACTACCACATGCCGTACAACGTAGGTCACGGCAGCATAATGATCAACAACCACACTGGCATAGAAGGGGTTAAACCAATGCCTCTCATTCCCATCCACTGTAAGCTTCCAGAGCTGTGTTGAAGAACTTAGCATAAGTGACTGAGCAAGTCACGATTGTTTTTGTGAAATCTGGCATAGAGATGCTTTGATTCTAACAACTTTATCACTGTTCAGCCCTTCCATCTTTTAATTTTTTTAATATAAATATCCATTAAATACTTTTTCAGATTATTTTTCTTGTTCAGTTTATTGTAAGACATCATAATGTTGATAGTAAGAGTTGTAGCAGTTTTATTGTAAGATTATCTTAAGATGTTTTTAGAAAAGACTGTCACAGGTCAGAATTTTTCATAAGATTATCATTGTTAGATGTTTAAGGTATCTTGCCCCAGTAATGTAATGTAGTGTAATGCTGTTTGCTGGTAAAGAGGGTAAAATATGGAATTATAATGCATCTCATGGTTTAGCTTACAATCCAGTTGGTGACTATATAATGATATGTATAGTGTATACACTATATAAGTTTGCTCTGGTCATTGTGTTATTTATATTTGTTTAACTTTCTTGTCTTGGTGTACTGTACCTCTAACTAAATTACAATTCAAGAATTGAAAACAAAATAAATTGTGGAATTAGAATGTCCATCAGAGAATATGTTAATTATGATAGTTCCTAGTTTTAAATTAATACTTTTATTGCTTGTTTTTGAGATCATAACTTTATGTTCAGAACTTGGGAAACGTTCGGGCAAGATCATTTTACTATCTAACGAAACTGAAGCCAGAAAGTGATCGTACTTTCAGTCAAAGGTCTTTGGAGATAATTGGTGGACTTATTCAGTTTTTCATGCCTCAGATGATCAACGTAAGACGCGTTCTTAGGGCGCGAATTCCTATCGTGAAGTTCACAAATGTTTCCGTAAACATCGATTGTGATCTTTGTCTTGAAAACAGGTTTTTACACTCAGATTCATGACACTGAATGGCATATTGTTGCGTGAACTGATAAACAAAAGTGTCTTGCCTGTGGATTTTAATGTTAATATTTGCGTACTTAGACATCTTTGCAAAATAGTCATAGTCGTATATTTTCTGGAACAGATCGGGCGCTACTGGACTGCTTATTGCTGACTTCACTGTCTGAGAAAACTGTTAGATTCTGATTTCCATTAAATGATGACGATAAACAGTTTATTTTTGATATTACTTGAAATAATATTCATAAATTATTTATTGTTTTTTCCACTAAAATGATGAGGCATTTTGTTGTACTGACATTAGTTTTGCAAATTTTTTAAAATTTTAAGATGATTGACATATTTTTCAGGTCAGCGGTTCAGATGTCTGAGGTTCTATTCGAAGCCTGTCATTCAGACGAAAGACTTGCCCCTCTTATTTTTACCGTACGACACTGGGCGAGATGTTCAGGCATTACTCAGTCTAATCCCGGACCCTGGCTGAGCAATTTCATGCTGACTTTGCTTGTGGTCTATTGTCTTCAGGCACATCCTCAGCCCATTCTTCCGCCATTGAAATCTCTCATGTGCGGTAAGCCAAAAGTCTCGTCTTTGCATTGTATGATCACAAGTCCAACGTAATTATCAAATATGGTAAACAAGTTTCATAACTGAAAGATCGTGTTAACTCAACAACAATGGTGAATGCCTGTAAAAAGGGTCTCACCAGTGTGGTGTCTAAATTGCTATGCTTTGCCCATTGCTAAAGGTTTAACTTTCATTTCATGAACTAAATAAATATAGATAAAACATTCCTGATTTTAAGTATTTTCAACAGATTTAGATTCTATAAATGTTTTATTATCAAACTTGATTATAGATGATTACAGAGGATCTTCTGTTTCCAGCAGCATGTCAAAGAAAAAGAAACACAGCAACACTAATGGAAATAACACTCAATCCTTAGGTGACCATCTTTTTTTAAGTTTTGTCATTGATATACTTACAGTAGAACCTCGTTATATCGAACTCGCTTATGTCGAATATATATTATATCGAAGTTTGAGCGCCGGTCCCGCCAAAGCAGTGCTAATGATACAGGGATCGGATATAACGAACCTCGGATATTTCGAAGCATTTATCACGGTCCCTTGAGCTTCGATATAATGAGGTTCCACTGTAAGTTCATTCGCTTTTAAAACTGAATGTATTTTTTCATATGTATGATTTGCTGATTTAGTGCTTTTCATAGATTGTTGGATATGAATTATACATGCATGCTATTACATATTGATATTGTTTATTTTTTAGAGGAATTGTTGCTGCATTTCTATAAATTTTATTCTGAACTCGACCTTTCACAAGGTGCAATTTCTGTCATCGACGGATGTATGCTACCCAAGCCAGACCAGTCTCCTTTGTTCATATACAATCCGGTTGAAAGTGGCTTGAATGTCTGCAAGAATGTTCTTGACTCGCACCTTCAGAAATTCCAGTCTGTCTGTCGTACAACATACGAAACCCTGCAGTCTCGGAGCAGAATGGAGGTTCCTGGTGTTCCGTGGGGTATCTTGACAATTCTCAAGGCAAATGCACCAACTGCTGACAGAGACAGTGGCCTAAACTCTGCTCATTTGACCGCGGATGAAATTCATGAAGAAGGTCCAAGCGAAGATACTTTTAAGGAAGAACTTTCAAATTCTGTGGATGTGATGCTGGCAGACAGTGACATTATTGGTAGAAAACAAAATCTAAAGTTCAATTTATCGATGCAGTCAATTTTAACTGACGAAGAAATCAGTGATTCTAATTCTGCAGATAGAAAATAAAAATTATGCTTCTGATGACTAATGTGAGTGTTGTGCTGATTTTGCCAAGTAGTACGGTACTAGGAAAATTCTGAAAGATCAAGATGAAATTTTGGTACACATTTTCAAATAGCATTTAGTTGATGCATTCACCTTGATTTGTCTATCCGTGTACATGTAGCATCATTTGTACACAGACAATTGTTCGCATTTATTTACAAGGCTTTACATTCAACCTTGTTGAATGTGATGCATAAATTGTTGTGCATGTAAAATGCCACCCTATTACTATTCTGCTTGTTAGTGAAGTCTTGACGGTTCTTGAGGGGACTTTGAGGTAATGATGTTAGTGAAGGCATGCATATATACCATGTATGACTTATTGTGTGAATGTTGTGGCTTTAAAAATTATAATTTTATAGTATTTGTCTTCTTTATTATTCCCTCTGTTGATTGTTAAAATTTAAAGAAAATTGTACAGAACAGAAGCAAAAATGATAGACCCACTTGAGCTTGGAGAGTGGTGAGCAGCGATACAAAAATCATACAATTTGAATGTTTTGGCACATTGAGTGGATAGTTAGAGCGGAGGTATATTGGTTATATTATTGAGTGTGGAGAGGTTGAGTGTTGATGAATGGCCATATATTGCCTGGATAAAACAATAAATAGAGATGTGAAACAGTCGAATCAAATAGACATTGTGACTGAAAATGTAAAATCGCAAGGTAGTGCGGCAGTTGCTAATGTTGTTATTGGTTGAGTGCTTGGAGGAAGGTTAAGTGAATATATTTAATGGAGGTCTTAAGTCACGTGACTCGGATGGCCGCTGGCGTCATTAGCGACAGCAGAATAACAGTGGATTTCTGTGTTGAAAGTCTTTTGAATTTTGCGATTTTGAATCATTTAAGTTCGTTTCACGTGTCTCAGACAGATGACTGGACTTGAGACAATCGGGAGTCTTCGAGTGTAGACACTTTTTCCAGCTTTAGACGCTTTGAACTGATTGCCGGTGAGTGGAGCACCCCACCCAAGGTACATATAGTATTAGGATCGAATCCAGATTTATGTTTCACGGTGGCTTGACAATGAGATTGAATCATGGGCCCTTATGTCGGATTGAACCTTGGGCCTGCTTCTATGTTTCACTTTATGCAGAGTGAATGAACTACTGAATGAACTATCAAAGTAAAGTAAAGTAAAATCTCGTGGATTTCTATAGCGCCTTGGAGAGTAAAGTAAAGTAAAATCTCGTAAACTTCTACAGCGCCCCGGAAAGCAGCACAGCAGTAGCTGCTTATTCTTAAGCGCTAAGCCTTTCTTAAAATAGCTATGAGGAAGGTATATTATCAGCCAGGCAATAGTCAACATCCAAAGGGCAGTGAGGCTAACGTCCCAACAGAATATTATTATTGCCTCCTTAACATGTCCGTCCTGTCAAGCCTCTATTTCTTACCCTCCGTAAGGTAATTATTGATTAGCCCGATAAATCTTTTAAATGTGTGGAATTGCTATATAAAAATATTAGTTGCTCTGTAATTAGTGGAGCAATCTAAGGCAAATTGAAGTGATTCTGGTTTTGTTTAAATCGCTTGAAGTCTGTAATAGTTGTTGGTTTGCATTTTAGAATATGCTATGATGAGGTTAGTGAGTTCGTAAAGAAAAAAACCTTAGATAGGGACACTGAAGATTAACTAGGTAATTCTGATAATTAGAGAATCCTGTAATTTTTAAGCAATTGTGGAGAGCTGCATCAAGAATGCTTTGAAGTCATAAATACTAAGAGACAGCTTGTATTTTAAATGACACGATTAAGTGAGATGTGATGATGTCCTTGTAAATTGAGGTGACAGTTTGGTAAAATGCAGTTAAGTGGTTGCATAGTTCATGTCGGTATATATGAGTTGCAATGAATGCCTTAGTTAAGTTTCAACCAGTGTGGAGATTTCAGAACAACCCTGAGTATGATAAAAGCTGGTGTAGTCAGATTTGAGCACCTAAGAATAAGCAGTTACTGTTGTGCTGTTTTCAAAGGAGCTATAGAAATCCACGAGATTTTACTTTACTTTTTACAGTAATTTCAAGAGTTGAAAGAATGGGTTTAATTTAGTAATTTATTAGCAAAATCTGAAAAATTATAATTTGTTTTTGTTATTAATTTCTTTGTTTTATGCAATGTAAGTAATTAAGTAAAATCTCGTAAATTTATATAGCGCTTTGGAAGTAGTACAGTAGTAGCTGCTTATTCTTATGTGCTTAATCTTTCTTGAAATAGCTAAAGGGCTGTCCATTAATTATGTTAACAATTTTTGGGCATTTTTGACCCACTCTCCCTTCTTGTTAACAACTGTCAGCTTTAAGTGACTCCCCCTCCTATAATTATGTCAATGTCAACAACTTTTGACCCCCCCACTCCCCACTAAGACCAGTGACAGGTTCTCCTAAAACGTTTAGAAAGTTATTATTTTTGCAGCGATGAGACCTTTTCCCTTTCTTTTGTTCATCAGGTGTCATAATGTGGTGATGATTATCTTTTTTTGCTTGTCAGGCTTTTTTCCATTGCAATAAATAGTATTCCATGAAATTTCCTTTTTTTCATTTGTAAAAAAATGAAATTGTTGACGTCAACTTCTCTTGACCCCGTGTGAGATGAGATGATGGTCGTGTAGATCCAGGAGGCTGAGGTGTTAAGAGTTTTCGAAGGTAAACTGGTTTTGATGAATGTAGTGAACTGTAAGTAATCGTTATTATCTTGTACTGGATGTGTTCGGATATTTTAAGCCAGTGCAGTGACTTGAGTATGGGTGAAATATGGCAGAACTTTGGTGATTTGGTTGCTGCTTGGGCTAGTGCATTTTTTTATTTATTACAATTAATTGTAATTTCTTGATGGAGGATTTTGGGAGGTTATAGTAAAGGGAGTTGCAGTAATCTAGTTTAGAATGGACTATTAAAGTGGTGATTGTGGAGACAGTTTTGGTGTCAAGGCAAGAACGGAGGCGATGTAGATCATGAATATGGGCATATTGCAATTTGCACCTTTGATTCAATACCATGATGATGGATCATAAGCTTCTTGATTTTGTGGAACCATAAAGAAGTGACAAGTTCTCTTTGCTTGTGTGACTACACCCCCCCCCCCGCCACCATCACAGCTGGGCACACTGCTGTTTGCATTTGTTAACACCTAGTGACTATTATATTCACAGATAGAACCTTATATTTGACTTTTATTTTTATTTTTATGTTGGCATTGATATCCGATAAAAGATCAAAGACAGAAAAGTATCAATATTTGGACACATCTGCAGAATGAGTGATGAAAGACTAATAAAGACAGTGATGATGGGAAGATCAGATGGTATGTGAAAAAGAGGAAGACCAAAGAGAAGAGGGATCGATGATATTCTTGAATGGACTGGACTTGACACCCAAAATGCAATACACATGGCCAAAGAATGGAAAGAGCCATGGACGAGCACTTCTGCACTTCTACACCCATTGGCTCCGACGGTCCTTATGGACTGAGGATTGTGATGATGTGATGATGTGATGTGATTGATAACCGATTAAAGCACTTATTGTGTTTGTTTTGAAGCGTTATCAGACCCTTGTACTTGTTATGTTAGCTCTTGAACTACACTTTGAATTCTTAAATGAGTAGCTGAGTTGTCAGACTCTTTATACTTGTTTCAGCTTGCTTTCATTGTTGTGGTGCCAGGAATTGCTTTGGTACTATGAGTGTTGACTCTTCACAGTCAAATTGTTGTATAGGTAAAATGTAAAGGTAAAGGTTTGCCCATACTCGATTTCACGCGTTCGGCCTGGCGCTGATCTCCGGCGTCAGGCAAGCAGCGATGCAGGTGGCTTATGCCATTAATCTAGAGTAGTTTACCATTGCTTTCTCTAGACCTGCGTTTTACCTTCACAGCCAAACCTGCTACTTATTTACCACTGCCGTCTAGTGAATGAAGGCTGAGCTGACCTTAGGGACTCCTGCAAGAGTTGAACCCATTCTCTTTTGAAACTAAACACAAATAAATTTTAAACTCAAAATATTAATATAATCTGCATAATTTGTAATTCACATTTACAAAATTGAACTGCCCACCATATAAAGAAATGCATATCTTTATGCATATCTTTATGCCTGTCTATTATTGCCTTCTCATATCATTGTATTCATTGTATTGATGTACTTCTTGCTCATTTTTTGCATTGAGGCCACTTGCAAATAGGCAAAACAGTCAGAACCAAAGGATTTTTGATGACTTGTCAAACGACATGCAGTTACTGGCTGTCATTCGATGTGTTCCAACATGCTGTGTGAGCATATGACTGGTTGTGCAATAGTTCTGTTTGCACGTCAGCCTATGCTCTATGCGTCTCTGCTTTTTTCGGCATTTGTGTATTACACTCTCAATTGTTCTGTCGTTTCTAATCTTGCCTTGAGATAAGAGCGGTCTTTTTTATTGAATTTGACAGCTGTACTATTTATAGAATGCATCAGGCAATTTTGTCATGCCCATCGTGTTTTTTAGTTGTTTGCTCTCTCGTGTGTTGAAAATCACTGTCGCACATGCTCCTAAAACTCGGTTGTTATCATCATCATCATCATCATCATCATCATTATCATCATTATCATCATCATCGTTATTATTATTGTTGTTGTTGTTGTTGTTGTTTTGTTATTGTTATTGTTATTGTTGTTGATGTTACAGTTTATGAATTTATGAATATAGATCTCTTCTGCTTGTAATATTATGTTGTATAGATGCGTGTCCATGCATGCCACATAATTAGGAAAATCTTTTTGTAATGCACTGAGTGAAAAATACTATGATCAATTGTTCTGTTGGTATGATCTATTTATAGGAATGGATGCAAATGGAAAAAAGACTCCCCCTCATGCCACTAGCATTGTCAGGAGTTCACCCCACCTGGATGTTATTCCACACACAGTAGTATCGGAAGAGAAGTACTTTGAGGAAAAGTACAGCATGCTGCAAAAATTGGGTGAAGGTAGCTTTGGGGTTGTTTATGAAGCCATTCACAGAGACTCTGGAGAACATTGTGCCTGCAAAATTGTTCACAAGGAGAAGGTTGGATTTCGTTTTGATTTTAGGATCTGAATTATTCAACTGTATATACAGCATTCAAGTCATATATATGATGGTACTTATGTGTGGGTGTAAACTACCGTAAGTACCGGTACTAAGATATATATATATATACATATATATATATATATATATATGATTGTACTTAGTTTCTGAGGGACTTATGATAAAAAGTAACATTTGTATATATATATATATACATAAAAATATATGAATCATATAGATATATATATATATATACAATACATATATACATGTATGTATATATGTGAGTATAACTTTTTACATATATTCAGCATGATTGCCTTTTTATTTTTAATGTATCTTTGTGGACAGAGTGTATGGCAATTTAAAAATACAAGAATGGATACCAAAATTTCTTATGCATTTGTTATTCATACATGGTTTGACAGAATGAATGCATTTATATGATACATATTTCATGCACGTTGTACATGCAGCTGTGATGTATGTATGCGAAAATATGTAAAAAGATGATGGGTTTAGATTGTTGCTTTGTCTTTCCCTATTATAGGCGAGTGGCAGTCGATTTCAGTTGGCTTTGAGGGAAGTGGCGTTACTGAAGAAGGTTCAACATGAACACATTATTCGTCTCAGGGAAGTCTTTGAAATACAGCAGGTTTGTTGAATGAAAATCGAGCAGGTTCCTTGTGAGACAGGATCCTGTCAAAGCACAAATTCTCCTGGAGAATTTGTTTAATTGAAAATTTCATCGAAGTTTAACACAAAACTGTTTACTTTGTACCACTTCAATTTTCACCTTTGTTAATTTTCTGAGTTTGAATAAAACAATAATCACATGTTGCTCTTTTAACAGTCATATCTGTAGCTTAAATTTTTGCATCATTGCAGAATTGTTTGTTCTTGTTTATATTTTCAATGTTGGGATTAGTTAATGGTGCCAAAGTAATCTGAAATTCTCCCATGCTTGTGACAGACATGAAATCTGAAGCATTAGTCACATTAAATCAATGGGTTCTCTGTGCTTATCTCTATGAGCTGTAAAATGATCACTCATTGCAGCTGGTGAAAGGTAGCATTAGTGATCGATGAAAAAAAAAACTTCATAATTCATTTGAATTTCACTTGAATGATCATGCTGTAGTCTGTTTTCATAATTTTCCAGTTTGGGTTGTTCAGTTTCAATTGTTTCACTGTCTTCAGAAAATCTTTCTCGTGATGGAATTGTGCGAGAAAGGCGAACTTTCAAAATTTCTCGAGAGTCGTGGAACTCTTTCTGAAAGCGAAACCCGCCTTGTCATGCACCGACTTCTCAGTGCTATATCCTACCTTCATAGACTTGGTCAGTTTATCTACAATATTTTTATCATTATGTCTAACAGAATTTCATAAACTTTTGACTGTGTCTTTAGGGCTGTATAATTATGATTGTGTTTATTTCAATAACAGTGGTGCATTATTGTTTTTGCTCTTGTTTAGATGTCATTTTCTCTTGTATTGTTTTAGATTTGGTTCATCGGGATTTGAAGCTGGACAACATCTTGCTGAGTAAAAACCCTAAAGATGATAATGACGAGCTATATATCAAAGTGAGAAAGATTGATTCTCTTAAAGCCAAGTGTGTGTGTTTAGTTTATTAGTTCAGTTGATTTGTGTTATTCCTTGTTTGTGTACTGTTTGATGCTGTGCTTGTCATGAATAAAGTTTCTTATTTCTATGAAATTGTGTGTGTGTGTGTGTGTGTGTGTGTGTGTGATTTTTAGAAATGGTTGTTTATAGAAATACAGCTTTTAATTATTAATTGGAAAAGGGAAAGACTACTTTTCAAAGGCTGTAAGAATATGAAAATATCATCAAGGTTTATCAGAAAATGCTGAGCTTTTCTTTTTAAAAGGATCCTGATAAATCCAGAAATCCTGCTTGTTTGAATGTAGGTAACGGATTTTGGACTGTCGATTAAAAAGGCCGGCAACACAGCGGATGACATGATGGATGAGTTTTGCGGCACTCCAATGTACATGGGTAAGTTTTAATTACTTGAAGTCAAATAGATACTGTCATTAAAAGAATTTTTTAAAAATTTCTATAGTACTGCCTGAAAGCTTGGCGCAGTACACCAGCTTATTCGTGAGCGCTCAATGAAGCATCCGTTATGTGCTTAATCCTGGACGTTATAATGATTATGCCCAGGTTCAGTACAATTTCTGCAATGGTTTCTTCCTATGAAGTAGTTCTTGAACGCATGACTTCATCATTGTTGGGATGAATAATGCTTTGCGTCATGTATACGATCGGTTGTGATGCATTTTGATCGTATCTCAGCAGATCTGTTGAACTTTGAAAGGCCATTGGTTGCTTTGTCGTGTGTTGTTTGTTTTGAGCCGTGAGGGCCGTCTTAATTTAAGCCAAAGTGTGTAGGGAAGGACCTAATTAGTAAGATAGTGTAAGATTGTCCAGTATTATGACAGCGTCATGCGCTGCATAGACTTAAAGTTGACCTGTAAGATGATTAAGATTACAAGTACTCTTGCTGTGATGCATGTTATACTGTATGTTCCCTATAATTAGTTGGCTATCAGTGTCTGATAGAAAATAAGTCAATTGCACTTAAGATGTGGTTTTGGAATCGACATTTTCAAGTGGTCATCAGTGCTGCTTTTGTGGTTATTTTATCTTATTTTCTTAGTTGAGGTTCCTCTCTAATCACTGCCTGAGATAAACAGACAAAGGCAGACAGACAGAGACAGAGAGAAACAGGCAGATACAGAGCTTTGGTAGTTGTTTTGGAAGCACCCTATTAAATTTACAGAGATCTTCAGTAAATTTAAAACAGTGACAGATAATTATTAGATGCCAAATGCCAAAATTCTTGAGCCCATTCTAGCCAGTATTGTTGATTGGCTATTTTGCCTTGCAGAGCATTTGGCAGTAAATTGTAATTGTAAATTGTAATCATCAGAAGTTGTTAACAAACTCCGAAAGGTGAGTATAGACGACCACTGTATTTTCATTATCTTAAGCCAGGCTTGTCTGAGGTTCTGTTGATGGTGCAAAATATTGCTCTAGGGTTCCTATAATGTGCTTATTTCAGGATTATCGTTATGTATATTATGTAGTTGAGTTCTTTTCTTATTTCTAGCTCCAGAAATACTTGAAAACAAGACCTACAGTGAGAAGTGCGATGTCTGGGCCATGGGTATCATTATGTGCATTTTGTAAGTTCTTGAAATAAGTGCTGCTTCTGACCACCTAGGATTGAGCATTTTGTTACACTTCATGGAATTTTGCTTACTCTTTTGAAATTCAAGCTGGTTTTTTACATATGTATAGGCAACTATGTCAATGGGAGTGAGTTGTTACTTAATTTTAATCTATGGAGTGACACAAGTGTCTTGTGTCAATTGCAAATAAATTTGCAGACAGCCCTCTGCACAAACAGAACATGGCTATTTTTTTTAAATTATTTATTTTTTATTATTTTATTATTATTATTACAAGGTTGAAAAGAAGTTATATTTCTTAAAAGTTTGTTTGAATTTTTGCGTTTAGCATATATATATATATATATATATATATATATATATATATATATATATACTATATATATATATACTATATATATATATATATACTGTGTATATATATATATATATATATACTATATATATTATATACTCTATATATATACTGTTTGAATTTTTGCGTTTAGTGTTTTGCTTTTTGTGTTTCTGTTATCAGATTGACAGGAATTCCTCCATTTCCAGGCGAATCTGAATTAAGAGAAGCCAATATTAAGGTTAAACTTGCAGAGGAACAGTTCGAGAACATCGGAAAAGACGGTGAGCGATATTCTTTATCTTCAATGTATGTCTCATTATTTTTACTTGCCTTGTCTCATTGTTTGGTCATACTTCCTTTCAGCATCGATACTGCAGAGCTCAATTAGTGACTACTGGTGGTGTAAGCAAATTTACTAGTCATGATTTACTTATCACAACTTGCTTTCGTCTTTCCAATAGTGATGACGACAATAAAACAGGGTGACTGACTGACTGGTTGACTGACTGGCTGGCTGACTGATCTCATTCATCCATGGTCTATTGTGAATATTTAGTTAAAGACTGTATGGAACGCATGCTGATTCTGGATCCTGCGCCACGGATGACGGCTTTTGAACTTCTTGATCATCCTTGGATTAAGGTTCGGCAAAATTTAATCTCGTGAATTCAACTAAGGGGCTGTCCATTAATTACGTCAACAATTTATGGGGGAGGGGGTTTGAAAAAGTTTGACAGTTGTTGACAGAGGGGAGGGGGGTCAAGAGAATTTGACGTCAACAATTTCACTTTTTACAAATAATCAAAAAATAGGAAATTTCATGGAATACTACTTATTACAATGGAAAAAAGCATGACAAAAAAGGTCATCACAACCACATTTTGACACTAGATAAGCAAAACAGGAAAAATGGTAAAAATGGTCATCACCACAAAAATAATAACCTTGTTATTGGGACCTGTTGTTGATCTTGGGAGGGTCAAAATTTTTTGACATAATTATAGGGGGTTAACTGAAAGTTGGCAGTTGTTGACAAGGGGGGAGGGGGTCAAAAATTGCCCAAAAATTGTTGACATAATTAATGGACAGCCCCTAATCTAAAATATCGACAGCACCAGTCTTGTAAATTAGTGCTTATCAATGGATACTTAATGTCAATGGTCCTAATAGTAAAATAGTATTTAATGTTGTTAAGTAGTCATTAATTAAAAGAGTTCAAAATAATAAACTGAAATTCAAATATAAATTTCAGTATATATTAACGAAAGAATTTTTACCGAGGTATAAGTCAAAATAAAATCAGTACTGATCGTGCAGTAATCAGTGTGTGCACAAAGTGCATTAAATCTAATTTAATCAAAACTATATTACCTGTTAGTGCTGGTTATGATAAAGTATTACACCGGGTCAATCTGTTTGTTACCTGTTAAGGGTCGTCCACTTGATTCCCAGGGTCAGGGTCAGCGAAATGTCCTTGAACTAATGAAGGAATACCGAATAGAGTCAGAATCTGTAAAGTCTGCCACGGATGCAGAACATCTAGGTCCCACAGAAGTCTCCAAACGCCACGCAAAAGGGAAAAGCCGGAAGCCAAATGACTGCTAAGGTACGACTTCTTTACCTCGAGCGCACATCTACTTGCAGGTCTGTTTTTTAAAAGTTATATGCCGATAGTGACTGCAATTTGTACTCAGAGACACTAATCATAGATGTTAGATAATAAAGTGATCAGCTTTATACTTTTACAATTATTTTGGTTCTGCCCTTCAGTGACATAGCCAGCATCCTGTAATGATAGGAGCACCATCACTTATACATGCCAACTTTGCCTAATCGGACAAGGAACCCTAGTCTGTGACACACTTTCTCTCTCCCAGCAGATTTAAATTAGTCAGTAATTTTATAAAATTTATTCAACATCTACAGTCACTCAGTACATTTTATTAATTTACATACAGCTTTCTTAGCCTACAAAAGAAAAGTAGTAAATAACAATTTTTCTGGGAAGCAAGTTATGGAAATCTGCTAAGACTCACAAAGCGTTAGCATTTATTTATTTATTACAAGTACTGTGTGACAAGATTTCTTTGTGTACCCTGTAAGAAATATCTAACTCGGAAGATGGCTGATTAGCAGTATTTTGTGCGTTTAGACAAATGCAGGAGCAAGAGGCCTTGTGAAAAATACTAGAGGCGTTTCCTACGTGACGAATCATTCAAGATCTCACACCTCGGCAACAGATCTAAATCACACCTCACACATGACCTCGACTCTTTCTCCTGGTGGCATACTAACTGCTCAATCGAGGCAACCAGTTTCTGGCAGGATGTTAAAACCAAGCAGTAATAGTGCCAGCTCACATTCCAAAGCACGCGAGACCAGCAGAAGTTCAAATGCAAGACTGTCGACTACACTTACACAGAAACCAGTATCGGACGTTGGCAAGAAAACAAAAGTTGATCGGTGATCTTTACGTTTTCTATGTAGTTTTTATACAGATTTATGATATTCAGCTGCTAGTCGACAGCAATTTTAGTGATTTTTATATTAGTGATTTTTTGAGAATATTTTCAGAACATTCCATTATTGGATTTTCAAAGAAACTGTATGGTATATTGCTCTTTGTAGAAAACAATTAGGGTTTTGCTTAGACAAAGAAACTATGACATGATGTAGTAACAGTAACAGTATTACCTATCTGTTTGTTGGTGTTTGGTTTGTTTATTGTCATTATACTAGGCTATGTTTTGGTGACATTACACCTTACAATGCTTACATGTTGCTCTAGTGTTGGGTAAATGAACATGGCAGTAGTTTGTAGTTTGCGCTGCATTAGTAAGCAGATACTTTGAATAAATAGACTTTGCACTTTGTGTGTGTATATATATATATATATATATATATATATATATATATATATATATATATATATATATATATATATATATATATATATATATAGAGAGAGAGAGAGAGAGAGAGAGAGAGAGAAAGAGATTTATCTAAAGGTAAAAATCTTGATGTTAAATTCTTGTTTTGTTTTCATCCTGCATATTTACAATCTAAATCATATCAAAGGAAACTTGATTTCAATTATGTGAAAGCATTATCTTTGTGGAGGATTAATTTATAGTCGATTATGCATTTAATACACTGAATTGATAATTTTTTTTATAAAATAAAATGGTTAAGAAATCAGTTGACAGTGTCAGCTGATAAACTGTTGTGAATCGTATTTACTCATCTGTTGTTTTAGAAATTTAGATCATATTATCTTTTGTGATTACAGGTTTTTAACTTAACTGGTAACAATATTATGTCAAAAGTACATTTACAAAACTTTTTGCATCTTTCATTTATCTCTTATCATTATTAATAATGAAGGGTAGAACAAAAAAATGAATTGGGCAAACTATCGTGGTTGTAAATTTAATTAGAAAATAAGTCTATGCAATATTTTGCATCTCAAAATGCTGGTAAGCACTTTGAGAGATGCAAAAAATGCACTTACTTATGGTGATTTAGGCAAATACACAGCAAAATAATTGTACTTTTCCATCAACAAGGCCAAACTGTTAACTATTAAAGGCAAACCAAAATTCTTATGTGAAGCATGTTTTATGGAGGCTGACATATTCAACATTAATAAATTGAAAACATGTATTAGATAGGCCAGCATATTCCCATCATATCTGATCTTCTGTTCTGCTACTTTAACTTTAATCTGCCAACAAAACAACCTTTAAAAAATATGACTTGCAAACTTTTGTTTCGTCTCAAATGAAAAGATATGCAGGTAGTTCAATCTAACTGTCAATAGTTTATGAAACAAGATTTTAAAGTATATATATTAAGCTATTTTATCTTCTTCTGTTGCTTTTCCTTTTACTTCTTTCATTTTCTTTGTGCCTTTATTTCTTACTTCTTTATCGGAACTACTCTTCTTCCGCTTTCTTTCAGTTTTGACATCCTATAAATTGCAAAGAAAAATCGAAATATTACAAAATGTTTTAATATTCATACATTTAATTACATAATTAAGTACAATCAGTCAACTTCTGTGGTGCCAATATCATAAATGCCCAGGGCATCAGCCGATGGAACACCAAATCCAATCTGAAGCGTTAGGATATATATAGAACTACCTCGGCTTCAAGAATCAATCTTTTCTTCTTGTTGATTTCTCGTCTCTCACCAAAGTCTTCCTCTTCTAAACGCTGATAAACAAAAGAGATTGTAAATAAAACTAGATACTACGTGTAGTGTATTTTAATCAGCATTTAAAATAAAAAACTAAAATAATAATAAAGCACAAGATTTAAGTTGTTTCGTAACATTACTTCATAAACAGCATTTATTTCTATATGTCATACACTGTACATACGTGCTTGGCAGCCCATGCATGTTATATAATATCACGGAACTATTATTGTGAAATGCATTCATGGCAATGTCATGATATTTTACATCTCTATGCCAGAGTAACAAAACATGTTCAGTCAAAGATGAAAGATGATGCAATTCGTTCTTTAAAGCAAAAATAGAGCTCTCACGCAATCAAAGAAAACTAGAATCTCACAGTTTTAGCATCATTTACTGCAGCCATTACTTCGACAGCGATTTTTGCCACACTCCGTTCATCAACTTCATACTTCGTAAGCTGCTTACCTATACAGTTAAATGGCAGAGTGTAAATGGACACAGTTGATCAGTAGTTCACTAAATCCACGATCAAAAATAAGGACTGGTAAATCTGCTCAAATAGATTCAGAGTTACAAATGCATAATACTTAAAATTTTACAGAGAAAACTGCAGTAAAGTATTAAGAAAAAGAGAATAGTGAATGAGATCGACGAAGTTGAATACAAGCAAAAAACTAAGTAAAAAACTTGCCAATTGCATCTTCAATTGCCACAAGTCGGTTCTTGTGACATACATCGAATGCTGTTACAAGTGTAATAGCCATACCACCACGACCTACAAGGAACAATTTCATCTAGTAAATATTCTCATCACAAAGAATACACTCATTACAATTCTTTCAATTCTTCTTCTTCTAGCATATGCCTTTCTTTCGCAGCCATTCAACAGCATCAGGTTGAGCCTGATGCAGAGTTTCAAGTCCTCCTTTGAATCTGGAGAGTCATTGTTGTTCATAGTCTGTTGCCGCAGGGGCAGGTCGGGTCACCCTCTGGTTCCCCAGCGGTGGAGCATAGCAGAGCACTGACCATGGCCTGTTTGATAGCAATTGAGGTGGACCCAAGCATAGCGTAATAGGTCGAAGCTGGGTTGGCACTTCTTTCAATAATAATAATTAATACATTGATTGAATTACAATTTATCATAAACAATTCTCAAACTCTGATGTCAAAGACTGGGTCTTCCATATCATGAACTTTCAATGAGGACAAATACATCTATAGTTTTAAACTAAAAGCATTGCTTTTTAATATCGTACAAAGATTAAGTAGCCTTATCAAATTCCTAAAGCTCCAAATTTTGAGGAAATTACTGAAAAAGAATTACAACTCCTCAGCAAGTAATGAATTTGCATTTCCATTTTTAGTGTTGAGTAGTTCAATAACATGATATAATAGATACCACTCAAGTGTTGCTACAGCCTGAAGACGGGGATTCTCATATAGCTTGTTAGGTCTGGGTCCATTTCATACCTCACATCATTTTTGCAAGTCCTTACTTTTAAATTAATTTCAAAAACAAGATAACATGCATCAATGCATAATTAATTTTCTTAGGCCTTCAACAGAAAACCCTGACCGCTATACCAGTTAGAAAGTCCATGCAACAAAACATCAAATGACCATCACCAAATTGCACCAGCAGCAAAAGGGAACCATCAATGTTATATTATCAGAACACCGTTTTATTATGACACAGAAATTACAACAAAAAAATGGCACAATTTCAACCTGCTCTGGCGGTACGCCCTACTCGGTGGATGTAGGTCTTTGTTTCCCATGGAACATTGTAATTTATAACCAGATCGACTTGTGGAATGTCAAGACCCCTTCAAAGTCATACAAAATGTCCAGAAATTAAATATAGAAAATAAGAAAACTGACAATAATTAGAATACACTGTGTTTAGTTTCTGACATTTTTTTTCAAAGTAAATTGTTAAAAAGTCAATTGAGCAAAAACATGAACCACAAAAGGTTTGTTTCTTTGCATTATCAAATCAACGACCTAACAGTTTGCAGCGAGACATAAGAACAGCAAAGAAATTAAAGCTAAAACATCAAAGTTAAGAGATTTACAACTCAATTTAATTTATAAACAACCACAATAAATGGACATTTCCACGCACCTGCTGCCAACATCAGTAGCCAGTAGAATTTTGACCTGATTAGATTTGAATTTGGTCAGTGCAGACAATCGCAATTTCTGTGATATTTCAGAATGCATGGTGGCACATTCTATGCCAACCTCCAAGAAGGCAAGGCCCAATATCTGGCAAAGCCTGTAAACAGTTATTTAAGCAGAAACGATTTATTATGTACCTTATTAAATTCATCATAATTATTTTATTTCTGACAACAGTGCAAGGGTTAAAATGAGTGAACACATTAACCCTTAAACTACCCGAACCAAATATACTCGGTTACATTGCATATAGTTAAAAAGTAATTGGTGGTTTATGGGTTAAACAATCAAGATCTAAAATCATTCAGAAAACTTCCTAAGCCAGACACCAGTCAATCACTAGTATACTCACTTGCACGTAGGAACAAAAATGAGGACCAGGCTATTTTTATGCATTTCAGCAAAGCTGTTAACAATGTAGACTAAATAAGGATTTTTCATATCAGGCGGTACAAAGATGTATCTTTCATCCAATGTTTCCACCGTAGCCACACTAAAAACACACAGAAGATGACCAACATCATCAGTTAAGCCAATATGATTACAATAAGAAGAATATAACAACTAGTAAAATATCAGTGAAAATTACTTTATTCATACTACAAAAGTCAGATTAACTTTTGGATGCAGACAACAGAATGGGATAGGACATATATTCTCAGTGGGAACTATTTACTTGGAAGAGCAATAGAGACAAATGAGAAGGAAAAGAAACTGCAAGGACAACCAAAAATGATGACATGTGACTGGTTGTGCGATGAGGAAAAGAAAATTCCATAAACAAGCATTCCATCCCAATGAAAAGAGCACAAGAGAAAGAATGACAACAACACTGGATTAAGCAATGTATTGAAAGATAAGGCAACAATGATGATGATGAAGAAGATGATGAAGAAGATAAGTCAATAAAAAATAAGTAACACCTACTCGGATTTTGACGTCCAGACGTATGGTTTGTTGACAGAAACTTTGGCTACTTCTGCAAGTGTCTCAGTAAATGTAGCACTGAAAAACAAAGTCTGACGCTTCTGAGGAAGCTGAGAATAGATAAGTTTTAGATCTTCTCGATAACCTTGCTCCAGCAATCGATCTGCTTCATCTAAAACCTTCAAAGACACAAAAACAAAAAACAAACAAGAATCAAAACTCAAAAACAAATCATGACATATAATCTCTTCTCATAGTTTTTAAAAAAATGTCTCTTGTAATTGATTCCAAGTTTTTTTTTAAACCGATGTTTAAGTCATATCAGTAATAACATCAGTGAAGTAATAACAATTCAAACATGTCTAAATTACTGTTGATGCTTCACAATCAAATTGTCACTGATGCTTCTTTATTGTGGACAAAATTATGCTAACACTGAATAGTAAGAAACTGAAGCTAAAGTAGTCAAACTGCACATACTAGGAACTGTATCATATTAAGATTCATCTTGGTTTCCATTCGAATGTGATCAGCCAGTCGTCCTGGAGTTGCAATTATTATGTGAGGACTGTTGGTTAGATCGATTCCTTGTTGAACATGATCTGATGAAAACACAGATATGTTCAAATGAAATGCAAATGATATAAATAATTCCCTTGGTCGTGGATTAAAGAAATAAAGATTAGAAATGAAGATCATGGCACTAAGTCGGGCGAAAAAGCAGTCATATATGAAGAAAGCATACTCAAAATGCAGAAAAACTGATGACATTTGCTTGACTTACCCATCCCACCGGTAACAACGATGCACATGAGATGCAGTGGCTGACCTAGCACCGAGAAATGCGTCTGAATCTGATAGGCCAGTTCTCTAAAGCATCAAATATATTCCCATGTTCTAGATCAAAAGCAAATTTCAAAACAGCAAGCATACATAACGCTCTGGCATCAATGTCCTTGGCCGCTCTTTCTGAACTTTTCCTTTTATCTTTCCTTCTAGAACTTCTCTTAGTAGGCATGATTCTTCTCTCAGAACATGCCCTATCCACTTCTTTTGTCTTGTAAGAGTAGTGCTTATTAGGCTTTTCTTCTCTTCTATCCTCTTTCTGACTTTTCTATTCTTTGCCAGATCCACATTTCAAATGCCTCTAGTCTCTCTTTATGGCTTCCTTCCTGAACATCCACATTTCTGATCCATAGATTGTCACTGGCCAAATCAGTGTTTTGACCAGTCATTGCTTCAGACTTTGGCTAAAATTCCTCCCAAGTAGTTTTCTTCTGTTTGTAAAGGCTTCTTTCCCCATGGCAATTCTTCTCCTTATTTCTTTATGACACTTGGAATTTGTATCAAGCAGACTTCAAAGATAGAAGAATTCTTCCACCTGTTCTATTTCCACTCCATCAATGAATATTTTCATTTCTCCACCATGTCTGCTGATTTTCATTGCCTTTGTCTTCTTTAAATTGATTTTCATTCCATAATCCTTTGATGTTGCATTAAGAGAGTTCATCAACCACTGAAATCCATGGTTGGTGTTTGCCATATAGTTGCCTGGTCACCAGCAAATCGTATGTCCCTTATCCTTTGCAAGTTCTTGAGTACTTAAATATTAAATAATTTGCGCAGGTTCAATTGGATTACCTGTATTTGGCATGCATTGTAATAGCCTTAAAACTTGCTTTTACACTGAAACTGTACATTTATTTTAACTAGTCACAGAGACACTCCTGAAGTCAGCATTATACACTGTTATACAGCTAGGCTGTTATTATACAGATACTCCTGGAGTCATCATTGACTTCATGGACTAGTAAGTACTACCTTGTCGGGGTGAGAATAAGGGCACATGTGGCTCTGGGATCCTCTGCCAAAGACTGCAAAATCGGCAGGGCAAATGCCGCTGTTTTCCCACTGCCGGTCTTATCACATCCAATGCAATTCTTTCCTGAAAATGTAATGGTACTCATATAAATGCAGCGTAAATACGTCTAAACTATGAACAGAATAATCAACTTGTTCACCAATGCAGACTTTAAGAAGTTAATCTTGAACATTCAAAATAATTCAATGGCGACCGTATTCCACCTATGATGGGCATGACTACACCCACGATGTTGAATAGTTTCAAAGTAAAGTTTAGAAAGAGTAATTTGGCTTAAAGTAGTGGTAGGATTCCTGCCATGCAATCATCAACATCGTCATCATCATCATCATCATCATCATCATCATCATCATCATCATCATCAAAGTAAATGAATATAGGTAAACATTGCCTTGAGTGCCCTAAATTCCACACTACCTTCAGAATTCTATACAAGATATATATATATATATATATATATATATATATATATATATATATATATATATATATATATGAGCGACCGTCGACCGATGTCAAGTGCATAATCAAAGACGATGTATAAGTCTGTTAGTTAAGTATTAAAGTACAGGGTGCTATATAAAGTAAGTTAGTTATGTAGTAGTCATAGATGTGCGGATCCAAAAATTGTATGTATGTGTGTGTATGTGTGTGTTTGTTTGTGCGCGACACTGTGCTTTGCCAGTTGTCAGGGTCCGCGGATAATCCGCGTCCACCAGTTATTTGATATTTGAGTCCCCCCGAGGTCCGCGGATTCATTAAATCATTGCGCATCTGAATTCTCCTGTGGACCTATTCGCGACCCGCACATCTCTGGTAGTAGTCGCCGTAATATCGCTCGGTAGGAAACGAGGCTCGTTACTCGCCTTTCAGAATTTCTGGAAATGAGATTCGTCTGAACTGTGGTCGGTCGTTTTATTCCGACGACTTTACACTGTTTAACCAACCAATCGCTCAGACCGAGCTCCTCGAAAGAGTTCGATGAAGCACGTTTATTGTTGATCGTCTTAGACATTTTCTCCGTAGAATCTAATAATCCTATATTTAAATCTATGATTTTCATGTAGACATGTACACATCCATAGACTGGTCCATGGGGGTCACATCGAATTCGTCAGAGACACTGTTTCTATTTTCATAGTCTATCTTGCTGATTCTCACTCCCACTCTGGCTGATCTCTGAAATTGACATTGCTCAAGATAGAAGAGTGGTAATATCTTTGGGCAGGCAGTGCCAGGCACGCCGACGGAACGAGTTCAATCCTGTAGGCAGACTCAGCTTTAATCGCTAGAGGGCGGTAGTAACATCAAACTGAGTAGCAATGGCAACATTGCGAAAGTAACCATGGGTTCGGCGGAAGAGGCTGGCCACCGTCCACCGATGTATGGCTTAGCCACCTATGGGCTGATGGCCACAAAATACGGGGATCAGCACCGGACATCATAGGCATTGAGCCTACGGGTGAAACCTTTACTTTACTTTTACAGGTCACCAGAAACTTCGGCTATAGCTATTTCAACGGTAGATTAGGCGCTTAATAATAAACAGCCTCTACAATATTTGCCACAAAAGCGCTATAGAAATTCACGAGATTTTACTGACTTCTTTACTCATGTCACTATAGGGAGCCATGATAGCTTCACCGAAGTCATCCGATCAAACGAGATTCCTGAAGAGTGCATGTGGAGTTTCATATTATATACTAGTATAGCTACTGTTGTGCTGCTTTCGGGGCGCTAAGTTCACGAAATTTTGCTTCGAACTTTTTACCCTCAGATTTTCCAACTTTTAGATTTTCCAGCAGTCACAAATTTCAACATCTATAATTATTTACCCTCGCTCCATCATTTTCAATGACGTCACTGGACTTGCATAATACAGAGGTAACAGAGGCGTAGCGAGGGTATCCGGCGCCAGGGGCAAAGTGTACCGTTGGCGCCGGCCCCCAACACTGCTGAGGAGCAAAAACAGGTCGTCACATCGTTCGATATCTCTCGGCGCCCCTCAACTCTCTACGGTGCCCAGGCCTCTCCTTATACTCCTGACGAGCAAAAAAGGTCGCCGCACCTGTTTAAAATTCTTCTTATTTATTATTTATATTTAACTGTTTACTTTAACTTACCCCAAAAACGATTTTGACGCCTCCTCACCTCGGCGCCCGGGACATATGCCCTCATCTGCCCCCTCGCTACGCCTCTGAGAGTCTTTAGCCCAATATCCTCTAATCTGAGGGTACTTATTATATTGTAGCAGAGGTGGCCATGCAAACTACGGCTCTTCTAGCAGAATTGGCGGCTCGCGAAAAGTTTAATAAATAAAATTTAAAATCAGATTAACAGATCAACAAAAGCATACCAAATGTCACATGACAATAATAAGTTTTCTTTTGCCAATGTTATCTTAGGTCCCATAAAATTAGCAGCAGAAGTTTAATGAAATTTTGCAAGGAATTGGATCACACAGCTTCGTCCAGTGGCGCAACGTGGGAGGCGAGGGGGCAATTTACAGAAAGCCCTCCCGGACCCTGGAAGAAGGGGGCCCCCGAACTTCCCGAAGAGTGGTTGCAGCTTACTAAATAATGATTTATTTTTACATTTTACTACTATTTCAATATTGCTGCTACAAAGTGAGTAATTATCTGAATTTGGGAGTAAACCTTATTTTTAGAATAGTGTAATCTATGTTAGCCCATAGGGGCCCCATATCCTAGGGACCCCCATATCCTATAGATCGGCCCCGATATCAAGGATGTCCTCTGAGACCCCGAAAGCCACGCTACGCCACTGGCTTCGTCTTCGTGTCTACAGTTAGGCCTATTATTGTGGCGATGTGGTGCCCAAGGTTTTGAAAATTGTCATTTACGGCTCAAACCTTCTATGGGTTTGACCACTAATTACTGTATTGTAGCCTATGAAAAAGTTTATTTGCTTACTTATTTTCATGAAATGCGTCATAAGGTGTAATTGTTTCATAAATTAGCTTTTGTCGCTTACGGCAATGTAGGGCCTATACAGCGTTTATATATAGCATGCATTGCATATATATATATATATATATATATATATATATATATATATATATATATATATCAGTGGCGGCTCTAGGATTTGGCAAGTGGGGGCCGTTGGGGGCAACTTCTAATCATGGGGGCCAACCATTTGTTGTTTAATGTATGTAGCATTAAGTATAGGGTCCCAACTGGGGGCAGGCTCTCAATAGGGGCACGGGCCCCTGGCCCCCAGTGGAGCCGCCACTGGTGGATATATATATATATATATATATATATATATATATATATATATATACCGGTGTGCAGCGTTGGAGTTGCCGGAGGCAGGGGTTGGGGTCAACTAACGAAGTGTTCTTTGCAACCCTCCCAAAAATCGCATATCGGTTACACGCAGCTTCTATCATTCATTGAATTTCAGCCCTCAACCCCCCGCTCAAATTTCACAACTCCGACACTGCCGGTGTGTGTGTGTGTGTGTGTGTGTGTGTGCGCGTATGTATGTGTTGTGTAAAAGCTTTCAAATTAGCTTCTTAACGTTTGTTTCAGAAGATACTCAACTTTCTAATGATGGTAGAACGTCTTCCGGTAGCTTTGCTACTGATTGCCACTCTGTTCGCATCATCCGATGCTATCAAGTGCTACCAATGTCGTCCAGGTAGTACTCCTAGCTGCGATGATCCGTTCTCGCCAAAGGGAATTCAACAATGTGAAGGGCTTTCGTGCACGAAGACAAAATCAACAGCACTTTGTCAGTTCTATACTTAATTAATCTCTGCTAGTTCGTGGCGATAGGCCTAGCTATGAGCTTGAAATTACGTCGTCTGCAAATAATAGGTCTAATCAGGGGCGGAGCTAGGGTATCCGGCGCCCGGGGATAAAATATACTGGTGGCGCCCCCCTTAACTTAGGAAAATCTTAAGAAGTCAATAAAGGGCGCCGATCTGCCCATTTGTCACCCCTTCATTCAACTTCGCGAATACCCGAACAAGCAAAGAAATTTGGTATCACCCGTAGCGGAACTCCCAACCTTAAACCAATTTTGGCGCTCCCCCATTCTTGGCGCCCGGGGACATCTGTACCCCCTAGATCCGCCTCTGGGCCTAATTATATACTCTAGGGCCTACCGGTAAATAATAAATAATGGCACAGATGGAAATGTAGATGATGGAAACAAAATCAGAAGCTAGGAAAAGACTCAAAGACTCAACTGGTAGGGACACGTCAACAGAATGAATGAATGGAGACTACCATGCAAGGCACTCTACACTCAAATAGAAGGAAATAGGCCTAAAGGAAGAGGAAGGCCCTGAATAAAGTGGATGGACAACATCAGAGAATATATGAACATGAATGGAATTTCAATCGTAGAAGGAAGACGATTAACGGAAGATAGAACTTCTTGCATGGAAACATTTTGTGTCTATATCAGATTCTTATTGCCGCTATTATAGAGTTGGCAGAGAGTAAAAATGATGATTTCGCCACGGGGGGCAAATGGGGCAACTGCCCCCCCAACCTGCCCCAGACCACCTACCAGATTCGCGCAAATCCGGTGAGAAAGTTTTTGTGAAGGGGGTAGGGGTGGGTTATATATGTATTATAGCCCTTTTTGTCTTTCTTTTGAACAGGGCTAGGCATGACGATTAGAGATTGCAAAAACATAACCGCTGCCAGAGACGAATGCATGGATGCTTCGGTAATTGGAGCTTCCGCGGGCGACTGTGTTTGTAGCAAGAACCTATGCAACAGCGCCGCTATTTCTGGATCAATCAGCATCGGACGAGCCCTGCTAATCTCTGCTCTTGCTCTCTCCGTGGTCAGAATAGTTGTCAAGCTGAACCAGGCCTTAAACAAATTCCAAGAGATTATTAGCTAGGTCTCTAAGACATTAGAACACACGTAGGCCGATCAGCGATAATTGCTAAAAATGTTTTTGCTCATTTAAGTTGAATGTTTTAATTAATAGGCCTATATATGTATTCGTTGACAATTAATTTGGCGGCAATTTATTATACTGAAACTATAAAACAGGACACTATATCCGTTCATTCTCATGCATTATTATTCCAGGATTGAGTGCTTTAGATATAATCGCCTTCTAGACCATTGTATGTTGATATCGATATTTTCATCTTGATTGTGTTTTTCAGTCTATCATTCGAGTAAAAAAAGGGTGGGTTCCCAAACCTTTTTTCCTAGAAAAAAAGCACTGATTATATGTTGATATCGATATTTTCATTCTGGTTGTATTTTTCAGTCTATCATTCGCGCGGCTTATATTTTTAGTCAAAATGGTCAAGATGAACCAGACCTAAGACACTTCAAAATGAGTTTCAGGACTTTAAAACATTGGCATACATATCAGAGATAATTACTAGACACGTTTTCGCTATTTTCGGCCTACAATCCTTTGATTTTACAGCCAACATCAGAACCTCTCTAAGGCTTTCAATCAACGCATCTACTGTATGTATACAGCAAACAAGGCATGCAGGCGACAGCACACCTCCCTGTCGAACCCCTGTGTGAATTAGAAAACAAGTGGACAAAATAGTTTTGTAATTCTATTTTTAGCATGCAATCTGCCTGTAAGTGTGAATCAGTGGCGTCAGAGCCGGATTAAGGTAGCCAAATTAATTATAGGATGGGATACCTTGGAACAAAAATGTCTTAAAATATTTAATAATTATATGGATGGATTTATTCATTGTAACGGCCTCACTTGTACGAAGGCCAGAAAACAAGCATCAGCGCTCCTAGCGGATTAAGTTTAAGTCCCAAAACACTAAAAGTAAACAATTTTAAAAACAGACAGAACATTTTTGGAAATAATAAGAAAAATAAGAAATATTTTACATATGCAACATGGTTAATTTCTGAGTGGCGTAGCCAAGGGGATTGGGGTTTTAAGCGCCGACAAAGGGTCATTTTTAATTTTCCTCCGGTTTTCTTGGGGCTGCTGACCAAAATTTTATAAGCGCCATAGGCGTGACGACCTTTTTTTGCTTGTCAGCATCTGAAAGGAAACTTTTTAGAAGGAAAGACATAGGATAGATATATAGGATGACCTTTTTGCTTGCCAAGATTCTTCGAAAGTTGGTTACGGTCAAAAGTCAAAACCAACCCCCCTTCCGGAAATCCTCACTACGCCACTGGTGTGAATTAGGCCTACTGCTTTTCAACTCAGCAGCTTAGTTGAGCCATACTCTTTGATCCATCTATACTTACAGTATATCTGATATTTCTCTGTAATTTAAATTTATTTGAAACTTATTTATAATCTCATTTGCCCTGAATTGAGCGACACAGAGTAATATTGCTATATATGCGTTACGTTTTTAGTTGGGACCCCTACTATTTGAAGTTGCGGCTGCCAAAGTCGCCACTGATTTAAAGCGCTAGTCGCCATAAATTGATTCGGCAGTAGCCTACACTTTTGCACAACACAGTATTGGCATCTCAAAAAGAAAACGGGAGATGACAACGGAAGTCGTTTTTTGACTTGTATTTTCCTTTTTCCGGGGACCAAGCATTGAATCCCCGTCACCTCCCCGACCATTTCTATTCACTTCTAGGTCCACGGAGTCTAGACGAAACACTGGACATATTGACACCCCTGCGTTTATGGGACACCCCTTTCCCGCGAACGCAAATTTCTGGGAAAATTTAATAGCCTGGTCTAGCTTATCGCGAGACTCGAGGTCTATCGATCAAAGACGGCAAAACGCTCGTAAAGCGATCTCGACTACTGCGATCCGAATACGAGCCTCTCTTAATCAACGTCGTCTGATAGAAACTATGCTTGGGCTCTTTGCGCTTCATTATAACGCTTACAGGAACGCGACTCTTGCAGACAAACTAATCAGCTTAGTCTCGATTATGTAATAACGTTAGGTCTAGGCTATTTCCCTTTAATCGGTCGAAGGTTTAATCCAAACAGGTAGCGTATGCGAACCGGAAAAATATAGGCCTAGTTCATATCAGCACAGCTTCGTTTATGGTCAAATTCTGATGATCGTCTGAAATCTATTATCTCGGACACGTAGGCCAAAACGAATCCCTGGACTTGGACATTTCCTGCCGTCGGCCTTGGACATTTCCTGCCGTCAGTCGGTACTTGAACTTCGGAAAGTTTTCGTTTTCAGCGAATTCGTTGAGCGTCGACATGGCAGACAACGCAAGTCTGTCCGATTTGGAGAGCAGTTTAACGGAGATGGACTGGCTGGCGAAGCTGAACGTCGGAGGCAGCTTTGCGGGACTCGGTGATCCGATAGAGGAGTCGACGCCGGCGGCCGCCGACCACCACCGCCGCCGTCCCTTAATCTCTCCGACTTCCTGCACCGCTGCCCCTAATCATTCGACGAACAAGAAGACAACGAAGCCGCCTTTCAGCTACACCCATCTCATCATGTCGGCGATCAGCAGCAGTCCGCAGAAGAGAATGGCCCTCGGCGACATCTACCGGCTGGATCGGAGACAATTTTCCCTACTACAGAAACGCTGTAACTGGATGGAAGGTAGGCGTAATAATTGTTGCAACAGCGTAACGCTGAACTGCGAGGCCATCATGCAGGGGCGTAGCCAGGAATTTGATGGAGGGGGAATGGGATTTTGGGAGGGTACAAATCTTTAGAAAACTTTAAAAATCTTTAAAAACACATCAAAAATTTTAAGGTAGTCTGATTTTGGGGGTAGGTATATATGCCGATATACCCCCGTCGCTACGCCCTTTGAGGTCATTTCGCTGTTACGCCACTATTCCAGGCCATTCCCAAGCACGGTATCTTGCACAGTTTTGTGAGTGGACTTTAGCCAGTGTTTTATCCAGACCCCAGGACGTTTGAGAGCAAGTTGACTTGGCTGGATGGAAAGAGACACAGTTCAATGCAAACATTTGTCACTGCTGGAAAAAATTTGACACTGCTGAAAAAAATTGAAAAAAATTGGAGGAGAGAGAGACAGAAACAGACAGGCAGACAGATAGACAGACACAGAAACAGAGACGACAGACAGACACACACAGACAGACAGACAGACAGACAGATAGAGAGAAAGAGACAGAACAAAATCAAAAAAATCAATATGAAATAAGCTTATATCGTGATCAGAGACCATCGATTGAGTTGAACATGGCAGCTGTGCGATACAGGCAGTTTTTTTATAGTTGTGATTGGCGATCTAATTGAGATTAAAGATGCATATCTTGGTCCTGCGATTGGGCTCCACATATAGGCCTACTTCATCTTCCGTTCACTTTAAATAAATAAACGGATATCGTGCCGCTACGGAGCATTGAACCCGTAGCCTACTCGCTCTCCAGTCTCCATTGGCGAGTCTGTCAGGCCTATTAGGCCTATTTAATGCGAGATCTCAGTGAAGACCAGGGCCGCCGAGAGAAATTCCGGGCCCCGGAACAAAAAAAAATTTGCGGGCCCTTTTAAGAAAAATGTATCAAGTCTCCGAAAAACCTGACAAGCAAAAAAAAACGTAAAACTTATCGTAAACTTATCGTCACCGGATTTGGGCCTCTGAAAACTCCGTGGGCCCCGGTACAATGTACCGGCTACACCCCCCTCTTCTCAGACCTGGACATCAAAATCGAAGACATCGAATAAATCTCGATCGATTTCCTCTCCCTGACCGAATAAATCTTTGCGATCGATTTTTCCAGTCTCCAGTTTTTTGGTCGTGTCATAAACTCGGGATTGAATGTTATAATGACGGGCTGGGGGGAAAGTAGGTTATTTCTAAGATTTAACTCTAGAAATGATGTGCAGTCTTTAAGCTTTTTTGTCAGGATGAAAAGTTTCTTTTTGGTCATCAGCTGAAACTCTGGGGGCCACAATGCCCCTCAAAAAGTTGCCACTGACCACTACAAAGGCCTATGTGTCCGGTCCATTTCGTTCTTCTCTTTCCGATTACTTCAATGATGCTCGGTTGAAGCGTTCTCTTTCGAACTTCTTCATTTCTTATATTAAGTTCCGTGTATTTCTGTGAGCGTCGCTGTCCAGGCCCATGTTTAGAACGTTATAATGTTCCAAAATGCAATGGAATATCATGAGCTTCTTTAGACGCAGGCATAAATAATGACATCGTTGAATCTGCGATAATACCCTGTTTGTGCATGTATGCCCACTGTAATAATTACTTTAGACCTATAATAATTATTCTGGATGGAAATTAATTAAGTCATTCGTCAGTCGGTCTTTGTATGACCTTTCTTTGTTATTAATCCGCTCGTAAATACAAGTCGAAAGAGGCCAACTATTCCGCCGAAATGGAAATACTCATCGACGTTAGTTTTTTAAAAAGGCAGATCGTTCAGTGCGATGATCGGTCGCTCTCTGAATGCGCTGGTTCGCGTCCGGCGGCCGCCGCATGATATACGATCCGATCCGATCCCATTCATCGAGGAAATGGACAGACCGGCGATGACTTTGAATAGACGACACTCGAGGTATTTGCGGTGAGGAGCGAGGGGGCCCAGAGGGAGACGTCTTGTTCTAGGCAAGTTTAGGCACGAACGTTCGAAACGGCTCAGATCGAGTATGCCCAGTTCTCCCTGGCCTGCAGGCATGCTTAGACTCGGGTGTCTCGATCATTTTATCTAATTACAAATTTTATTGATCTGATTTCTTGATTTCGTGGTATGCATTATCAGCATTTTTCGGTCATCATTTTCATTTTCAGCCTGCATGACAGAAGTAGTTTTAAATACGAAACCATCACACTTCACGCGGTCTTATGTTACTCAGAAACCATCTACAATTGTCAAGTACTGTTTGATGTTGTCCATCCATCCATCCCTTTTCTTTGGTCTTCCCCGCCCTCTGTTTACTGCTCTTATGCAGTGTTGGAGTTGCCGGAGGGGGGGTTGAACCACCAGCTTACTTTGCAACCCTCCCAAAAAATCGCATATCGGGTATATGCAGTTTCTGTCATTCATTGAATTTCAGCCCTCAACCCCCCCCCCCTAGCTCAAATTTTACAACTCCAACACTACTCTTATGTATGCACGTAGTGCTTTGTGGGCCATCTGTTGTTTCCCATTCTGACACTGTTAACATGACCAAACCAATACAATTTAATCTTCTTTTGTGGACTTTACTTATTGTTTCTGTGGCTCTTGTATAGGCATATTGTCTGATGACTTTGCCTCAAAAATTTTCTATGCTTGCTAACTCCCAGTATTCATCTTAGGCAGCTCATCTCTGCAAACAATAGGTTCTTTCGTCTGATATTTTTAGAACCCAAGGCACACATTTTTATTAGCCAGGAATGCATTATTTAACATAAAAATTTTGTTTTGTTGCAGACCTATTTGGTTTTCAAAATTTATTCACAATTTCAAATGTACTCTCGATTTCATAATAGGCCCTCTTCTATCTTTTTGCAAAATCCATGCCTTTTCATTTTGTGAACCCATTCATTTTGTTTGTGCAGACTTTCAGTATAGGCCTCTATTACTTTTCAGGGCCTATAAAAATCCAGGAAGGATATATATATGTATATATATATATATATATATATGTGTGTGTGTGTGTGTGTGTGTGTGTGTGTGTGTGTGTATGTACTTATGTGCATGTATGTATGTATGTTTGTTTGTATATGTATGTATGTTTGTTGTATATATATATATATATAATTATATATATATACATACATACACACATACACACACACACATATATATATATATATATATATATATATATATATATATATATATATATATACATATACAGGGTCTGCACAGATCTATAGCACTTTAAGTTTTATTTAAATTTCATGTTTTTATTTAAAGAATTCTGTTCGACACAATTTGTCTCTAAACAAGAACTTCGTTAAAGTTCCGAGAACGAAGAACGATCCAGGAAAAGTAAGTGCTTAGCAACATTCTATTTGCTGAGGGACATAGGAAGTCTAACTAACCCCTATCAACAGTCGATCCTGTTCTCTGCCGATGGATGTAGACAATTGTTTAAACCGCCATATCCCCCTACTGCATTTTAAACTCAAGTGTTGCATTTGTTATAGGTGTGCTTGAGTAGTGATCAAAAGTGCAAGAACGAGAAGTTCTGTTAAAACTAATTTGTCACTCTTGTCTGATAATGTACTTGATATAATTATCAGGCGAAACGTATTACAGAAGCAAAGTGCATGTGTGTACTTGATTAATGTATTGCCACCTGTGCTATCTGTCAGGTCTTTACCTCATAACATTTGAAGTATGATTTGAAGAAATATTCGAGTACTCATTTGAAGCAATGAATTGCCTGCAGATTTACTGATTGCCATTGCTAGTACCAATGATGTGATGCTTATTATAAATTTTCAGGGATCCTACTGGGCATTGGGCAGCCACAAGCACTCATCGCATGGCCTTGGCTCACAGTGGAAGAGATCCAGTCTGCTGAAAAAGGTGATTATTCATTGATCTCGTTCTGGATATAAATGCTTCGGTTCCTCGTTGCATCAATGTGCGGTGTTCGTCGGCTTTGCACAGAGCTGCTCTGTGAAGTTGAGTTCAAGTCTGAGACTCTGAGAATTGGTGACTGGAAATATTCCTATTTTGGGCACTCATCATCAATCAATCAATCAATCAATCAACCAACCAATCAACTTCTATGGTGCCACTATCATAATGCCCTGGCATCAGCCGATGGCACAAATTAGTACATTACCTACAATGCCCTACCAGTGGCGGCTCTAGGCATTTCAGTGGGGGCCGTTGGGGGCAACTTCTAATCATGGGGGCCAACCATTTGTTGTTTAATGTATGTACATTACCTATAGGGTCCCAACTGGGGAGGGCCAGGCTACATAATGCACTGGTGGAGCCGCCACTTCTACATAATGCAAGTTGGTTGGGTCCTAAACTGATTTCTTTACAGATCCAATCTATCTATGACCATGTATCTCAACATTTTGTTGGTCTGATCAGAAGACGTTTGTAAACATGTACATATACATACAAACATATACACACACATACACTTGTGTGTAATGTTATGTGTTTTTATGCTTGCATCACATGGATTTATGAAAATGTGCTTCAATTTCTTGTCATGATGAATTCATTTCCCAATTTCTTGTGGCCAAAGTTGTTCATGAAATTGATCTCTTACCTGGATTTTATTTTCGATGAACAAATACGATGAAAGATCTGTTATCAGCCCTGTGTATTTGCACTGCACTTAGCAGAGTGGATGAATTTGGCGATTGGCGTTGGTTTCGCCGTTGCGTTCTAGTGCGTATCTTTATTGACCGCTTCTGTTCTGAGCGAGCGATGCTGAATGAAGTATGTTGTGGGCAATTTTATGAGATTTTGCACCTGAATTTTGCAAACAGGCCCCTCTTAGGCTAATTGGAGTGGCGGTTATTTGAGTTCTGACCAAGAGATATTTCACATTGACACTTAGAGCAATCGTACTTCTAAGTCTGCAACATTTGAGGCATGAAGCTCCAGAACTTTCTAATGCTTTTACTATAAGTGTCAGTCTTTAGTTTCCTTCTAAGAAATGGCCTCCATCTATCTCTGCGATTTCAATTTTGCATGTTTTGATAGTATAATTTTTTCTGACTTGGTCTGGAATTTTGGCTCTTATGATCTTACTTTTGTATTTAGTGAATTCCTATCCGACATCATCCTATAATTAATAGACCTTGTTGCACAACAAACTTTTGACGATTACCGTAAACTCGGGGCTTTTATGGCAGCAACTTAAGAGATTTGCACTGACTGTGCTTTCCGGTTAGTTTTTTCACAATCTTTTGCATTTTGATTTCTTTTCAGCCCAAACCAATAATTCAGTCGAATGAGTACGTATCTGACGGGGAAACAACAAATGCAGTTTGTGCCATTACAGACACAAGTCCAATCACAGAAGAAGTTCATTCTGCAACTCCAGTAAGTTGCCATTTTGCTATCTTTCACAATTTAAGAACAGATATTTCTCCTAATGGCCAGTGGCTATCGATCCAGTTCTTTGCACTGACGAAATGGTTGATTGTTCTGGGTCAAACCTCAATATCAGAATTCTTTTGCTTTCATCAGCGTGCCAGCTTCTTTGCGTTGGTTGTAATGTACGGAGCATAATTATTCTAGCTATGATGTTTGTAGATTATCATCTGCATTTGTTCATTTTTGTGCTATACACACTGGCTCATGTCATTCTCCTAATACGTCATCATGCTTGCCTCAATTTCATCCGATAGACAACCACAGCAATGTCAATTGGTATTTTAGTGTAACAAACTTGGTGCTATATAATGAAAATTGCATAATATTAATAATAAGTAATAATTATGACAATTTATGCATGATGGTGCAGTTAGCCGTATAATAGTATGAGTTATTATATTGCGTTTTAGTTTAACATGGAATGCAGGCAAGAAAATTTCTTGAAAAATTATATCCACACTTCAAACAACGGCAGTCAAATGGTTGACTTTAGCGATTCATTCTGTGGACTTTATAAATCGTCGCTCGATGCCAGTCTGGGTTAGTTGAGCAATTTTGAAGCAGCTAGAAACAGTTATGTAGCTCAGTAACATCTTGCTTAAACTCAGAGGTCCATTTCTGCCTTGCTCCAACACCCCACTTATTGATTGACTTAATATTGACTCAGCCTTCACTCACTCGAGAGCAGTGACAAAATCAAATGACTACCAGTGGCAATTCATTGCAGTCAAACAGGTACGCTACATGATGCACTGGTCCTGGATATGTGGCAATGGCGGCTCCACATGGGAGGGGTCCGTACTCCCTATTGAATGCCTGCCCTCCCCATAGCCATGCTTTTTGGGACCTTATACTTTTTACTACATTCCTATTAACAGCTTGGCCCCCATGCTTAAAAGTTGCCACCCCAACGCCCCTCCCCCATTTTCCAAATTCTGGAACCGCCAGTGAATATGTGGTATTGCACGTCTGGTTCTGTTGCTGTAGAAATGGAGATCAGCGCCTACCTATGAGCCTTTCTTTGAGGGCTCAGAAAAGACTTGACTTTGATTTTTGAAAATGTTGCATATGTCATTTAGCTAGTAAATTGGTAGTGTTATTGAAAGCTGCTCCTCCGTATTGCAGGTTATTAATGCCAGAGAGATTCAGGCATGTCAGTTTTTGGCTAAGAAAAAACCAATCAGACTAGAGTTCAAAAATAGCGATGTATGAAATTGCTGACCAGCACAATCGCCTTAGATGATGGCTATTAATATTAGTTCTTTTTGGAACAACAACTTTTGCAAATCAGTTTCGTATGCTAAGCATCTTTATTATGCATGGACTTTAACTGATGCCAACAGGTGGCGATTATATGCTTCCTATCGATTGGCTGAAGGAAGGAGTCAAGTTGACAAACACTTTGGCCGATGACGTGGATATTGATTGTAAGATTCAATCACGATTGATATATCTGTGTAGTAGCTAGCCTAGTAATTAAGCAATGTTTGTATTCCTCCACAGACTTGTAGCTATTTTTTCATTTGTAGTAATTCGCTGATTGCTGAGCAGTATGCACCCATTTTTTATGTGAAAACATTTGCATTTCTTATTCTTTGATTGCTCAATGAAATTTGTTGTGGTCTCATTGTTTGTTTTGTAGTGTTAGATATTTCAAGAGATCAGGTGTTAGACTGGCAAAATTACTAAAGGACCTTTGGGAGTGGTTCATAATACATTTACTGAAACTGGGCAAGTGCTGTAGCCAGGGTTCTGGAATGGGGTGAAGGGGGAGGGGGCACACCAACATTTTCGAGGAAAAGCAATCAACAAACAAAACATGTTGTTGTAGTGTTCCAAACACATTCACGGCTCTGTTCTGATCAATATTTCTACCACACCCCGTCCCGAAAATTTCAGAACAGTTTTGCACAAATCCCATGGCTGGTCCAAGCTCGAATAGGGGTCCTGTCCCCATGCCCTTGTAGCGACACCAATGGCAATGATGATATGTCGATGATGATGATGAATGATGATGATGATGATGATGATGATGATGATGATGATGATGATGATGATGATGATGATGATGATGATGATGATGATGATGATGATGATGATGATAATGACACTAATGGTCTTGTTAACTCATGGCACTAATAATGGCAGTGACGATTCAGAGATCTATGGGTTTATATCAGTGAATGTAAATTTTTGTTCTTTATGTATTTAATCAAGCAATTTTGCACATACTCATCATTCTTGCAAAGTACAATAATTAATTGTTGCTGAATTATTTTTATATTATAGTTCTTCTAGAAGGGATCAAGTCAGATAAACTGAATCCTGACAACATAGCTGACCTTGCGGTCTCACTTAACCAATTTCTGTCACAGACCAACGGCTGTAAAAAAGGACATTTGACAAAAGCGACCGCGGATCTTGGTTCAGAGTTGTGTTTGATGCCGAACATTACAGAAAAAAATCCGATGACCAGTCGTAAGTTGTAGCCTAGCTTTCTTGCAGGTTACTGGCATTTACTGGTTGCTATTTTAATCAATATAAATTTTGTTTAGGTGAATAGTAAATGCTATCTCTTACTTTTGCATCTTCATCTGCTGGCATCTTCACGTTATTTATTTACAGTTTTTGCTTCTGCTTGATGATATTTTTCAGAAAACTGAATCTTGTTATGTCTTAATGACATAATTGCTGCCGTGAATTATAGAATAATGTATTCTAATGCCATTGATGAATTGATTGATGAATTGATTGATCAATGGATCAATTGATCAATCAGTTGATCAGTCAATTTTGGTGCTACTTGATCCTTCATTTTGCAATATTCAGCAATTTGTTTAATTAAAATGTCTCAAACATATTTTTAGGTCAGAAGATTTTTGATTTCTACTTATTTCTTGATGAAACATATTTAATAATAAACTCTATTTTAAATAAAAAATTTCTTCTGTCTTTGTCAAATCTGTCTTCAGCATTGGACCAATGTTATTCAAGTGGCCATTGTGTTTCTCCTGCTGTCAACTACGTTGATTCCTCCACTCAGTATTCAACATTGTTCAACGGCTATCATCATACGGAAGAAGTGCTTTGCGGTTCGCAGGTAGAATTACCGGTAGATATGCTTCTGTAAAACTTGTGATTTCATGCAGCAAATTGTAAGAATTTTATGAATATTGTTCGTCATGCCATGGTGCTATTTAACAGAAATTTGGGTTCTGAATCTCAGAGCACAGTGACATAGTCAGGGTTCTAGGATAGAAGTGCACCATCGCATATACAGGTAAGATCCATTTGGCCTGACTCGGGGTGTGGAAAACATCGTGAGCACCACAGTAGAGCCCAGCGAAGAACCCCAGCAACCAGTGGCGGTTCCACGTGGGGGATGAGTGGGGATGCATCCCCCACCGGACTTTCGGAGTTACTTTTTTGTTTGTGAAAACCTATTTTTGGGTAAAAGTCTAGTAAAACTAACTGGGGATGACTTTTTTGCTTGTCAACCTATTTTTTCGGTAAAAGCGTAGTAAAATTAGGGATAAAATTCCCTCTTTGTCAGCCTTTTTTGGCAAAATTTATTGATTTTTTCCTTCTATTTTCAACCCCAACCAACTGTCTATGAATTCATTCATCCCCCACCAAGAAATCCTGGAACCGCCACTGCCAGCAACAATAACTCTTCTTTTTTAACCTTTAGGCAGTAGTATAGTTACACCGTGAACTCTGGAGTAGTTTTGTCAAGACTGCAAGATATCTTATCAGCAATCAAGATATCTTATCAGCAATCACCCTCCTTCTTCAATGCAATTTATTTTCACATCCGGTTTGCATAAATTTCACGATCAGTCTAGGACCAAATGGGGGAAGGTATGCGCCAACTCTGTGCTCCCTCCCTGTCTATGCTAATACTAGTAGAAGATCTGAGTTTGAAGCAATGACCAGTGGCTTTTTACAACTACAAGGTGGAGTTGCTACTGATTTATTAACGTCACTGGACATTTACTATATCAATGACCATGCAGAGTGAATGCATTACTTACTACTTGCGGAGGCCAGTGGTACTTTGGCTCCACTGAGTTTTGGAATGGCCAGGGGGCCTTGTACTTGTACTTGCCATTGTGTACTTGACATGTCCTAGTTACACAGTGAACTCCCAGTTTGGGACCAAGATATCTTATCAGCAATCAAGATATCTTATCAGCAATCACCCTCCTTAAACAACAAATATTTTCACATCCCCCATGATTAGGACCAAATGGGGGAAGGTTGCCCTCTGTGCTCCCTCCCGTGTCATGCTAATACTGTAGAAATCTGAGTTTGAAGCAATGACCAGTGGCTTTTTACAACTACAAGGTGGAGTTGCTACTGATTTATTAACGTCACTGGACATTTACTAGATCATTAATCAATATGCGGTATATAATCAGCCGTCTCATGGTATTTTGTACAATCTTTTACTGAAAGCAATTGAACCCCCTTTCACTCAACTAAGTAATTAATTACTAGTAGTAACTCTCCTTAGCCGATAACCGAAGAAAATAGAAGAGTGTCTGTAGCAGTATGACCTATTTTGCTGTTATTTATTTATTTAACTGATTTTTAAAAACATATTTGATACATTTGTTTGCTGTTTTAGATTCCTGTTTCCGTAGACAACCCGCTTTACCCTCAGCAGACGATCGCAGTTGGAGTCCAGAAGACGAAACCTTGCAGTCAGGCGACAGAGGACACTGACGATGATGATTTCAACTGGGATCGACTACTATAGGCAGCTAGCAGTGCATTTATTGTTATTGTTCATGACAATTTATGTAGCGCCGTAACATGGCAAGGGCCAAAGACAAGGGCGCTCTACAAGGAACGTGAAAGTGTGTGTGCATTGGTAAGATATTTTTAACGGACAAAGGACTGTTGCTAACATCAACTGTTATTTATTTGTAACTTCAGCTATGCTGGTGTTTATTATTTATTTCTCAAAGCTTATTATGTCTTCTGAAATATGAGGTAGTTTTTGGAATCAGATCACTGATTATACTATTTATCAGTGTTAATTTTTTTCTCATGCACATTACTTAATCTTAAGTTGGTGTAAATTGGTCTAAATTTCCTGATGGATCCTGTGTTGATGACCCATGAGATGGCTTTCAGGTTGATTTCAAGTTTTCTAGAGTAAAATTTATAATATTCTGTTGTTTTAAATAATTTTTACTGTAATTTTGATATTTGAATATAATTTTTTGCAGACTGAATCTTCTGTGAAACTGATTCCTTTTTTATATTGGTTGCAATAGTGCCAGTGGCGGCTCCAGGATTTGGCAAGTGGGGGGGAGGCGTTGGGGTGGCAACTTCTAAGCATGTGGGGCCAGCCATTTGTTGATAGGTATGTAGTAGTAAGTATAGGGTCCCAACAGGGAGCCACTGGTTGGGCCAGGAATTCAATAGGGGGACGGGCCCCCGGGCTCCCCATGTGGAGCCGCCACTGAACAGTGCTTCATCTTACCTCTAGATATTTCATCATAGACAATAGTCATACATTTGTAAAACTGTGTTTACTCTGAAATGAAATGAGGAGACTGGACTTGTATCTGTTTCACAAGCTTGTATGCATTTATTGCTGAACAGTGGACCAGCCCAATCTGTTTATAATCTTTATAATTATTTAGTAAAATATCTCAATTCTTATAACTTCTATGACCTGACGAAATAATTCAAGTAACAACTTTTCATACGTTCAACTTTTGTCTATAATGATTAGTGTGAACAGAGTCAGTTTTGTGTCATCCGGTCTTCTGTAATTTTGACAGTTTGAAAAGGTTCTTAATTAATCATCATAAATTGAGTGCTTGTAACTGTTCTGTGCTTTCAAATACTTTTGTATTGTGTGTCGTTTTATTGATTTAATTGATTAAATTGTTTACATTTCTGTGCAGGTAAGAGACGAAATGTATTACCTATAACAAGACTCTTTGTATCTATCTTTGCTTGCACAAACTAATTAGAACTTGTGAATTATTTTAATGGGATCACTGGCAGTAAATTATGGCAAATTTGTAAGTTCGTAACATTGTAATTTCGTATATAGAATTTTAAAGTTGTGCAATTTGTGTTTAATTGATGAGTTAGATGAATATTGATGTAACGGTTGTCAGGGAAGTTTCTTCAACTATGCAGAAATGGTTTCTCGAGATCTAGGATGGATTTTGGATGGAAAATTGTTCACGAATCAGCAGTAAATATTAATAAAGTCTTTAAAGTTTAAACACTATTTCCCAACAATTCAGTGTAGTTTTGAAACATTTTAGAAACTTTTAGAATAAGTCTAATTTTAATAATAATTTAATAATAATAATAATAATAATAATAATAATAATAATGATAATGATAATAATAATAATAATAATAATAATAATAATAATAATAATAATAATAATAATAATAATAATAATGTGATTTTAAGTGGTTCAAGAGGTTAAGCAAGCCTGTGTGAAAACCACTGATGTAAACCTAAACCCAGGCCTATAGAAAACATTGGTCATTTCCAAATGTTCCTGTTTCCATCAGAGAGATGCGAAACTACAGAGAGTATGATGGAAGTCTCTGATCCTGGATGCAGTAGCCATCAAAATCCTTCACTGACCTCAACTAACAATTAGGCTATATTATGTCGACAGTGTTTATTCTAGGCCTTCTCTGGGAGGAATTCCCCCACAAAAAAATTTAAATTTCCCTCCAAAATTTCTATATGTTGGCTGGGGAATGGAAATCTCTCCCCCAAAGTGTAAAAACTTAGACCTTGTCCCCAAACATTTTAAAATCCCCCCAATGTCAAGGTGACTAGAATAAACACTGATATTATGATACTAATGAACCCAGATTCGGTGCATTGCCACGAGCCCATGTTCGACTCTGTGTGACCTTATCGTTGTTATCGACTGATAACATTGCAGTGCCCGTATTTTTTTAAATTGCGAAACATACATGGTATACACAACAATAATCGGGCTACAACGACGCATTTCGCCCCACGATTGTCGTTATAATGAGAATATCTCTTTCCCAAAGGAGCTTCTAGCTACCACGAAGGTCAGAGGTAATCTCCATGACAGGCCGCGAACATGACCCGAAAACAATCCTTAGTCGACTATAATTGATGGATTTTGGACCCTCCACAAACTTTTTGACCCTTTCTTGGCCTGAAGGTGAAACAGTACGCCATCATGCAAACTCGGTATTAGTTCCAAGTTAACTTCTAGGTAAATTTAGATCCAGAAAGCTTGATAAGACGCAAAGGTCGCTCGAAAACTGGCAGCCAGCAAAATTCCACAGATATTCTTTAAAAAAACTTTCATGACACACGAAAACCATTTAAAATTTTAAATATTAAAAACTCTTCCAGGTCTTGGTATCTTTAAATGTATTAAACATGGCGTTGATGCGAGTCTTGTCTGGGTTAGCTATTAATGCTTCAGTGGCTGATAGAAAAGTTCGTCGGATCCTGTAGGCCTAAAGAAAGTTAGTTTCGTTATTTTTGGGCGAAAATCTCAGAAATTTACAATGATTCACAGGCGCTGGTTTTACGTTTTTCTCTGTTTTTTGCTCAAATTTACAGGTAACTATTTGCTAATTTCTTCTTATTGTGCTTTACTAAATTACTATCGTATCGTGCAGTTTGGTTGACTGGTGGTCTGATCGACAATAGCGAAAAAATTCGGGTTTTATCTTTTCAAATACTGTATTTTTGTATGAAAGAAATCGATGCCTATGATGAGTAAAAAGTTTCAGGTCATATGTTAGACATGTGCAGTTGAAATATAACACTCAGTACCTGGGAATAAAAATTATATAATATATATAATATAATAATGTGATTTTAAGTGGTTTAGGAGGCTAAGTAAGCCTGTGTGAAAACCACTGATACTTAGTGTAATCATAAGCATAGTGCCCCAACCTACCCGGTATGATCCATATGGATTTATTAACTGACCATCTGGCTGCTGCCTTTCTAGCATTTGATTAAGTGCCTAAGTTACCTCGATGAAGCTATGCAAATCTGTGCAGATTTGACCTATTTACTTTTTACTCACAAATGAACTTATAGCAGAACCATTTGAACTTATTAAATTGACTTATTAGTAGGATTTTTGTTCTAAAATTGAGCGGTTTTGCATTTATTATGATATTTACAAATATTATGTATACATATACATTATACATACACTGTAGATGGTTCCAGTAGCACTCATAGTGAATGTGGTCGGTCCTTTAATGGAGCCTCGTTCGTTGGTGGATTGGTGCTCTCCATTGGAGTTGTTGCCATTAGTTGCGTTCTTTTGAGATATTTAAAGTCCAAGCGCCAAGATTCTACAACTTTCCATGACATCTAATTTAAGATTTCCATGTTGATGTGTGTGACTTGCAGAGTCATTGGCTGTTTCATTTGAAAGCAATCTTTAAAGTCATATTATTAAGTGCTTTCAAGATATTGCTCATTTGCCATATTTTTCTAGTGTTGGTTTTTAGATGTAATGAAATGTATGGTAGTTTTGATTAAAGCTCTTGAAGTCATTTTATAGTCATAATAAAATGACATGGTGCCAAGCTTTTGTTCAAAGTTGATAAGCAAAATGATTGTGAAATCCACTGACTAGGATAATGCATGTCTGTTCTTGACCATTCATTGGAAATTGATATTTGTAGGATTTCCAGATTCTTAAAGTTTGCTTTTATGTTGAAAAATCTTATATTTGCAGGTTTCTTAATTTTTCTAGATTTTGAATTTGTGCTGGTAATAATTATTTAGCCCAGTGGAATTTTGTTCTTTGTTTGTGGTATATATTGCTTGAATATTTATTTAAGACACACCTGCACACACACATTCACTGGTATAAACTTAAGAAGTTTACTATATTTAAGTATATAACTAAACAGATTGCAATTTATTGATGAAATGTAAAGTTTTCTTATTTTAGTAATTTTGTATAAGAGCTATTTGTGACATCTAGCCAATTAACAAACCAGATATTCACAGTTTGGCCTTTACTGTTATGTTGAATTCTGGATACATTTCACAAGCATTACATATGGCATAAGCCAGGTCTGTATTAGTGCAAGTATTCAGTAGTTGACAGTGCTAGGTCTTATATAATTAATCTTTTTACAATTTTCTAAGGTCTACTTGTCTTAGTACCAGTATTATACCGATACCGGTAATAGGTTGTTTTAAACTTCTGATGAGCAGTGTCGATTCTATGTTTGTATGTTTATTCAAGCAGATGAATTCCTGAAGATGTTTTGAATAGTATGTACCTAGTTGTAATCAGTTTGCATGAGTTAAAAGTTGCAGCTGTGGCATTGCTAGGGGGTGCGGGCAGAACCAGGCGACACAAATTACAGCATCACAAGGGGTGACAAATGTTTGATTATTTGTGAATTATATAGGCTAAGCGATTCCATTTGTATACATGAGCTGGTACTGGATGACTTGCTAAAGTCCATGGTCTAATTTTTCTTTTGGGGTGACACGATGCCCTTATCATGTACGGGGCGATGCTAATTTTTCTTTGGGGTGACACCATGTCCTTATCATGTACGGGTGATGCTAATTTTTCTTTGGGGTGACATCGTGCCCTTATCATGTACAGGGATTCTAACGCTAGTAACACCTCCGAGTTGCAGTGAAAATTGCATGCTTTAATTTAGTGATGCTAGTATTAGTTTTCCAATACTTGATCTATATTAATTTGAATCAGAGAAGATTGATGCATTTACATCTTTATAGTTTGATTAATGTTATTATAATTACAGTAATTAATTATTATATGTTGATGTAGTGTAGTGCAACTAGTGCCTGATGGAATGCTTAAAAAAATAAAAAGTAAAATGTTACCAAATGAACATTCAGTCCCTACAATCATGTACTATTTTTACTTTTTTCATGCTAAAACATTAATATGTCTTATTAAAGAAGTTTGTTTTGTGTCTACTTTGCATAATGCTCATGTATATTGGTTACATTATAACTTACTTATGATGGAGCGTGTAATTATCAATTGTTTTGAATAAAGTATTCTGGAAAAACCTAGATAAGTTTGCTTTAGATGGTTGTAAAACTTTTAATATATTTATTTTAAGGATAATTTTTTTATCGTAAGGCAGATGATTCTCAAACATAACCAATTGTTCTGTTTATGTTGTTGAATGAATTTGCTTTGAATTTATGCTGTGAAACATTTTCATGAGCCCAATACTTCGTGTTTTCAGTACAGTATCTAATATAAAGGCATGATTTTTCACTCGATTTCTTGTAAGCAGGCCAGCCGAGAGGGGGTGCAGGCGGGGCAAATACCCATAGACCCGGCAATCTGCAGGGGACCTTGGCAGGTTCGGTCACCTGTGACCATCGGACCCCTGCATTTCAGACTTTGTGGGTGCCTGCCCTGCTTGGAAGTTGGAACCAATGTTCCCTCTAAGCTGCGCGCCTGCGCGGCCACGACATGACAAGAAAACGCCGCGCAGCAATTTCAATCTGCCGCACAGTGATTTTGAGTTTCAAAAAACTGATTTTGTTGTGTTTTGTCTTGGGTGACATCTGTGAAACATTTCAGGTGCTCAGGCATGAAAGTGTGCCGCTCAGGCACTATAACTTTTCGCGCACACTCAACTTTTCCGCGCGAACAAAATTTAGAGAGAAAATTGGTCCAGATTCCTTGTAGACATTGACAGGGCTTCAATTGGTGCAAATATGAAATCTCTATGACACCACAAATTTTCACTCAAATTTAGAAAAAAACCCTGGACTATATATAGTCCATGAAAAATTTTCGGGTGACCCAAAAATTCATGTTGATATTTCACCCAAATTTGTATTTAGAACCTTCAAACACCTTGCAGTGATGTCAGTGGAGTAGAAAAATCCGTCACTTTCCACCCTGTTAATGTGTCTATATTGCAAAATATAATAATGGTGGCTATATATTTTATAGATTTTCAAACCTTTAAAGCAGTCAGATATCTGATAGATATCCAAAATGCGGGTCCAGATCAATGTTCCCTCTAAGCTGCGCGCCTGCACACAGGACAAGAAAACGCCGCGCAGCAATTTCCAGCCACAGCGCAGTGATTTTGAGTTTTAAAAAACACTGATTTTGTTTGTTTTGTCTTGGATGACATCTATGAAACAATTCAGGTGCTCAGGCATGAAAGTGTGCCGCTCAGGCACTATACTTTTCCGCGCACACTCAACAAAATTTAGAGGGAACATTGGTTGGAACGCTACAAATTTGCATGTGCCACCATAAGGAAGACGCTCAAAACAGGATTCATTCATTTTTGTCAAATTATAAATTAGTTTAATAGTAAATTAAACTAATGTTGTAAACATAAAAACCATTTTCTTATGCATCTGTTAGATTTACATATAATCATTACACATTCATAATCAAATGCTCATGTAATCTATATAATTAGTTTGATGTAATAACATTAAAATATACTGAATGTAGACCTGATTGGATAGGTGATTTGTAATGAGATCCTTGACCTGCTAACTCTTGTGTACTATAAGCCTACTTAGGAAGCTAAAGAATAGGCCATCTGCACACAACAAAACTGTTGCTCAAACCACAAAATTAAGACGATACATTATATTATTATTATCTGTCCTCAGACCTGCACCAACAACTTCCAAACAAGAGTAAGGTGGCAACATAAGCTAAGACCGCCATAATGAGAAACTGAAATATGGTCAATAAATATAATTAGCTAGACCATCATAAGTGATGCTTTAGCTAATTATATTTATCAGCCAATCAGCAGCAGTTAAATTGTATAAGTATGAAATCATTTATATCAACACTAAATTAGCAGCCATCCAGCAATACATTTATACACATAAAAAGGAGGAAATTATCAAACAGTTAACCCAGGGGTGGCCAACGTTTTGCTACAAGCGGGCCATTACAAATTTTGATCAGCATGCGGAGAGATGCATTTTGGGTGCCTTTTGCACACCATTGCTTTCAACAGTAGTACAGTCATTGCAGTCACGTAACAGTAGTAACTGGTAACAGTTACAATTAAACAGCACTTTAAACTTTAAAGTAAGTTACTATTTTACTAAACTAAACACAGGAATTAAAAATCTTACTCATGACTGAACATTGTATGCATAAAGAGGACAGATAAAATTTATTTGGAAAGATGCCCCAAGGGCCACCAATCATCAGCCCAGGGCCACCAGTTGGCCACCCCAAGTAAATCAAAGCAAGAGTTACTTCAGGCCAGAATGCAATTGAGTTCTGAACAACTGACAAGCCACTTGTTCAAGCAGAACTCTATGCCAGTGCATAACAAAATAATGACTTTTAGCTCACTGAAACAACACAGAAATCTAAAACTCTGTTCTACCGAGAAAATTGCAACGCAAATACTGTCCGTCGAGCTAAATAGAGAACATTCCGAGATAGCTCCAGCGATTCAAACTCCGAATCACTGAGTGATCTTCGGAGTATAATCCGACGCAGCAGGGTTGAGACTGGACTTGCACAGCACGTCTCCTTCGATGTTGGGTATTTGGGCAACCCCAAACGATGGAGAGTAGCGAATGCCCAAGATCCCTGTCCCAACAGCAGAGAAACTCGAAGGGCTGGTCGGAATGAATGCCATGACCTCGGCAACCTTTGACTTAAGGTCGGCCAGTTCGACTTCCTTCTGTATCATAAGACCTATGAGAAAAAGGTAAAGTAATCTTCTTGACTGTATAATATATACTGTATATATATATATATATATATATATATATATATATATATATATATATATATATATATATAGTATATCAACTAACTCTTAAAAGCAGTGTTTTATCTAGACTAACTCTAAAAGCAGTGTTTTATTTAGACTCCTTTTTTTTTTTTTTTTTGGGGAATTGACTTGATTGAAGTGGATGAGACACAGTTCAATGCAAAAATCTGTGTCAGTGCTGGGATTTTTTTTTTGGGGGGGGAAGGGGGTTCCCATCAGGCCTACCTAAAACACTGCCTAAAAGTATTTGTAGAAAACTGGTGCTGAAATTAGCAAACAGAAATCAAACTTACTTAAGGCTAGATTAAAACTGTGGTCATACACAATGCTACTGATATATTAAGCATCAATAAACATACTTCCAATGCTCCATTCTGTCCGTCTGTCTGTCTGTCTGCCAATCATGGTTTTAGTCTCCCCTAGAGGTACAGTCAGGAAACTTAAAAACGCTGTCTTGTCATTATTTGAGATCAAATTTTATCGCATTACATTATTTTAGATCAAATACTGCATCAGTTGACAGCCTCGAGTACAAATCTAACCTTGCTGGATTTCAATCTGTCGCTTTGCCTCACCAAGCGCCGAAAACAAGTCCAATTTGAGACGCGTTTCAGCGCTCAAGCTGCTCTCCAGGTGAGTATTCTTATCCTGCATCGCTCCGAGCGCAGACATCAAAACCTCTGTGTCGCTCTGGGATTCACGGTACTGCTGCAGGGTCTGCTAAGTACAGGCATACACAAGCTTGACAAAGTCTAAAAAGTCTAAGCCTTTCAGACCCAACACTTCCTTTACAATAAGGATTTAAATTTATAGCCCATGATATTAAAATTCAGGCCCATATCAATTAATAAATAGCACGGCTGAAATTCCAAACAGTAATGGCAATAATATAGAAATTTAACAAATTTAACGCAACCGGTCTATCTGCATGGATATATTAATTATCCAAGCTGAATGAAGGAGATTTGATACTTAATAAGTAAGCACATTGTCTTTTCAACGCTCAAGTTCTGACCTGAGTTTCGTGCTCGAGTTGGCGTATGTAATCCTCCTTAAGTTTTAGATCTTGACAACTCTGCTTCAGTTCATTTTCGAGCTCCCAGCACCGTGTCTTGCACAAGTCCAGCGTACATTCCAACCTACACAAGACCAAACAGTTTCATTTTGAAAATTGTGTAAATTGATGCTTGCATCTGCGATTACAAACCTACATTTCATTTGCATTTAATGGTTGCCCCAAGCAAACTCAACCATCTTACATCGTGTTACAAATAAATGGACATTAAAGGGGTTAAAAGGAACAATGATAAAAAAAATAAATGAGCAACATACTGAAATTCACCAAAGATTTCACAATTTACAATTCATTTAGCTAACAAGCACATTTGCATCAACTAACAACCACTTGCTTTCAATGTTTGTAACTGAAAAAGAGGATAATAGCCAAAACTTGACATTGGAATCCATTTTTGATTTTCAGAAAAAAACAGAAGCTTAAAAAACACAGTAAAATTGACAATGAAAATCATAGTGCTTGAATGCAACTGCTTAAATATTCACTATACAATGACACTGAAATCACGGAAAAAGGTGACAGTGGTTTACAAGCATCATTACGCTATCACTATTAAATGCTAAATAAATCTACTTTTGCTTGATGCTGAAAATTTCTTAATTTTCGGAAAATTTCGGAAAATTTCCGTATTTTTCCAGAAAATAAAAATCTAAAAATTAAAAATTTATTCAATGTAACTTTAATTGAATAGCAGAAATTATTCTGGAGGACTGATAATTATATTACATTTTACACTGTATGAACAGTAGCAGACACCGTGCTATTGTTAAGATTGAAATCACTGGACGTATTATCTCAAAGCTGCATGTTTATTTTGAAATTTTAAAAACTAGTTGACAGTTATTTGTGGCTATTAAGATTTAAAGAACATCAGAACAGTACTATCACTAATTAAATATCAGTATTAAATATCATTAGCATTCTTTTCATATGAAAATGATTTCATTCACTTATGTTTCAATGTTTTGAATTTACAATAAAACTATCCTGACTTTAAATTATCATAACTGTCTTCAAACTGAGTTTAATATAGCATAAATTTATTTAAAACAAACTACAATTTTGTATTATATAAAAATATTTCTGGCACAAGACAGTAATATCTATTTTTCATACTGAAAATTTCTGAAATTTCTCGGAAATTTTCCCCAAATACGGAAAAGCTACACTGGCAAACAACTATCCTGATTTAATTATCATAACTGTTCAAACTGAGTAGAGTGACAATGTGCCAAAACAATCAAGAAAATGGGTGAATAAAACAATTTTAAAAATCACTACCATCTGCTCTCTACATCATGCAGAATGCCAGCAAGAGTAAAAAAAATCCAATCTGTCAACATACTGAATGGATGTCAATCAATATCAATATGCATTTAGACATGATATATATACAAAACTGACCACGCCTCCTTTGCGATGATCATACCTGGAAGGGCTGTTAGCTGCGTTGGCGCGTGTAGCAGCAGCAGCAGCAGCTTCCTCTGCTCTGCGTCGTTTTTCCGATTTTTCTGTCGTCAGCTGCTGCTCCAGAGTGACTCGCTGCCTCTTCTCCTCCTGCAGTTTCTTCTCTATATTGGTAAGATTCTTCTTCTCCTGCTGTCTACTCGTCACTAACTTGTGCAACCTATACAGAGCCCGTGAATTTCAGTCACTTAGTCAATATCCACATAGCTATCCCCACTTAGCACAATAGCACTATTGCTACTCCAACAATTTAATGCAACTGTGCAGGATACAAATTTTAAAAGAACTATATTTGAAAGCTAAATGACACACTTGCAACCAATAATGACATTACCAAGACTAACTATATTAATTTCTGTAATAGAGATTTACCACACTGCACCCCCTCCCCCATCGTCATCATCAATGATCATTGTGTCCGATGATGTTCTTACAGTCTGTTTTTGTTATTTCTGTTTTGATGTTCTGAGGCTTAACTCCTGTGGGATGCTTTCTCCTGCTTTCAAGTCATACATTGTTGCCAGTACTGGTACCTTAATCTTTCCATCTACTTGGTGCATTGAATAAACAAGCATTGCAAAACACACAAACACACACACACACAGGAGTGATTGCGTGGGCACATCAACAATAATTGTAAAACAGACAGGTTTTAGCCATGGCCAATGCCAATCGTGCAAACGAGCTGTACCTCAAATTCGATATCATAGGCACTCAGAACTTTACTTGTCAAATGATCTGTGCTGAAACAACGACCTTACTTCGACTGAAGATTCTCGTTATCTTGTCGTAGTTGTTGTAGTTCGGTTTTGATGATTCGCTCATTTGTCGAGAGATTGTTTATCTGAGATCTCAGTTCCTGCTCGGTGTTTCGGCTTATCTGAAGGTCGGACTGAAGACGCTTCGTGTCAGATTCCAGCCTATCCCAAAAGCAACACCACCTCATTTAACCCTTTCACTACTAGACCCTTTGCCCAGTAGGGTTCCTAAACCTCACTTTTTTGCGACCCTTTGGGCCAAAGGGTGCCACATACACACATCAATAACGCATGGCAGTCCAGAACACGGCAATAGTATTTAAACATATTGATATGACGGTTCGTTTTCCCTGATGTGTTATAGTAACCAACAGTACTGGGTAGGGTGGCTAAAGCAACAAAAGGGTTAATTACTAAGTCCTGTTTCAAAAGTATCTCAAGCAGATTAAAAAAGAACGATTTAACCAGTGATCAAGCGACAATTGTCCTTTGTCCAATGCTCGGATAATAAACTGCTCATTTAAAACTTAAATTTAGTAACTAAAGCACTGCATTTCTTACAAGCAAAATACCTTGAGCACTGTGTTTCCCGATTAGTTAAACAAGGAGCGGTGATGTTGATCGCCTTATTTCTTTTCACACCAGATGGCAGGGTCAGCGTAATCGAGCCCTGCTTCTGAATATTCGATTTGACAGCATTTTTAATTATTCCGATATGATTATTGTCCGATCGTAAGTCACCGATTCCCAGTTCGCTGTCATTCTCTAAATCGTCGGCGTCATTTTCGCACTGATCCTGTCGATTTAACGACTGCTCGAGAAATTCAAAGTCTTGCATAGCATCTCGAATTCTACCCGGCCGTTTCGATTCTCGATCTTTGCAAACATTATCGGAACCAGAAGATGATGACGACGAAGGCTTTCTACCATTTTGCACAACCAAACTACTTCGAGCCGAGCCATTGGCTACAGCATCTTCTGGAGACTGTGAAGGCAAAGCTGGAAAACATCAGCCTTCACAGGTTATGGGTAAAATTCAATTCCATAGAAAATTACATTAAAATGTGTCGTACTTAGGAAGTAATTACATCTGCCTTTCATTTTCTAATGAATACCTAATTCTCAAAGAGCTGCATCTGTAGAAACAGTGCAGCACTGCGATGTTACCACAGCAACATTATAATAGACCAGTGGTTGCGAATCTATGGCATACGTGCCACAGCCGACACTCAGAGCCTCATCTGCCGGCATGCAAATAGGGCCTAAGGCTCTTTGTATCATTGAAAACTCTCTTCTAGGTTTTTTCTTCATAAGACACATATGAATTGCTTTGCTAAACCAAAACCTCTGTATCTAGGCTTAATCAAATTTGAGCGTTGGCACTTTACGATAAATACATGGGCTTTGGGTTGAATCTTGGGCACGCGACCCCTAAAAGGTTTGCCATCGCTTTAATAGACTCTTTGGGAAATTAAAATCGTTGCTGCCTGCAAGGTATGGTTGTCATTAATACCACATCATATTTGTTCCAAACAGAGAACATGATAGGCATGAAAAGCAATTTTACTTAGTGAATCGTGAAAATATGCACCATGGAATATTGCAAAGCAGAAATTCGACGAAACTATCTGGCAAGCTAAAGATAGATAATTATCTCAGACACAGGTCTCGCATCATGCTTGAAACTGGTCCGAGGTACCTTTCAGTTTGTCATTAACTGAGGCAGAGTCCGTGAGCGGTAGGGCGTCTTGGAGGAGTCGCATGTGAAAGTGATTCTCTCGCTGCACGTCATGTTGTTTTTTCTACAAATAAACAGCATGCAGAAAATTAATCATTTGCTTTACAATATGACCCATTTCTCACAAAACATCTTACATTTATTTCATGGTTCAACTGAATTTGCTGAAGAAGAAAAGAGATGTCAGAAATATCAAATAAATACATGAAAATTCAGCCTAGCACTCGTACGACAAAGAAATGAATCTATCAAACTCATGCCGGTTACCAATCGAAATCTCTGAGAAATGCAGCTTTTGAAACTGAATCCAAGTGTTATTACTGGATAACCAACACTGCAAACAAAGAAGCAACATCCCTTTAACTCAAGTGCTAAGTAATGGTTAATGCCTTCTAGTCTCATTTCAGATCCAATATTGCCAGTACATCAACAAGTCCAGCATGAAAAAGCACTTCCCAGCAAATTTAGATTAAAACCAAATGTATTAAAACCATTGCTGTGTCTAATGAAGACATTGTTTTCCATTATTTAACTTAAGGATGCTCAATAAGTTGCCAATGTCGGGCAAAAGCACTCGATAAAGTCCTGAATTCAAAAACTATCTTTAGTTAATCAAACCAAAGCTAAAACCTCAATACCTCAACTTTAGTCTAAGTTAACAGAAAAGTTAACAGAAAGTGCTATTATTCATGACACCAAAGAGTGGACTGGAATTTTTTAATTACAGCATCCTGAGAAGAACTGCTGAGGACTGATTCAGATGGAGACAAATCGTGACTTTCAACCTTTAAGTCGAAGAAGATGGCACATGATGAAAATGAACAGAAAGTAGTGAATGCACGTGGATGTGGAATGCCTCGAGCCGTAAAAATATGAGTAAATACGAACACCTGTGCCGACTAACCAGTGTGCAGCAAACGGTCGACAGAGGTCCAGATGAAACGGAAAGGACTTGAGATCCCTGAGACGAACTCCCACTTCAATGTACAGAAACAAAAACGAAAGCAGGATCGAAGGAAGACAACCGCTTCGCTCTAAAAACAGAAACCGTAAACGATGCCTTATGAAACAAACTTAACTACATAGACATTGATAATAATTAAATATTGATACAAATTTTAGTTTGTGAAAACCCAATAGACAACGATCGGAAAGAACTAATTTCTAACAAAGTTTCTTCCACGTTTAGCCTTTCTTTTTATTTCCAACAAGGTTTTTTCCACTGTTATTTTTAACCCTTAAACTGCCGGAACCGAGTATACTTGGTTACAGTGCATATAGTTACAAAGCATCTGGCGGTTTAAGGGTTAAATTTCCAATTACAACAGGTGAGGTCATATGCTTATATTCCAGCTATACCTTGGTCATAGACACCAAATCTTCATTGTCCACAATTCCTGGCAAACTACCCCATATGCTGAGAATTTCAGTGGCGTTTTAACGGCTATCCTTTAATATCCACGTCAGCTTATTTAAATAATGCGGGTACAACTTTTCTGAAGTAGTGAAATGCATACACAGTCAAAACTTTAAAGAGCATAAGTTCCTCAATGCCAAAAGAAGCCCCACAAATAACTGATTACCAATAAACAAGCACATCACACAACAGACACACAGGGCTGAACGTCACTAAAACATCAGCATAAAGTACCTGTCTGCCATACGTACTGAACCCATACGTAGGTACTTGCAGTGAACATCAACCACTGAACGGGAATGAACAGGTAGCAGGCAACATCAGAAGTGATCGTAATGCAGACAAAGAAAATAGAAAATGCCTACAAAATCAAGAAAACTCACGTGAGAAATTCAAAATAAGCACTTCCAATACCAACAACGGCAGTTTAACGCACACAGCTTTGCACATACGTCACAAAGCCAAGAGAAGTCTTTGAAATTCATATAAAACTGCTATGCACAACATTCCTTCCAAACTGAATAGCTTCAGTCTGTGCACTGCTGAAAATTAGGAGTCTAGGCATTATTATTAATATCGGGACATAGGGGAACTAAGAAGAGAAATTAGAAAACTGAGCTACACAGTCAAAGTGTACCAAGCCAAGTTTGGCTAAGTCACCCAAGCAGTACTAGGCAGCCATGAGGCATTACCGGTAGTTGCAACAGACTATGGTCCGACCAATGTACCCGGCTCTATGTTTTTCTTTACGACACAGTATAAAGCAATACACAGCAATATTATTTTACGCTTCGCTTTTATATTTACAATATCAAATGTCCAAGTAGCTCACAAGTGCATCTGCTCATTTGCAATAATTTTGTCAGTAAACATCAGCCTAACCCCTTAAGTACCGTGGTGATGAGTGCCACTCTTCGTATATACCATAGACACCATACATTTGCTGGCAGCAAAAGAGTTAAACACATACATGCAAAAAATTAAGTAGTCATTATCGCCAATTAACCAACCCGGATTGAACCACAATACTTGAAATTTTAGTCCATTATGCTCCAAACTTGTTGAGTAAGAGCAGGAAGAAAGGCCCAAGCCAATCTTGAGCAAACTGCTGCCATTTCATACCAGCAGTAAATGATCGCACTGCAAAATTTTGTATCTGAGCGATTATTTATAATTATTATGACATGTGAACCAGGGCCTAGATTCTAAAAAAAACTGTCTTAAGATAATCTTAAGATGATTCTAAGCTTTGTTGTAAGTTTGAGACTTAAGAAGTCTTAAAATAATCTAGTAAATTCAGTTAAGGTATTTCACTTATGTTGCCAAGGTTGAAATTCAAATCATTGGCAGAACTTAAATAAGCATATCATATGAAACATTAATAAATTAAAAATAGGAAATGGGTTTCTGAAACTTCTCAGCTTGACTTAAAATCATAGACACGTCTGTTCTAGAGATAATTTTTATTAAAAAAATTGATAACACTCATAAAATTGCACCTAGACAGTAATAAACAAACAACATTCACCTGTCATCTAAAAGCTGATATATTTTCAAAGACCTACAGTGTATAGTCAATAGTAGGTACATTCTGTTGATTAAGACTTTTACAATGATTAAGACTTATACAATCACAGAGAAACTTTGTATGTCTGTTTAACATAGAGATATCACAAGCTCTTAACATAAATAGCTTTTAAAAATCATTATAATAGATAACGAGAGGATTAAATTTGTAACTAGCTTGTAGACAATTCTGTACATACATGTAGACAGGTGCCTAACCAGTGACCGCAGTGTAAACTAGCTGTGATTTGTTAAAAGGAGGGTTTTTGTACATTAATTGAACATTTGAATGCCACTACACCTATCATGCTTCAAACACCAAGAAACAAACTTTCAATAGGGTTGGTATACAGAAAAGCACTCATATTTAGTACTCTGTCACAGTGCATACTGCATAGCCAATGCAACTTCAAAAACTCTTTAAAACAACCACAATAATACGCTGGAGACATTCAAGAAGCACCTTAAAACTGAGCTATTCATTAGATGCTATGATGTAATGTGACCACCTCTCTGTACTTATATAGGCAATTTTATTTCTGTTTCATATTGTTATTGTTACGTGCCCTTGCAGTCGTTAGACATCATGTCACGTTAATCTTGTCGTTTAATAATAATAATAATAATATTCTACAGGCATAAGCAAAAAGATGAGCACAAAAATACCTTGCACTGTGCTAGATAATTAGAAAATATGGCCAAATAGGTGAATAGAAGAATTATACAATCACCAAAATATACTGTAACATTAACAAATTAGAAATACTTGATTAACAGAACCTATTCATAAGTCACAATATAGGCAAAACCGGTAATATAAGTAAATATATGTATAGGTATATATACACACAGGTAAATCTGCCTTAAACAGTCACTCACCAGACCTTGGAACTTGTAACAATCATAAGCACTTTGAAGTGCCAACCAGAATGGCCAGAGATATTCAAATCGAAATTCCAAGATGAAGTCAGCCAAAAGCACCAGAGCCCAGACAAGGAAAAATTTCAAGTACATGAAGATGCTGTAAAATTTCAAATAAAAACAGTCTGTAGAGTTACATTATATAGAATTGTGTACTATGTGTTTTACACAAATATAAGGCATATGATCGAGAATATGCACTATGCTCCTTAACATCCATACATATAATAATATATAAGGTCAAGTACAAAATATCTGCCACCTGAGTGTGCACAGAAGTCAATTGCAAAAGCCCATATGCAAGAAGACATTGCAATGAATAATGCATTCACCTACTGCATTCTATTCAATGTCTAAGCGATCGTACAATGTTGTCTGGTCCCTGTGTTTCGTTTCTGAATTCTCTGCTCTATGTCCATGCTGATATTCTGGTCAATGAAAAAACTGGAACTGGATCCAAAACTGGATCGGGGCAGATTAGTAACTTATGCAGATAAAAACAGAATAAATCTTCCAACACTGCCACTACAACGCTGTGCAATTACAATTATGCGCTAAGTGAGCAAAAATTTCGTGCATTTTTATTGCGCCTGTTGGGTAGTAACAAAGCAGATGCTTATTTTTAGGCACTTATCCAACATCAGAAAAGCTGTGGTAGAAATGCAGTACTCAGTTTAGGCGAGGGTCGATAAAATCTCTGGGGCAGCATGCATTGGTGGCTTTACTATCAAATTATATTACAACGGCGAGACGCCGATGCTGAGCCGTGGCCTATGCCGGCGGCGGTGGGAGCCCCCACTTCCATCCGCGAGTCTCTTACCTTGCGTAGATGCCGTCGGCGATTTTTCCAGGTCGTTTCAGGGGACGTCTCGGCTTTCCGGTGCAGCAGTCGCCGGCATTTCTCCTCTTCATATTCCGTCTAATGTCTGTCGTCGGATTGCTCAAAATGCTCGATGCAAAGCGACTTCGAGAAACACGACGGTGCCAGAGCAGAATTATTATTCGCGTTTTTCTCTTTGTGTGATATACTCTGCCTCCGTCTCGAAGTCTATCTCAGTCTCAGTCTCTGTCTCATTATACTCTCATAGACTCATAGTCTCGTTCTCCGAGTCTCTCTCAGTCTCTCTGAGTCTCCGTTTATTTCTCGACTGTGATGCCGTAAACGATGTAGCCACTCCGTATTTTTAAAACACGAACAATCCCATTTCGAAAATAATAATAATAATGATGGTGGATGATGATGATGATGATGATAATGATAATAATAATAATAATAATAATAATAATAATAATAATAGTCAGTTGAAACAGTAAACGGATTCAGAGGCTATCTCGATAAACTAGGTTATTGAATGAAGATGGTTACATCAGTGGTTTTCACACAGGCTTACTTAGTCTCCTAATTAAACCACTTAAAATCACATTATTATTATATTATTATTATGGCTCTTTTTTACTACTGCTATTATTATTATTTTTATTATTATTATTATTATTATTATTATTACAACTATTACTATTTTTATAACTAGAAGATGGGATATTCTCATTCCAACAGTTCAAAATCGAGTGAGTTAGGGCAGATAAAGACATTTTAACCTCCATACAGGGTCGGTCTTCACTCCCTCCCCTAACTCCACCAGCAAATCGAATGAATCAAACCAACTCGGCTACCATTGAAAATACCATCCAGGAATAATATTCCAGTCAATCTAGTGAGGTATAAATCTCTTTTTAAATAAATGTATTCTGGACAGCAGGGATATTTTTACACTCCCCTAACACTCCCAATTTGAGGTCGACACCCCCCAAATTGGTAATGTGACAATGGTATGCATACAAATTAGCTCAAGACACACCCCAACAAAAATTGAGGTTGACACCCCCAAATTCACAATCCTAGAAATATCCCTGCTGGACAGTGTTACATCATATGCCTGATACTGTCAGAATCTCAGTCTAAAATGTTATCCAAGTGGAAGGTGATGTTGAGGGTACCGGTACTGTCATAGGCGCCCACATAAATTTTTCCAGGAGGGGCAAAACACAATGATCAGGGTTACGTCACATAAATTTTTTCAGGAGGGGCAAAACATTTTAACACAATGGTCACGGTTAATATTTTAGCAAGGAGTGTGAAAGTACCGATAATTGTGAAATCATCCTGTTTTCTGACATCCTTTAAGAAAAATCTTAAGACTTATTTGTTTAGAAAATTGCATTCTCTTCTGCCTTAGATTGTTTTCCATTTATATTTTTTGCTGATGACTGTTATTTTATTTATTTTTATTGGACTATGTAATGTGCCCTTGCTCCTGACATTTTGGTAATATGGCACACAAGAAACTGTCAGTTTAATAATAATAATAATAATAATAATAATAATAATAATAATAATAATAATAATAATAATAATATTTGTATTTGCATTTTCTAGTGGGGGGCAGTGCCCCCTCTTGCCCCAATGTGCGGGCGCCCATGGCCATGGGTACTGTGCCCCTATTCATTTAAACGGACACGGATCCATTAATAAAAGTAGGGTGTCACTGTTTTTTGGCTGAACCTCCTCTACAGTATATAGATGGTTCTGGTTCTGGGGAGCTCCTGCTGAGAACAAATGTAGCATCTTGTAGCTGAGCAAGTTGGCAACAATGCTACATCAACACAGAAATAATGTACCTAATGGTTTAAAGAATGGTAATGGTTGATTTCATGGACATAAATATGCCTAAAAAATTTTACCGCTCAAATCTATAGCATGAAAGAAAATACAAAAATTACAAAATATCTTTCTGAAATTTCTTAAAAATAGCTGTTACAGTCTTCAAGTACAGATTTATGTCTTATAAGTTCTACTTTACATAAATTCAAAAACATCAAACAGTGGGCAAATCAAAATGCTAGATACAAAAGAACAGGTAGTATGTAAAAATGATTCCAGTCATCAATCATATACAGTGTATCTATATAAAATTCTTTCAAGACAACAATAATATGCATGACTCCGCATAACAAAATACATAACAACAATGCCATCATTCAACAAATACAATATGTAGCAATAATGAATGTTCGGTACTTGGCAATTCATAATCGTCAAATGTTAAGTCAACTAACATTAAGAAGTAGTATTGCAATAATTCTTGCACTAAGTTTTGTCATGGTACATTAACACAATCATTACCTTATGCTATCATTACCTTATGTAATTATAATATAGGCCTGTGGCCGTGATTACACACATTTTCTGTAAAGAATTCGACAAATAAATAAAGTGATCTCAAAGCTTACCACCAAGTTACTGAATCAACTGAACTTTTGAAACTATGTTGCAGTGAGCACTATTGCAACCCAAACAATCTATCAATTATAATGGTTGAATGACAAACAGTATAAAACAATATCACCCTACAACATACATTAGTGTTTGCTTTTTTAGACAATTTTTAAAGTACACTGTACGCTGCACAATCAGTGATAAAAATGCCTTGTAAAATGCTCTGAGTTAAATTACGATGATGGTAACTTCTCAATGCAATATTTTAAAGCCTCTGAAGATATCTGATGTTCAATTTTCAGTGATGTTCAAGATGTCTGATGTTCATTTCAATTCTTTCCAGAAAATTCATCCCAAATTTCCATAATTGCACTTGTTTAAAGTCTAGACTGCAATAAGCCAAACTGATGAGCAGACAATCACAGAAGTATAAAATAAATCACAAACTGCAATTACGGAACAAATAACTAGAAACTGTCCACAAATCAAAACAACATACTTCATATACCGGGTAAAATTGCAGTGAAATGACATTAAACGTTAACTATACATATGAAATTTGAATTTCTAAAGACAGTTGCTAAATTTAAATTTGAAAATGTTCAACTAAATAGACAGCACTGTTAGAAAAGCTTCCCCTCATTTAAAAAAATGAGAATGCCATATCTTATATGGCATATCGGAGATCACTTTATTTTGAGCAGTTTGAGGTTAATGCTTGTCTGCTACAAATCATATGCCACGCTTAAAATTCACAAAATATCTGCATATCTATATCAACATTCATACCGAATGTCAGTGGCGGCTCTATGATTTGGCAAGTGAGGGGGGCGTTGGGGTGGCAACTACTAATCATGGGGGGCCAACCATTTGTTGTTTAATGTATGCAGCATTAAGTATAGGGTCCCAACAGGGGGTCACTGGGGGGGCCAAGCACTCAATAGAGGGGCACGGGTCCCCTGGCCCCCTCCGGTGGAGCTGCCACTGCAGAATGTCGACACTATTCTCTGCAATTCAATCGATGCTAAGCAGAAGATTATGAGGCAAGTAACCATTGTTGTTGCCAGGATAAAATCCGGTGTCCTGAATAACAGGATCTAAAAAGTTTAAATTGACACCGCTAAGACTTTGTTTAGAATGTGAAGGAAATTCCTCTTCCGTTGTCTTTGCTGCGCTAATTGGGCAGCTGTCGTTGACAGCCAACGCTTCTGTGCCGACAAGTATATCATCAGTCAGTGACTGGCCCTCACTTAGGGTCGCCAGAAGCTCATCGAGGTGGCTAACAGGAGGCACAGACTGTGTGCTGTTTGAATCGAGTTCTCCTGGTTGATGGTCAAAGCAAACCAGCAGAGTTGGATCTTCATTCCGGCTGTCGGTTGTACTTCTGCATGATTCTGGTTGATTTCTTGGAATAGATACCGCTGTTGTCGGTATCTGCTCTATCTTCGTGTATCCAATATCTGAGAAGCCGCTGGCAATGGGAAAATGAAAATCGTTACAATAGTCAACTTTACCGTCCTTTGTATCACTAGCCAAACAGTTGCCAATGTTCTCTGGCGTGTTTCCACCTTTCATCCAATTTATCTCTTCCGGGAGAATATATTGTGTCGGGTGGGCTTGAGGCTTCACATCTACGTCCACATTGGGCACAATCCTGTATGAGGTGATATCAAGAGCACTGCTGTCACTGCCATCATCATCCTCGATTGTTTCGATACCAGTAAAATTCTTTTGCTGGTAACAGTTTCTGCCTCTATTGGTATCCATTTGGTCTTTCAATTTGTCATTTATTTCCAAAAGAAGCGGCAACATAGCTGGAGAAGATGGTGGAAAACTGTAATGGCCGCTGTCGTGAGAACCAGTGCTCACTTGGCTCGGCTGTCTCCAATACTGCACCTGAAATTTTACAATATCGGTACTTTATTGTACAAATCTGTCACTGCTCACTGTAACAATTAAGATAAGTATAGTTTTTACAGCGGGAAGATAGAAGAGTGGTAACATCATTGGACTGTAGAGCCAACGGAAGCGAGTTCGAGACTCGCAGGAGTCCTGGGTTTGACTCGGCCTTCACTCAATTGCAGCGGTAAAATGAGTAGCAATGGCAACATTGCAAAGGTAGCCATAGGTTCGGCGGAAAAGGCTGGCCACTGTTCGCTGGTGAATGGCTGACACCTATGGGCTGATGGCCACAAAAAGGGGTCAGCACCGGACCCTGTTGGCACTGAACTTATGGGTGAACCTTTACTTCACTTTTATAATTTTCACATTTTTATAATTTATTTTAAAAGGAATTTAAATGAATTGCTCAACTAGAAGTGCAATACAATAAATTTGTCATACCCAATTACCCATGATACAAAAATATGGCAGAAGGAGAAAGAGTGGCATGCCTCAATAATACTACAGAACTAAAGGAAATCCAGATTTGTAAATAGTCATCATAAAACTTTCTCACCAAACAACAGCTACTGAGTCGTTGCAAAATGTACTAAGGATCTACAAATGAAACTGGTAGGAGACAACTTTCTGTTGTAGGACCAAAATGTATTGTACTTTACAGCGATCAGACCAGGACTGTGTAATTAACTTCTGACATTGGTCTGCTCAGGTGAAGCTTTCACAACATTTAGATCAAAAATCAAACCTCACTTGTTCTACATGTAGCCTATGTGCCATAACCAGAATGGGAAAAATCAGAATGACTTATTGGATCTGACCAGAGGAACTAACAATAAATTCTACTTTGGAGCAACCACTGACTTATGTCAAATGCATAACTAAAATGGTACTATAGAAGGACTTTAGCTAGCTAGCTTGCTAGTCAGTTAGTTTAACCATGACTTAACAATTCATTATGTTACCTCAGTGTGACCTTTAAGCACTGGTACCTCACTCGAAGTGCTCGACAGCTGAAACTGAAAATTAGACACAAACACATCTTCATTAAATAAATACATTTCGAGAAAATGTATGCGTTCTCAGCAACTACAACTGTTATAAGTAGTATCAACAAATATGACTCCTTGATCAAGATATCGCAGCATTATCTTTGAAAAGAAATTACATTCAGGTGATATCATCTCAATACTACTACACAACTTTCCAGTCACAAGACCGATTCCAGCTGCCTAAATCTCATGGGGCACAGAGGGCACGTGCCACCCCAAAAATCTGTTTGCTAATTTCTTGTCATGGCAAAAATCTGAAAAATTATAAGGATAATAAATAAGCATTATCTTTTCTTCCTTTTCAAGAATTTCAACTACAAGCATTTGAAGGGACTTGCAGGGTGGGTGAGAGTGAGACAGGGCAAGGCAGAATGGGAATGAAGTCAAAGCACCCTCAAACTGAAATTCTGGATATGCCCCTACTCCAAGCAGCAAAATCTTTCAGTTGATAGAAGCAGAGAGCTGTTTGCCAAACTCAATTTAAAATGACCTGTAAATATACAGGCATGACACTTACTCTTTGCTGTGGTAGACTGACTTTAAATCCTGACGTTAACTTTTTCCGGTATTTGTCGCAGCAACTGAAACAAACAAATGTTTACTGTCATTCACTCAAGAATGAAAAAGATCACTCATATAACAGCAAATACCTTGACTTCGTAATATAGGTAATTAACAGTTTACAGATCCTTCTTCTTTCGACTTTCACAAATGTCTTGAATGCACCACTGATATTCACAATCAAATGTCATTCAGTAAATTCTCCATTAAAGTAATGAAAACCTAGTTTCATGGCACCCACCGGAAAGTCACATAGAGACCAAAGATAACAACCATGGATGCAAGCAAAACTCCGACAGCTATTCCGACAATTTTTCCAGGCGTAAACCCTAGTAACACAAAGAATTATTATTAAAATAACGTTAAGTCTTCAAATATTCTGGCAAAAATACTTCTTCATTCCAATAACAAAACTCCAACCTAGGTGGCATTCTGGGCTAAAAACTGGGGCCATGGAAATTGCTGACCTTGGGGTCCATTTGTCACAGTTGCAACATTTGTGACCAATTTGATTATTAAGCTGTGGTCTAGTTTCAATACAATATACATTAGACAGACTATAAAGACAAATTACTTAAACAGTAACACACACACACACACACACACACACATACAGTATAGTATATGCTGTTTAGAGACCCATAAAGTTTATTTATTTGCAAGAGACCCTGGAAATTTTCCATGCCATTATAAGGCCAATATGGCCCGCCCATCACACCCTTTATAGTGACAAAAAAGTCACAGAATATAGTATTCATGATTCTACGTGTATAAGCTCCAATACATACATATATATATATATATATATATATATATATATATATATATATATATATATAGCAGATTTCCTAAATTAAAAGCCTATCAAAATGCAAAAAAATTTTGAGAGTTGTCAGTTTAAAGGTAGAGAGAAATACTTTATGACTTAACGGGCAAAGAAAATTCGTTAATGTTATGAAGAAGTAAAATGCCAGAGAGTCAGTACATGGCTGGTGTGTTCTTCCGTAGACAGATTCAGAAGGTTTGCTTGATCCCTGTCTTGAATTGCTCTTCATCCAGACCCTGTACGTTGCATGGGGATCAAGTCCTTTCAGTGTAAAACCTCCGTCACCATGACCGGAAATTCTGAGATGATCCAGGTATTTGAAAATGACTACAGACTGGCTTTCAGCTGAAACAGTTACCATACAAGATGAATCTACTGAGCTACTGAAGTAGCCTGTTGGAGTTTTGTCGCTATACAAATTTTTTTAGCACTCTCCCCTCAAGTTATAAAGCTGATGTCATCGCTGACTGTACCACTTGGAACAGAAAACAAGAGAAAACAAATCTGACTCAATCGAATAGATCTGACGTACACGTGCACTGATTTCAGATGATCCACAGGACAGTAAAAGATGGTGAAAGAACGGACACAGGCACTGAAATCACTGTAGCGTGGCTCCTTCCAGCTGACTTGCAGCTCGCTGTGCTTCCCAGCTGGAACTGAGATCTTGAGTCCCTCGGGAGCATCAGGCACTAAACAAAATCACATTGGAATAGGGCACTCTAGTAAATCAAATCCATTGCACATTTAAGTAAATAAGTAAGCAAGCAAAATATTGTGGATCTATATAGCACTTTCGAAAGTAGTACAACAACAGATGATTAATTATTCTTAGGTGTTTATAGCCTTTCCTAAAATAGCTATGAGAAAGGCGAATGATCAGCCAGGCAATGGTCTATATATTTGAAGGGCAGTGAGGCTAGGTTGTTATAGCTATGGAGGAAATTATTCTAGAAAAAGGTCCACAGTGGACCAGTTCATTATAGTTACTTTGAAATCCAGTTAGTATTCAAGTGACGGTGAAACAAAATGGTCATAAACCCTCGGTGGCCCAGCTAAAAAAGTGTTCTTTACTTGCCCACCCTAGGCCAATCTGGACCTGAATTCTCTAAACCCATTATTGGCAGAAAATTCTCTATACAAGTGATTCAGACTACACAAGCAAGTAATACACTTTCCCGTTGTCTAGTCATCACATGATAATCACTAACTGTTCGTATGTCTTTGCTGCTGAATATACTTGTACTGTTAGTGAAGTCAATTTTGCATTCGCATATAAGCGTTTGTGTATAGCCAGACGCAAGTCATATGCAAAACGCATATGCTACACTAGCATAGCAAATAATTGCAATTGTCATAATAATAACAGCGGTATTCACACCTATTATACTCATGATATTATGATATTATATTCATGAAGACAAAGAACAGACCGACTGCCCAGCGACGCGCAGCATGTCTGCATCTAAACTACCAGTATGCGCACGTCTTATACAGTGTATTGACCATGCCTTTCTTGTGATTGTAAAATATAAAAATTTCTGGCAAGTTTTCCTCATCAACCGTTGCACACACACACACACACATATAATGGCGCATTGTTGAAATAGATATGACTGGTTTGCTCTTTTGAGTGATGCATGAAACTAGTCCACAACTGTCATGGAAACCAGACATTCAGCAGAAGACTTCCTCTTCAAGTGTCATGTATTGCTTGTTAGCAACCACGAATTTCCACTCCTCTCTGTTTTTGGTTTTCCTTGTCAGTTCAATGTTGTCTTTAGTTTTTGTTGCTTCTCTTAGGCTGTCTGTATACTTTATTCTTTGTCTTCCTCTTGCTCTTCTCCCCTCTAGTACAAGACTACTCTTTGCATGTTTCGCTTGGTGGCATTTCTGGGGGAGTTTCATCACGATTCTTATGCAACAAACCTACATATGAGAGATTGTGTTTTGGCAGCTCCTCAGTTAGGAAAAATGATGAAAAAATTGTAAAGAACAAGGTAAAAGTCATAGACAGATCAGGGTCAACTGGAGAGCATAGTCTAAATAGTAGATTCTTATTTAGGCTTATTTAGGCCAGGTGATTCACACAAAAATTTCATTTCTACAACTGCAATGAAGTAACTAAAACGTTTTCTCCCAGTTCAAAGAGCAAAAACTGGTTTACAGAGTAAAAAAGTCAACTTAACATATTTAACGGTTTCGAATTTATCCAACGAATTGTAATGCACGGGTCCGGTTGGATACATACATTACAGCCAAGAACTGTTTATGAATTCTGTTACTAACGTTTAGTCAAAGAGTAGCTTCTCAAAGACCACTTTATGCCTGAATAACCACTGCCTGAGAACTTGACACTTGCACCAAATTGGAAATTCTTAAATTCTTCATCAACAGTGAGATTGAAATCACGATGCAATGGATTATTGATCGTTTGCCACTGAATGGGAGTCTAAAAGAAAATCACATAAACCTGTAGACAAATTTGTTTAACATTCTTCATTTCAAATGTGACTGCACGATGCCCTCCTGGTATAAAACTAAGTAAGTGAATATGCAAAATCATGTGAATTTTTATAGCGCCTTCAAAAGCAGGTACCTCAGTAACTGCTGCTTATTCCTAGGTGATTAATATACAGTTGAAATAGCTATAGAAGAAGCTTAGTGATGCACCAGGCAAGGTAAATTCCAGATATCAGTTAGAGTGGGAGTGGGGAAGCAGCAAGAACAGACTATGAAAATATACTGAAAGAGAAGTGATTTAACTATAGATTTCATAGTACTATAGTATCATTGTATTATATGTAATGTGCTCTCTCTCTCTCTCTCTCTCTCTCTCTCTCTCTCTCTCTCTCTCTCTCTTTCCCCTCAACTGTGTCTGAAAATGGCAAAAATGTACCAATGGCAATGAGACAGTGGTGTAACAGAAGAAGACATCATCACAATACTGCAAAATTAAAAGACAAACTAAATCTGTTATAGGCCTATATTCCATTTAATACAGAGAAAAATTGTGCAATGCAGGGGAAGCATGGCAAAATGAGACAAGAAGCACTTAAACCATGAAAACACTTATGAGAAAAGCATGAAAACAAGACATGCTGCAAGTGATGAAATAAATGCAACTAATGCATTTATAGCTGCCCATAAGCGTAGATCACCGAAATGGAGCATACAATTATTAATTTCAATTTAAGATTTTTTTACTTAGTTAGGTTAGGTTAGGTAAAAGTCAATTTATATAGCACAAAAACATGAACGAAGAGTCAAAGGCTAGAGTGCTTTACACTAATTACGAGTTCTAGAAGAAGTATTAGTATTTGTGAGAATTCATTATTATGAATGGCATGGTTTGATTCATATATGATAATTCCATCTCAAGTTTGTATTCATATTTTTTATTTAAAGAAAACCACTTCAATTGCTATGTACCGTACAATGCGTATCATCAATACTGAATATAAAATTGTAATTTTTCTAATTAGCCTCTTTCAACACGGAGATAGGTAACAGCAGGAAGCATGGTACCTCCTTAGCTTCCCCGGCAGTCACCCATCCACTCGCCACACAGCTTAACTTCAGTGACATCAAGCAGCAGATCATTTTAAGTACAATGTTTTGAGAACTATCAAAATAACAGGTGGTCATAATGGGCCTGTCGACACTAAGGAGTAATGAATGGGGATATGCTCCTACCTTGCATGTCTGGTGAAAGTCAAGAGGTTGACACCAAAACAACATAACAGATTCAATTCCTCTGTCAAAAGAGGGCTTTTGGACAAACCAATCGACTGAAACAATCTTGTCCTGTCCTTCGGCAATTACCTCGATGTCAAAAAACAACTGGTCATCTGAAACAAGCACTTTATCATATTAAATCAATAAATTTCTTTGTTAAATCAACAAAATACAGATATTACTGTCATGCATCAATAATCAACCAAAAATTATCTAACCAAAAAATTATCTAACAACTAAGCATTGTCAATAGTCATGTCTCCCTCCCCATTTTCCCATCATCATCATCATCATCCTGACTTCTGAAGCTCATATACTAAAAAGAGTCCAACAGTCATTAGTAAATACATCTATTTAACTCCAAAGAATGTATCTGCAGCTTCAACTCTGCAATGGGGCCAAGTAGAGCAGCAAATAAATGTACAAACTCTGCTTTTTGACCAATAATGCACCCTAGTTATTCAATTTCTAAAACACTGTGGTATCAATGGAGAGGTACTACAAAAGACCAGGTCCAGTGTCTGAGATGTAAGTTCAAACATGCTTAAACAGTACCGGTAATTCTTAGCATTCGAGAGACTTACGTGGAAAAACCAAAAGTCACTATCGAGGGAAAGCCAACAAACGCAAAGGCATAAAATTTGGTCATAATCGAAACCACCTAATACAAAACCATAGACTTCAGGCAAAAACTACCGGTATGTACAGAATCTCTTTTAGTCCTATGGCTAAAAGACTGTGACAACATTTAACATATAGATGAATAATGACGAAAGTATCTCTGTCGGATTGCAAAGCTAAGAATACACATTCAGCTAAAATCCCACCCCATCCAGTATCGTACAGAATACCAAAATGCCAAAAATGTACAACTGACCAGAAGGAACATGAATGGCTAGCGATGGAAGCAGAGCAGAACCAATTTTATTTTGTGAAACTATCAACAGATCGCTTGTAAATCCCGTCCACGTCATCGCAGTACTGTAGCAGGAGTGGTCACACCCAGGATGTACAGAAGAACTAAGCATAGTTCTGTTGAACACATAATAGTGAAACTCTGACCCACAGTAATTCTTCTCCGATATTGGCTGAAATTAAAATACAGTATGTCTTGTCTATGATGGTCACGATTTACTGAGAAACATATCCAAGAACTAGGTGAAGCCTAGTGTTCAACCAATCACAGGTGATGATTCAACACTGTGCAGCCATCGTCTGCATTTCTGTATTATTTCGCATTAAAGCAAATCTCAAAACTCTAAAATTTTCAGTTTATATGCATTGACTGTTTCTAGAAACAAAGATTTAATTTATGTACATACATACATACATACATACATACATACATACATACATACATACATACACACACACACACAAACACATACTGGTATAAATACGTGCATGCATACATACAATGTCTTTATTCAGAAACCATGACAGAAAGCAAGGTCAAACAACAGGCTTATCACAATGCCTACCTTAAATGTTCAAACTATGCAAAAAAAGAAATTCATTTATCTACATTTTAGTCCTAAATATAACATTCTTATAATAAAGTTTGGCAAATTAAAATGATTGCTTTAATCATGGGTAGACTTTAACAAACAAGTGAAGCTTGAGTTTGAAAAAGGAAGATAAAAGAAATTAATTGCATATAAATAGGTAATTGCAAGATAAAGTTCAGCAAGCATAACAGAGAGCTGTAAAAATATGAGAAGAAAAGAAAAACTGTAGAGGATAAAAAGTTATGAAGCAAACAAAGACTACAGATAGGATGAGAAGAAGAAGAAGAAGAAGCAATGAAATGTTAAAGGCAAAAGTATAACCAAACAAGATTTAAATGGATTGTACCTGAAACAGTTACTGTTCTCAAGGATAAAGAAAGAAAGTAAACACAGCTTAGGATAAAGGTTCCTAAAGATTATATGGGATATAGAAGATAAAGCTACTATAACTTAACTTATTGGATATTGGATTTAACAATGGGAGACGAAGATTCAAATCAAATAGCGACCATCAACTGACATCAAGAGCATGACTAAAATGGCGCTATAGAAGTTCAAAGATGACGACTATGATGACGACTATGATGACGACTATGATGATGATGATGATGATGACGATGATGATGTTTATCATTCTCAATAAAAGGTCTCAAATGACTAGGACTTTACCTGCCAGTAAAGAACAAGCATTCTGTCAGCAATATTAACAGAATAGAAGTTTGCCATAACAAATGGATTTTCGCTTGGCACTAGAATAAAGAAACAGACTTGATTGATCAAATCAAAATCATCATCACAATTCAAATGCAACATTTGCAGAAGAAGTTGGGATATTACCGGCACGTCATAAAAATATTCAGTGTCTGCTCCTGATCAAACCATCTGTGATATTCTCTCCCCTCCCCATCCCTTCCTGGATTCGCACCACCTTATCCATCATCACTAAGATGGCATTTTCAAAATTCATTAATTCCTGTCAACCTCAAGAATAATCTCACGGTATTCAGATAATTCGGAAGATATTTTGATGTTCAACAGCGCTGCAGACTTTCAAAACAAATGCATATTTTTTCAATCAACATCTACAAAACTTATTGAAAGCCTTTTAGCCACTAAAAGGGTTAGAAAGTGAGCAGGGGTGAAAACGTCAAAACCCTTATATCAGAAAACTATAATGATACTTATTTGCACACCAAAAATTAAAGCAAAACATGTTAATTAAAGTTTGTTTCAAATCTGTTGATAGGTTTACAATAAAGCACGATATATTGGTAAATTTGTCTGATTACTACACTTTCCTGGTTTAGTGCTATATATTACAGTGATTTCCACAATTCTGACGATTCTAATTTAATAATTTACAAATTACCAGATATACAAATATGCCATTTGCAGCAAACACACAGTGTGAGTTATGGTGAAAATGATTTGGAAAAAAGTCAAAACTACAAACAGTTCAGATATTTCCATTTCGACTGGACGTTATGTAGTTCTAAAAAAACTCATGTCTCATTTCTTCAAATCAATGTCACCGTAACCTCAATAATAGAATTTCAATCGCTAAGCTAAACTGCAAAAGTTCCTTTGATAAATAAACTATTCAGGTACATAGACAATACCGGCAGATGCAGATAATAGTGTGGAGAATGCTCGATCGCTTGAGAAACCGCGCTCTGACGGAAAAGCGACAATCGAGATGGAATATTCAGTGTACGGCACAGCCGATACATTTAGCCAAGTGTCGTTGACAACAGTAAAGTTGCGAACCTAAAGAAGTTCATAATACAACTTGTCCTAATCTACGGATTTCGAAAAAGCACTTATAAACATGTCAATAAAAAAGTAAAAGTTTTTGATTAATTAATTAATTAAAATTTTTTAATAAAATGAATGCATAAGTCATTCATCCCAATAATGTTAAAAGTAGGGCTGCAGATATTAACGATTAATTAATTGATTAATCGTTAAAATTTCTTTAATCGATTAAAATTTCTTTAATAGATTAATTTTTCGATTAGATTTTAATATTTTCTTAACTTATTTACTTGAATACCTACTTAGCTTACTATATTAATAGTAATGAAAGCAATGCTGCAATTAAGCATTTAAGAAGAGAGATGAGCAAGCACTTTTGTTTAGTTTTTAATCTAACTGCAGACGGCAAAGTAGACAATATGCAGAGTTACAATGCCAGGAGATCAGCTAAAAGCTATATGTAATTATTTTAATCAAAATTAATCAAAATTAATCGATTAAAAGTTTTTTCGATTAATCAAACAAGAAAATTTTAACGTTACCAGCCCTATTTAAAAGTAATCTCTGTCAATTTTCTGTTGCATGCTTCTCAGAGAACAATCATTATAAAATGAGATATTTGTTAATTTAACTTTTTATATATAAAAAATCAGATGTGAAACCATAGAAATCTAAATAAAAATTTGCAAAAATAACCAATATAAATATATATATATATATATGCAATCTCAACAGCATAGATTTTTGAACAATAAAGTAAGGCACTTCAGCTGCAACAGGCTTATCAAATAATGGAAGAAAATAAAAATAGGCCACAGTGCAAATGACAAAAATCATAAATTAGAGCAGAGCCCACCTCCCTCTTGGAATGTACAACAACATGGTAAATCACAGGCACTCTTTCAACAGTGGGTGCACGCCATTCAATGGACAGCGCTTTTCCATCTTCCGCAGAAGTGTTTCGAATGATGGTAGGTGGCTTAGGTTTAACTAAAAATCAGCACAAAACAAATAAAATCCTACGCTACAGTAACAACTCAACAGCCGAAAAAATATTTAACACAACTTAAATATATAGCAACTCATTTAGAAAGCTAATTATTCCAAAAATTGATGCAAAATGGTAATTTCAACATTGTTTGAATGTAGCTTGCTTACGGTTTAGAATATTTTAAATCAAAATCAAGGTGGATGTGGTTTCCGCAGAACCTGAAGGCTCAAGAGGTGACAGAGGGATAAGTGATATCAAGGAGCAAAAATCAAACCATAAATAAACTTAATAGAAGTAGAGAGTGCAAGTGGGAAAATGAAACAGATGGGATATGAATCAGAGAACCAATGGAAACTTCCAGATTGCAGAGAACAGGGACAAGGGTAAGAGGACCTCTAAATATAATTATAATCAATTACACAATGGCATTGAATACATTCAGTTCCTAAGTTCATAATGTTTGACTACATAGGTGATCAAAAGTTGGAAGCTTAGCAGCATGACGGTTTGCAATGTGGATATTATTTTCAAGTCTTTGGTTATTGACTGAATTAATGCAGCGGTGAATGGGAGTTAACTTCTGTAATTGTGACTGCTTCAGCTACTGTATTCTTAGTCATAATCTCATAGCAAGAATTTGCACACAATGCATATCTAATATACCGGGTATAGATATATTTACATATTATATTTATAGTTCATATATATATATATATATATATATATATATATATATATATGACAGATTGTTAGCATGAGATGATTATATGATTATATTCTAGATACCAGTGAAGTCTGCATGCAGCAATAAAAGCTCCATTAATTTTTAATAAAAAAGATATATATATATATATATACACATATGCATACAGAAGGTACACTTGTCCACAAACTGCTCTTTATCTATCCAACTGCATAGCACAATATACATAATTATTACCGGTGGATGTTAACTCTACTGTGAAAGAGTACGTCAAGTTTTTTTCACTGCTTCATTATACCTATTACCCGTAATTACCCTGTAATGTACTGCAACATAGCAATGCTGTATTATACCGTACCAATGAGCTCAGGATTTCGACACTCGACCACAGACGAAATATTAGGCGTCTCAACACCCCCCACAACAATTTTGATGCAGTATTCCTCCTTCATCGTAAAACTTTCTGACCGCCAGAAACATTGTTCTGAGGGCGTTTTTGGCCTTTCTGGGCATTCAATCCAGTTATCACCATCACTAAATATGAAGAAGAAACATCAAGAAAGTTGGTATTAATAATATTTCAGATGTCAGCATTAAAGTTGACAAGAATGTCATGAAATTCTAAAGTATCCAATTTTCATATGTCAATTACTTAAATACCTATGGTTGACCAACATGCGGGATCCTATTCCCTTAGGTCAACCCTTTTCTCAATGATAATTCTTTTAGGTACCGTGGCATTGGTCAACAGGGCGCGATTTGTAGGGTGGGAAGGGCGATTCCCCCCCCCACTGCCCAACTGCATCCCCCCAACTGCTACATCCCTTCACCACTATATCCCCCCACTGCTACATTTCCACAACAACTACATTCTCCCAAACTCTCCCCCCAAATACCCCCCCCCCACTGCTCCAGTCACAAATCGCACCATGCTGGTCAAATATGTTGTTATCAATCTATCAATAACTATAGCAACTCTGGTGTCATTGTGCAGTAGAGACTGTTCAGATTAAGACAATTTCGGTTTATAATAATCGCATGTATCTGCAGTCACCAGATTTCAAAACATCGTCACTTGGAAGTGCCAAAAGCACGCTGGCATGAATGCTAAAAAAATTGTTGGTAGTATGACAACATTTTTGCTTAGAGCGCCCTACACAGGTCAGGAGATGGTATCTGTTGACACCCACCCCCACCCCTCTCCCACAGATTCAACGGTGTCAGCACTCGATGAAGCAGAAATCAACACTAGCGATAAGATTGATTTTTATGTAAAACGTTGTTCAACATGAACTCGTCAATTTATAGCATAGAACAGTCCCTGCGTTCACTCATTTAAAGGACATAAGTACAGTCAGCTCAGATACTGACTCAGAAAATAAATAGTGTGGTGCTCTAAATGCAATGTCATTAAGCTCAGTGTTTTTCAATTCAGGACTGTCCTCACCATCATTATTATTACTATGTACGGATGTATGAAGTAAAAGAGACCTATTCTACAGTTTTTTCACCATCCTTATAAATACAAATAAATATCATAGATTTCTTTGGAATCGATTACCACGAAGCTTGGGTTCATACGGGCGCCTTTTACCAGCCCCTGGAGTACAAGTAAACTGCACCCAACTGTCTTTCTTATCGTCATAGCAGGGATATTTTTACACCCCCCTAACAACCTCCCCCCATTTGAGGTCGACACCCCCAAAATTTAGTAATGTGACAATGGTATGCATGTAAAATGCATATTGATTAGCCCTGAACACTCCCAAATGGAGAAGGACACCCCCAACTTTTATCCTCAGATGACCCTTTTTTTGCTTGTCAGACTTTTTCGGAAGAGATTTCCAAACTCCGACACCCTCCAGATTTTCCCGACACCCCCTCCCCAAATTCACAATCCTACAATCCTAGAAAATAATCACACACCTCCAGATTTTCCCGACACCACCCAGAAATTCACAATCCTAGAAATAACCCTGCATCATAGTGCTGTCATCGCACGCTTTGACTGTTTCAATATGGATCTCCACGCCTCTCAATTGGCTGCCTAACTGCACATATTTTAAAATAAGTCTACACTATAAATTAGGGATCGTATACCCATTGCATTGCAAATAGCTGCTAGCTTGTACCGGTAATCAGAGGCGTAGCTAGGGGGCGGGTGGTACATATGTCCCAGGGCACCAAAATCGGGTTTGTGGTAGCAAAAAATCTAAAAGAAACATCAATTTAGTTGTGACAACCTTTTTTGCTTCTCAGGGTTTTCATGAAGTTGAGGGTTGGGTGCCATCGGTATGCTTTGTCCCCGGGCGCCGGACACCCTAACTACACCTCCGCTTGTAAAACAATAGAATCAGAACTGGAATAACTAACCCAGGATGCTGCCACAAAAGCTTCTGCCTCACAGACCGTATTGAAGTCATATGTTTAGTCTGGGTCGATGCATTTGGACCCCACGAGCAGACTAAAAACTCCCAATTTTCCACAGTGCACCCAGATCAAATATGGCATGAGAGGAATTCCTACAAAAATTAAAAAACAAAATCGTTCGGGTCATTCGAGTACGTCTTCCTTTACAAAGAGAAACTGGAATCACTGATAGAAGGCTATTATAATTAGCACTCAATTTTGAAATGTTTCACTCAATTTCTACCATTAAAGACTAGAACACTGTAAAAAACTACTGTAAAAAACTAATTCCAATCCCTAAATTTCTACTCCCAACGTTGGGGAGTTGTCCTCATCCAGCAAGGCATTAAACCCTCCAAGGAGTCCAAGCCCACCTCCAAATCAAACATTGCTCATGAGCGATTGTCAAATCCTCAAATCACTTTTCTAATGTAAGATTCCAAAATGCAAAACTCATATCAAGTATTCATGAAAAATTCTTATATCTATGGACAAAAATTGCACCTACTTCTGACATTCACAGACTGTGCATTCTGAAAATAATAGCCACTGACGTTGCAGGTGGGAGGGAGTTCACACGAGAATCGTCCATTATTTTCAACCGTCACATTTGGAAGACTAAATTGTGCAGTTTTGTCGGTAATGGCTTGAATGTGCGGATACTTAAAATCCATGTTATTATGGCGAATATACAAATCCCTGGCACTGCACGGTCCACTGTACAGTGACGTCAGCGTGCAGTTGAGAACAAGAGTATCAAATTCTATAACTTTGGGATTATCGGGCTTCATTTCTGTCAAAATAAAACAGCAAATGTCTAGCCTATTGCCATTAAGGCACAGTAAAAGTAATGTTTTAAATATAAAATGATATATAAAATAAATAAATGAAGCAAGAAATGTTTTAAAATCAAAGTGTGGATGAATGAAAGCCTTAGTTCATCTGGTACATACCAACTGGTCCTGGGTGATCCAAGAACCCAAAAGTGATTGAGTTCAGTGACAGGAAGGCAATCACAAAACTGATAAATATTGAAGTTCCCACCATCTTAAACATATCTCTCCCTCCAATATTATTGACTCATATTTTTGGCAAACATATCTGCAAAAAATCAAATTCATTTCTTAGAATCGATGTCAAAAAACTGCATTAGCATAAATATTTAGCAATTGCGGTTTCAAGAATGCATACAAAAAGTTAAAAAGACAGCAAATATTACAAATGTCGCCACAAAATGTGAATCCTGATAACATTCAAAGCCCATATATAGAAATTATCAGCACCAGTATTAGTAAGCATGGCAACATTACCTAAACAACATGACAAATGGTTTGCCAAAAGCTCCACAATATCAAGAGAACCCGCAAAACATTTGCACTAGATAGAACTGCACGTGCATAAATTGCAATCAAGTTATTTTTTCCCTGCATTATCTAAGCAGCATGACAACATTTTTTCAGACTCATTAATGATGAAGCTAAAAACAGAAAAAACGTGAAGTTATCATAACTGATAATCATAAAGTTTTTCCATTTCTGGACCAACAAACTACACATGGGAATGTCAGATGGTCAACCATAACTAAACAACACAAGCAAATACAATTGCTGAAATGACAGAAAAACATTGTATCAAAGCAAAACAGAGGAATAATGGAAATGTACACCAGAGACGTCGTCCCTTCACGCCCACATACAAGCTCGCTCACGGAATAAAAACACGCAAACAATTAATTATAATCAAAAGCTGTAGAATATTTTACCTCACATTATAAACAATAGGTCAATTTTCACATGGCTAAAATTACTGGTAGTATTTGTAACAGAGTTGTCTGGTAAAAGTGCTAGGAACTTGCTATGGAATATTTCACATTATGGGATGTTTATGACCTAACAAGTTCTTCAGTAGGAATATTTTACTGCCAGGCAAATTAAATAATAGGATGTTTCAAGCACTCTTAACTTAAAGTGATTTCTGCTTAAATTCATTAAGTTCAAATTATGAAGAAAATCATTACAATTAATTGGCTGTGCACTGAACAGCAGTGTACAGATGTATAGATGAATTAAGGAAGAACATTGATGATGATTGATGATGATGATGATGATGATAATAATAATAATAATAATAATAATAATAATAATAATAATAATAATAATAATAATAATAATAATAATAATAAGAGGACAGGCAAATGCGTTATTTGGGACACTACAATCACAAACACGTTCGCTGCTTTCTACTGTTATAATGATAATGATAATGATAATGATAATAATAATAACAATAATAATAATAATAATAATAACAATTAATAATATTATAATAATAATAATCAAATATAATTAATGTAATATCATTAACAATTATTATTACTATTATAATTATTACTACTATTATTACTATTACTCTTACTCTTATTATTATTATTATTATTATTATTATTATTATTATTATTATTATTATTATTATTATTATTATTATTATTATTATTATTACTGCTGACTGTACAGTGCTTTTGGTTTTGGCTGATGGCTATGTTACTGCGCTTCATAAATTGTCGATAATAATAATAATGATAATTATTATTATCACTATTATTATTAAGAAGTCATAGAAGAATGATACATTCAGTGAAGTTGCAGAACCCGTTATATCCATATATTCATATATTAAACCAAGCTTATTGTAACCCAATTGCAAAATCTGCCTCTATTGCTTTTCACAGTCTTTTCAAACAAGGTTGAAGGTACAATATTCATAGCATTCACCTCTCAACCTCAACAAATAGTACATCAGTTACCTGAGTGCTGGAGGATGCAACCAGAGAGAGAGAGAGAGAGAGAGAGAGAGAGAGAGAGAGAGAGAGAGAGAGAGAGAGAGAGAGAGAGAGAGAGAGAGAGAGAGAGAGAGAGAGAGAGAGAGAGAGAGAGAGAGAGAGAGAGAGAGAGAGAGAGAGCTGTTTTCTATTTATAACCAAAAAGCAAATCCAAGCTACCAAGAGACGGTTGAATGCTAAAGTGTTTACTCTCCACAGTTCTATGAAAGTGAATAATACCGGTACACTACAGGTGAAGAAAGTTATTCAAGCCAGAGCAAGAACACGCACAACAAACATACAGTGCAATTGGCAAGCACAAGCGCTGTGACGTCTATACAGCAAAATCTGTATATACTTCTGTAAGCTGTTTATCACAAACAAATTAACAAGACATGAGCAATAAGGTTAAAACCAATACGCTACTAAAGAATGAATGGGTATTAGAGAAGGGAGGCATTGCAAGAGAATTTTTGGAGTCTATCAAGAGAAGAAAACTGTCATACCTTTGGCCACTTCATGAGGAAGACAGGTACCTGTTTGGAAACAGAAATTATACAAGGCACAACTGATGGGAAAAGAAAAAAAAGGCAAACCCAGAACCAGATGGACTGATAACATCATGCAATGGACTGGAAAGACAATGGAAATGGCAAGCCGAATGACAGACAACAGAAAACAATGGAGAAATCTCATTCATTGTAGCAGATGGCTGAAGACAAGACTAAAGAATAGATTAAAAAGCTAGATTAAAATGAGCAAGATTCATTTTGCAATATCAACACACAATAATAATAATAATCTAGCAATGCATCAAGTCCACTGCCATGAAGCTACATTTGGATAGCAAAACATAGTCCATATATTATCATATCTTTCATAGTTTTGGCTCATATTATTGCAAAGAGTCACAATGTGTTCAAAAAGAATATGCAAATCAAACTAAATTTCGGTTTCTCTATATCCAAAATGCTGGGTCACAAACTACCATCTGTAATACTGTACAAGTTTAACAAGGTCCATAGTCAAATTACGCAAACATGAATGTCAACAGAAGATCAATAACTTATTCATTATCAGGCCTCTGTACCAGTATCACAATTCAGTGTGGTCTACAGAAAACATTAACATCAAACACCTACAAAAAACCAGTCAGCATGGCTAATAAGACTTCAGAAAAGTCTGCACCAAAGCCCTTAAAAACTCACACACGGGTACAACTTGCCTGCCTGCTCTCCTCAACAACACGTGGCTTCTAATGGAAATGCATTCTCGCAAAATCCCCACATTTACCAAATTTACATTTACCAACCCTATACCAATAATAAAATGTTTGACCCGATGAAGACAAGGATATCGGTACATGATAAAATTGACACAAGGGGAAAGAATAATGATCGCCATACACTAAAACACAGCAATCCACTACAATGGCATTTGATTGCTTGCAACCTCTGCGTAATCTATCACAGCGATCTCTCCTCAAAGCACATTGTTTCTGGATGCCACTCTACTCACTTTCCCATTCATACATACATCCCTCTGGCTTGTGCTTTGATCGGTGGTCGTCTTGACTACTGTAACTCACTAAAACTCTGGGTGCTGCTACAAAAGTTGACAAGAGTCAGGGTTTGTAGCATTTTTGCAGGCTGATATCTAGTAAATATGTTGGTAGTTTGGGCCAGGCCACTTGCTAGCTTATATCCTTGTCAGACTTTGTGTTTTAAAATGGATGTGTGCATGATCTAGACAACATGAGTCTGAAAATGGTTCTAAACAGGGTAAATGCTTACCGGAAATCCTGTGCCATTTTGTTAAATAATAATAATAATAATAATAATAATAATAATAATAATAATAATAATAATAATAATAATAACAAGGTTTAAAGTGGCTCAGGGGGATTTGCCCTGTGTGAGAACCACTGTTGTAAGCAATAGTAGTAGTAATAGTAAGCAATCATCTCTTAATAGCTTGGCCAAAATGGGTGCAATGTGGACTGTATGCTGTATTCTGGATGTCTGGCAGATGCGGATGCTACTGCACCAGAACTGCTATTAAACATCAACTGCTGGATAATAAAAGAGACAGATGTTGGAAATCTGCCACAACCCCCTCCCCCAGTAATAATGCAGTATTAAATGCAAAAATAATCTAAGCAAATTCAGGCAAACAAGAAACTAACTATCTGGTATCAAAGTCAAGCCAAATAAACCCAATCTTTTTTTGATAGAAGACAAGGTCACTCATATAAATAATATTAAGGATTCATATAAATAATATTAAGGATTCACTAAGTACAGATATCACTGACAAAAGCATAATTTGTGAGGCCATGAAAATAACATTCTCTTTGAGTAGGTCTCCGGGATGAAGACTGGATTTACTATAAAAAAACTCAACCCAAGAGGATGAAGATGAGGATGTATTGTGAGATCCTGGCAATTAATTGTATGCATCCTCAATATCTGCACTCCCTGAAAAAAGCAATTTCAGCTGACGTGGGAGGGGGCGTTGGGGGGTTGGTGTTCAATATGATACAGCTGAATATGATACATCTGATGATCTGAATATAATGCATCTGAATATGATACATGATAAGTCATTAACTTCTATCTGTACAACCTGTGCTAATCTGCAATACAATCTGTGCTAAGTGGATAGATGAATCTAATGGACTATGGTAAATTTCTGTCCTATTTACCATATGTATTAATGTATGAGAAGGAAGACTCATAACCCAGACAAATCAACGTTGCCGAAGCTGAAAGATAAGCCAAAAAAGGAAATATTGGACACTCTTAAAGCCATTGCCACAATTAGATGATGATGATGATGATGATGATGATGATGATGATGATGATGATGATGATGATGATGATGCGGTATGTGTGGCACGTGATAATGAATTGGCAAGGAATACCGCATGTTATGGATGGTGTTGCTTCACAGTAAGGTGCAACTCAATTTAGTATACCGGTATGTACAATTTAAAAGCTGTAATGCAGACAACTATTTCAATGTAATATGCAGAACTGAAAGGAACATAGAGGGTATTTATGGTTGCTAGACGCCCCACATTGCGGGAAATTGTCCCACATTGCAGGAAATTGTCCTGCAATTAAATGTACTGTCCATTGTCCTGCAAGCACTTCTGCCGGATCATGTCTTGCACTGCAACAGTTGCATGGAGCATCATTTAGTTTCAATCTTTTAAATATTATGGCATATATATATATTGGCATCGGTTTGGCCCACAGAGAGAATTATATTGGATATGAGAATAGTCAAAGCTGAATTAATAGTGAAACAAAATAGTTCCATACCTTGTGCTGAATTTTCAAAATATTTGTTGAAAGATATACCGTATATGGTAGTTTCTTGCAAAACTGAAGTCTAGTTTGAAATACTAAAGCCAGTGTGCAGTACAGTAAATGTGTAACAATATTATTGACATACATCCTAATGGTATGTTAATTATTTATTGTTCTGTTCATTCATTCATTTTGTCCTGCGTTTTCCCACAAAATGTCCCACATTCCCTTAAAATATTTCTGACAACACTATGGTATTTCACAAAGTTCATATGAAGCTAACGATCAATTTCACCTACACAAAACGATAGCGATAGACTCTAATATAGTATTTATGCCTGACTGCAACAAATTCTGCAGGGCAAACCCTTAGCTGCATACTGACAATTTTCAAAAGATTTATGACTTTTCATCATAAAATGCAAAAGGAATCCCGTCTATAGTTCTATACGGGGTTTTCAATTGTTTCACCAAACCAGTTAATTTACTTTTACTTTTAACAGACATCTGTGAAAAATTACAGAATTTTTAAAAATGCTACTTTATGACATGATGAAGCTTGAGTGGAAGCCGTGAACAAGTAAAAGAAAACATTTCTGCCTAAGAATGATGCAAACACATCCAATTTAATGCAACTCAAATCTTGTTCCGGAAGTCCTTCTACTGGTAAAAAACCACAGAGTGGATAAGATGAACACACGATGACCTAATCCACACCCACACCCAAGTATCAACTACTGCCAGTAAACTACAGTTTTCAAGTCCTAAGACTCCTCCACTAAGATCACAGATGAGAAAATAACTAATTCATCACCGTCTGCCACTGTTGCACATGTCAGGCCAAAGCGCCATCTAGTAACTCTAGCTAGCAGTTGACCTCACATGCCCAACGCTTCATATGTGAATCAGGTACTTAGCCTCTTGATAAGAAGTATCTACTACCGCCGGCAAACTATAACTTTTACGCCCTTGCATGGACCAGTATTGATTGATCATCCATGCATTACAGCCTAAAAACTCCACTGCGTGCTAAACGGTTCGCGTCTACAACGGCTCATGTGAGTAAGAGCACTCTTATAGACAGTGTTGTGACTATTGAAATAGTCAATACTATTTAAATACTATTTAAATAGTTCTGAACTATTTAAGCGACTATTTTAAATAGTTAGCGAACTTACCTATTTAAATAGTATTTATAAATAGTTTAGCACTATTTATAAATACTTGATTTTAAATAGTTGTATTATGTTATCATCTCAAAGCGTAGAAATCGCTTACTATGTGACAAAACATTTGAGAAACTGCTGCTCCTCAAGATTAATCAAGACTTTTGGTGAATAACCTAACAGCCTAGTAACAGGTGACTGTATTATTGATCAATGTGATCGTGCAGATAACTAGTGACAGTGCTTTTAGATTATAACGCCAGTGATAAATGATAATACAGTTTTCCATTGAAATAGTATTTAAATACTATTCAGTTGCGAACTATTGGCTATTGGAAAACTATTTTAAATAGTGTTTGCTCAAATTTGCAATAGTATTTAAATAGTCTTGTCAACTATTGTTCCAAACACTGCTTATAGAGAGGTCAAGATGGTAACAGTCATAGCAGTGAACATAACCAAAAGCTAAACCAATGAGTACTTAGGCAACCACAGGACCATGAGTTCAAAATCAGCCTTTGAATGGCCCCTTGGCTTACCATTATTATTAAAATCACATTTATCATCACAGTGTATTATTATTATTATTATTATTATTATTATTATTATTATTATTATTATTATTATTATTATTATTAAAGATAGGGTAAAGTTTGCAACATCAGAAATCTGTTTTGCAAATTCTTCATTCTAGTTCAAGGTCAACAATCAATCAATAACTTCTATGGCGCCACTATCATATGTAATGTCCAGGGCATCACATACCGTATACAGTCAACCTATATCTATAAAATCCTATTTTTTGCAATTACCATAGTTATTTTATGCAGTGTTCGGGAATAAAAGAATAATAAAAACAGGTTGGCTCTCAAGTTCGAGGATTCTGAGACAAGTACCTGCAAATGAAGTTCAGTTGGCATCTCGCAAATGTGCCACTGATAAGGTCAGAGCACAACACCCTCAAAAAGTCTTGGATCAAGTGCATCATATACACAGACACTAGGAAGATAGCTAAGCATGTCAAGAAGCAGTATTTTAATATCTATATTATATCCTGGAACACCATTTTTCACACAAACTATCATTAATCAATCCCATATATTATAATAGATCTGTCGAAACGTAAAAATACAACATAAAGGAATAAATTATGGGAACAAAATTAAAAACGAGCAAAAAACCCTTGGTCAATATAGCATAACTACCTCTTATCTGACTGGGATGTCCTTCAGATATCCGGAACCTGATGCAACAATGTTTGCCCTTCAATTTGCCTGCGACCTGATAACAATTCCTCTTCAAAATGGCCAAACCTCAAGTTCTGTGGAACCCTGGTATCCTAGTACCGGTAAATTACACAACAGGAAATATACGACAAGGAGATAACCACTCGTAGGATATAATTTCAATTAACTTCTTCAAATCCCATCCGCTCCGCTAGCGTAAGCGATATTACTGCAACTATCAAAGCGAACAGAAAAATAAAAAATACTGAACAAGGATGTGATAGACATGCGCTTTAGGATGCCACTACACCTGATCCTTGAGAAAATTTTAACTCCAAACAGATGGACTGCGAAGGTTTCATAAAAAGGCACGAAACACTATATAACCCAACACAGTCACACGATGAAAACCAAGTGACCACCTTAGTCCTTGATACTCATTTTCATCACTCCACATAAGCCTTGTTCAGCTTATGGTTTAAATTGAATACCAAAATCTGGCCACACCTCTAACACTCCTCAGTGTACATGGCATAATAGCATCATCTGAGTAGCATTATGGCCTTTTACCAGTAACTCCGATATCAAGCTAACAAAATCCAAACCATTTCATACATATGGACAGAAATGACGGCTAAATAAAGTTATTACAACGCTACATGGTCAACAGGCACAACAGGTTTTACATCAAAGCTTCAAACACAAAAAAATTTATATGCAAACTTGAAGCCACCAGATGGATTGCAACATCAAAAGTGCTATTCAAAAGTGACACTAAGACAAATCAGCAAACTTCATATTGCACAGTAGGAATAACACAGAATTTCACCAATTACTCTACCGGTATTTTTGTTAGCAATATTCAAGTAAAAACTACTTCTTCTTCTTCAGGTGCCCTGTATTACTATATTGGCAACCATGAACTTCCACTCCATCCTATCATATGTCGCTTGTAGCAGTTCTACTTCTGATATATTGTATTTCATGTCACTTGTCAATCTTTGTCTCCCTCCCTCTTGCTCTTTTTCCCTTCACTTTGCCGGCAGTGACTAGATTTTACAGGCCTTTTTTCCTCATTATATGTCTGAAGTAAAAACTAGAAGTATTATACTCTATATTAAACATCAAGTTAACAGGACAATGAAAGAACCATTTGCAAAATGGTCTCCTTAATCACGTCTGTGACTAATGCAGCATTGGATTTTGATTGTCATTTATTGAAAATCCTGTCAATTATCTTAAATGTTTTCAATTTATATGGAGTTTTAGGGCATTGCACTAGATGGGAGTTGAAACTTGAAAGCAGCATTAAGCCAATGATGTTATTTAATTAAAGTAAAGGCCGGTACAAAGTGGTGGACGCCCAACATAAGAATTTCTCCAGTCTCACCGACTAGAACTTTGAGTGAAGAGGCTTTATACTACAAAAGCTGCCATAGATAAAACTCAAGCACTACCCCATCATGTGCCCAGTTAAAATCAATACAATAACACAAACCTGCGTCATTGTAGTCATTGTAGGCCGAGTGTTATAGAGATTATCACACTAATTTCGCTCCACAACAGTCAATTTAGTTGTTACTTGGCCTAGATATCAAAGAATCAAAAGTAATATATATGATACAGCACAGCCAGCTGTTGTCTAAACCTTTACATCAAAGGTAATATTCTAAAATACTGTAGTAATATTGTAATAATCTTGCAGCATAACAGATCGTCATGCCTACGGCCTTATCGTAGAATGCTCTTAAAATCCAACATGGTCGCTCAGTTTTCATTGTGCCGAGTTTGGTTGCACAATCAGTGGCGGTTCCACCATGTTGATGACTGGGGATGCATCCACCCACCGGGGTTCCGAATGACCTTTTTTGGCTTGTCAACCTATTTTCTGGTGAGTTTTTAAAAAATTTAGTGAAAAATACTGCGAATGACCTTCTTTTTTTGCTTGTTGGGCTTATTTGGCAAGGTTTGTTAACATTTAGTGGGCAAACACTAACAATGACCTTTTTTCTCTCTTTTCTTTTTTTCTTCTTCACTTTGCATCCCCACCCCACCAACTTCCTATAATTTTATTTTCATCCGCCCACCAAGAATTCCTGGAACCGCCACTGTGCACAATGGCAACTGCAGGCTTTTCTAGGTATCAGTGATAAAAGAAAAAATGTTATTAATATATAGCTTCGAGTGACTGAAAAGTCATTCCATGGGATGGTTGACAGCATTTCCAATCAGGACCAGTACAACCAATTCCTTATCTTATCTACAGAAATTAGAAAAGATTTTGACTCAACAAGGATTGCTTAATATTACCGGGAATTCCTTCCAGAGACCTCACTAGTTGCCACCACAGCCAAAAAAAACACATGGGTCTGCAGAACTTCTTGTGATAGCCATACAGGATCCCCAAAATACAGTGTATAGGTCAAAGGTGAATGCAAAATGGTTTCTTGTTAGAAATGAAATAGTCAAGACAGAGGGCCTCCTAACTCAATAACATCAGGAACAGACGGCAATAATAACAAATCGCAGAACAGCTGGCAACAGGACTTTCAATAATTATTACAAATGTTAATTCACAGACCAGAACAGAAAAATTCACCGCTGTCTGTCTAATTTCATCTGTCTGTTAATTTACAAATTTGATTTTCAACCATTTAGGCTATCGTCAGAGGCAGTTTCGACCAGCCATCTTTGTTAACTCACACGGAACCATTACTGCAGTAACCAGGCAATTTACTGCTGCTAACCTGGATGTGCAGTCCAATGGAGGAGGAGGAGGCTTATACCGGATATCATAGGAAACGGATATCACAGGAGACGCATCCTGGTTTATCATGTCTCACTGATTAAAAGTTCTGAACAGCAACAGCCTTTCTTGAAATCATTAATATCCGTAAAACCAAACACCTCCTCAAACTATAGTTATGGCATTATTAGTAATAAAATAGTCCTGTGATAACCTAGCAGCTTGGCCACTATTTATAAGTAATGTCAGAAAAGCATAAGAAGAAATACTGCATAGTAAAAAAAAAAATCTAGTATTTCCAATACAGTTCTCAAACTGACAAAATCAGAAAATATCTTAAAGCGAAAGGAAGTATGCAAGAAGATCACAAACATGCATTGCACAAAAACTGAGACAAGACCTAACACATGTGAACTTGTGAAGTGCATGCACTAAAATCTCAGGAAGAGAAATTATTGAGGCAATTTAAACCCTGTATAATACAAATGACCCCGGAAAAACTTTTAAACCCATGAAGCTAGAGGCTATTAAAAAAACAATTAAGATTTTCCATCATTTCAGAAACATTGGTAACTCTACCGAACATCCTGCAACCCAACCATATCAACATTCACACGATTTAAAATACTTCTGCTTGAAATCATCAACTGCAATACACCAATTCTAATTTCATTAGAATTCATTACGGATCTACAGACCAAAATAAATGTCTTGACAAGCAAAGTGTCCTCATATTGTATTAAATCACATATATATGGCTATCTTATGATTTTATTATTTATTGTTACATGATACTTTTTCATTTAAAATTCTGCACCCCAACCCAAAGAAAGTTGCACCTGGGATGACTTGCCCCTGACCCCTGACCCCCTGCTACACCACTGCCTGGAAGTGAAAAATTCAACCGTGTGCAGTGTAGATGAAACAACTGATTTCTGCTATAAAGATCCAGAAACACCATGAAAGCGAATACCATGTAGGTACCGTATACAGGACTGTTACCAGACTGCTCTGTTTAAGCATCCTAAAAAAAATTACAAGACCCTCAGTTATCTGAAGTAACAGTTGTCACCACAAGTGTGTGTGCTAAAACAGACCCTTACAGCTGCATCCTGCAAAAGGCACCAGAAAATTGCCAGGTCATAAAAATTACTGAGCTTTGCAAGTCAACAGAAAACTGTGGTTAAGTTGATAGAAGAGAACTCGGTCTTAAGCTGGATTATAGTTTGTTTCAAATTGTCTTTAGGTCTATATCCAATATTGACCATCATCAGGAGATAATTCAGCAATATGCGTTCGGTAAATCAACCCCACAAGAACTAAATTTCTTTCCTGTTCTTGGTTTAAAGCAAAATTCTCTGTTCGCTGGAAATTTTGATATATAAATCACAAAGTCAAATCCAGGTCAAAGCGGTCAAAGTCAACCCGAACCCTACCATCTACAAGAGCATTTATGAAACACACTACCCAAGTCAGTCCACTGTTACCTGCAATCACACACATACAGTACAGCAACTTCAACCATCTATCTTAATACTCTTTTGTGCAAATGATACTAAAGCACAAATATAGCAAACTAATATAGATAATGGCCTTATCAGTTATCATAGCTATCACCAGGATGCGATTTGTGACCTGGAGCAGTGGGGGGGAGGATATGTCAAACTTTTGGGGATGTAGTTGTTGGGAAATGTAGCAGTGGGGGGATATAGCAGTAGGGGGGATGCAGTTGGGCAGTGTGGGGGAGGGGAGATTCCCCCTTTCCCCCTACAAATCACGCCCTGGCTATCACCTCATTATTTATGATGATCAGAAAGTGATTTGTGTGATCTTTAGACCTCGTTGTTATCCCACTTCAAAATAAGCAATGCAAGTTTCAGATATCCTGTAATCAGGGCTGTAAGTTTAAACTGGACCTTTAGACAAACAGATCTGCCTGCCTGTCTGTTTATCCGTCTGCCTGTCGGTAATCAAATGCTACATAGATAAAATTAAAGCATTCAGATACTGTGTACTCTCTGAGCTTCTTGACTGAGGTAAACATTGGCGTCAACTATTAATACACAATCAAATTACCGGTACTCATCACAAACAATTAAATTTATAAGTTACTCAGCGCAAGACTTCAGGAAATTTACAGGCAACACCCAAACTCTAATGGATAAATCCTGCTTGAAATAACGTCGTTTTCAGAAACTTTCCTCCTTGCAGTCTGCATCTGCTACAAAAAGGTTGACTATATATATACTAAACAGATTACAAAATCTGATAACTCACCACTAGGGCTGTCATCGGGTACCCGGGTAGCAAAGGAGGGAAGGATTACCCGTGAAAGCGTGAAAGTGTCCCTGGTGTACAATCTGCCGAAAAAACATTTTGCCAACTGACTGCTACAGATTGTACCTGACTGACCTGTTTTAAATACGTCCTTATTGTTGTTGACATTTGGCTTCATTTTAGTTTAGTTTATGTAATGATTTTTGATTAATCATATTAAAAGTTAAAATACCGGTAAGTTTATGTTGTGGATATACAGATCATTATTAATATTAAGTAGGCCTAACTGGAAACGTACCTTACTGTTTGATTACTGTATGAAATAGGCAGCTTGTGTATGATTTGCGGCAATAACATTATACTTATTTACGAACGGGTACCCGGGTACCCGTTCGAAATCTTGACAGGTACCGGGGTCGATTTTTGGAAAAAATTGACAGCCCAACTGGCCTACTCACCCCCAATAAATTATTAACAAATTAAAAATTTTTCATACCATTACAATCCACAAACTCCCAGTATTACTTATTCATCAGGCATAATGACGGCATGCATTGATGAAATCTTGAAAAGCATTTAGATCTATGTCATCAGGTGACACTGTCAACAAAATTTATGATAGGCATGTCTGTCATAATTTAGGTAAAAGGTAAAAGTATGACCGGTACTCGAGTTGGGTTCTAGTGCTTATCTCCGGTCTAGGCAACCAGCAACGTAGGTGGTACAGTATAAGCCATTAATCTGGGGTAGGTTGCCATTACTTTCCCCAGGCCCACATTTTACTTGGAAGCTTTTTGCAGCCAATTTGTATCAACCATCTAAAACTGACGGCAAAGTAATGAATCCTATAGAGAGGTTTAAAATTTACGATAAAAAATGCCTAATACAACAATGACCTTACAATAGTAATACTATTACATAAACACAATTAAATATTAACCATAACATTGTTAAATGAATGACGTCTAAACACAACAATAGTCAGAATGCCCCATTGCCTTATTTCACTGAAAACGAAGAAATCATATGTCTTAAAAAGAAAACCACCTTCATATTAAATGCAATTAAACTGCTCTCAAGAGTTATAATGAGTCTACAAGCAAATATACCGTATACTTCAGAGCACTCGTGCAAGAGTCCTTTGCCAAAGGTTATAGAGTAATTTAACTTAATTTAAGAGTACACGTAAACCAACCGCCAGGTTGAGAACAAATATTTTGTACCATAAAAGTTTCGGCCTCAAAGTTTGAAGTGAACAGTCTGATACAAGTATATGCACAGAGCAACATTACTGCCGAAATATGACCGCATTTATTATTCATCAAAATGCATTAACCACAAGAAAGCAACTATCGTACCATGCATCAGTCAATATTATTATAAGATGGAAATTTACATAATAATATTATTAATTATAATTATATATAATTATAATTCTTAATAATTATATATTATATCTAATATATAACATTATATACAGTAATATATATATGCTATACATAATTATAGTTATAATCATTATTATATTATAATTATATAATTATTATAATATTATATACATAATATTATTATTAAATTATCATTATTATTACTGACATTCAGCTATTTATTCCAGTAAATGTAGAACTAACTGTGGATGGATTTGAAAAAGCAAAAGATGGTACTATTCACCTGTTTTCTGCTGTAAACTTCTGTCTTAGCAGGTGTACTAGCCTCAAGAAATATCAGATTTACTTTAGCTCCTAGACAGGCATGCCCCCAGTTGTCTCTGGTTTAACCTCAAACCACCAAGGACAAGATCATGACGCGGTTTCTTACTGGAGCGACCATCAACCGGCGCTGATGTACGACTACAATGGCGCTAAACTTTCTAAAGAAGTTTACATCTACTACTACTACAACTACTACAACTACTACTACTACTACTACTACTACTACTACTACTGCTTATAAGTTTCATTTTCATCACTGACTGGTGGCAATGCAATAGATTATTGTAGACAGTGTTTTATCCAGACCCCAGGCCTTTGGGGGGGGATTTGAGGCTTTTGTGGTGAGGGGGAAATTGACTTGAATGGAGAGTAAAAGATACAGTTCAATGCAAAGCAAAATTTGTGTAAGTGCTGGGATTTTTTTGGGGGTCGGGGATTTTGAGGTTTTGAGGGGGAAAATCTCCCCTCCTAACAGGGCTGTATAAAACACTGATTGTAGATTCTATAATTGGATCTGCTAAAAGCCTACCATTAATGAAAGTACTACAAAGAATTGTCGTAAATTATTCAGTTCAAGTTACAGTTTATTTCTTGTTCACTCTACATTGGCTACAAACAATATTACCATTCCACAGTAGTGTGCTGAGGGGGCGAGGAGGGGCGGTGGCGCTGGCCATCCACCAGAGGGGGCCATAAAAATTGACTTGACGAACTTTTTGTTTGCTCGTCAACACCGGGCATGCGGCATACATCAGAGATGGGGCCGGGCATCCAAATTGACTTTGGTCCCGGGCATCCACCACTCTCTCTTTGATTCTGTGTTTTTAGACAACAGTACGACATAAAGAGGACATGAAGAATAATCCTAGTCAGTGGCGGATATACATTTTTTTAGGCCCCAGAGCACTTTCTTCTAAAAAGTTACAGATTAAGTGTGAAAAGTGGCGATAACCTTTGGGGCTGTCCATTAATTATGTCAACAATTTTTGGGCAATTTTTGACCCCCTCCCCCTTGTCAACAACTGTCAACTTTCACTTAGCCACCCCATAATTACGTCAAAAACTATTGACCCCTCCCCCAAGATCAATGACAGGTCCCAATAACAAGGTTATTATTTTTTGCGGTGATGGCCATTTCTAACCTTTTTTCTCATCGAGTGTCAAAATGTGGTGGTGATGACCTTTTTTGCCATGATTTTTTCCATTGTAATAAGTAGTATTTCATGAAATTTCCTATTTTTTGATTATTTGTGAAAGGTGAAATTGTTGACGTCAACTTCTCTTGACCCCCTCCCCCCTGTCAACAACTGTCAAACTTTTTCAAACCCCCTCCCCCCTAAATTGTTGACGTAATTAGTGGACAGCCCCTTTTTTCAGGACACGTTGCGTGACAAATGGTTGCATTTCGGAAAATAAAGTTGTTTAAACAAATAAATCATAGAAAATCGTTATAAAATATTGCTAATAGAAAAGATGGGTCCTAAATTTTTATTTCGCTGGTGGGCCTGCCGGCCTGGTACAAATGTACCATTTGTACAGTGGTAAATCCGCCACTGATCGCAGTATTAGGTCGACATGTGAAATCAACTTCGAGAGAATTGAGAACGTTGGTACAGTGGTACTGCTGGTCTGATCACGTTTCACAGTACCGCGGTCAATGCGTAGAATTTCAGCTTCAAAGGAACTAAATGTTTTGCCGACAGATGATACAGCTTCGTCGCCCCGTGAACATAGATCGACGATAGTTGAGTTCAGTGGTTTTCACACAGGCTTGCTTAGCAGTGTTTTATACAGTCCTGTTAGGAGGGGAGATTTCCCCCCAAAACCTCAAAATTCCCCCCAAAATCCCAGCACTTATACAAATTTTGCATTGAACTGTGCCTTTTCTTTTCCCCTCCAACCAAGTCGATTCCCCCGAAAACCTCAATCCCCCAAAGGCCTGGAGTCTGGATAAAACACTGTTGCTTAGCCTCCTAAACCACTTAAAATCACATTATTATTGTTATTGTTATTATTGTTATTATTATTATTATTATTATTATTATTATTATTATTATTATTATTATTATTATTATTATTATTATTACACGTTCCGACTGTCGAATCACCAATGCACTTACCCTTTCTCGACACATCCGCTTTGAACACGAGCGGCCTTTAACAGAGACGTCCAACAGTTCGTTTTCGACGAAAACCTTCTACCGTAACAGCGACAAACTTCAACGGGATTCTCTCGCCTCAACTCATCCGAACGACTACAACAGTGTTTCGTAAACGGAAAAGTATCTACTTCCTCGAAGTTTCTAGATTCTAGAACGTACGATTCTTATTATTACCGTTGTTGGTGTTTAACGTGTAAACCTGCCGACTACACAACCGCCGACAGCATTCTAATATTTTACGAATGCGCTAACTCGGCCGAGTGCCACTCAACTTAACGCTGCTGGCAAGCACCTGCTTGCGACGTAGGCTATCCGTGAGCGCTGAACAGCTGCCAATCATCAGCCGACAGGCGATGACTTGCAGACGTCACAGAGCGGTTGGCTATAGACACCGTCACGTGACGCGGGAAATACTGTGAGCCTCGGTAGAAGAAATGTATCCGTCCGCATAGAGGTAACTGGCTCTCGGTCTAAGTTCTAACACTAACATTCTAACTGTTAGTGGAAAATTGAGTAATGGATGGACTGGTCTCAATTACATATGGTTCGGAAAATATATAGAATTCAAGAGTTCTATCCTAAAAAGATGTACTTATTCTTGACTATTCCCACGCTTCACTATTTCTGAAACGAACCTTTCCCCAACCGGTCCGATCCTAGGGAATTGAGCTTGATGCTAGCAGACGCAGGCTAGTTTATTAATATTAATTAAGTACGTCAACAATTTAGGGGAGAGGGGTTTGGAAAAGTTTGACAGTTGTTGACAGGGGGAGGGGGAGTCAAGAGAAGTTGACGTCAACAATTTCACTTTTTTAAATAATCAAAAACTAGGAAATTTCATAGAATACTACTTATTACAATGGAAAAAAGCATTAGAATAAAAGGTAGCCTAATCACCACCACATTTTAACACTCGATGAGAAAAAAGGGGAAAATGATCATCACCACAAAATAATAACCTTGTTATTGGGACCTGTCATTGATCTTGTGGGGGGATCAAGAGTTGTTGACGTAATTATGGGGGGGGGTAAGTGAAAGTTGACAGTTGTTGGCAAGGGGGAGGGGGTCAAAAATTGCCAAAAAATTGTTGACACAATTAATGGACAGCCCCTTAAACAATTTGCATTTGTGGCCTCTTGTGCTGCTATAGTGTGCCAATGTAAAGAATCGATCATATGGCACATCTACTTTCCCAGTCATTATATTTTGTATGTTTCTATCAAATTCCCTCTCTCTCTCTTGTCCTTTCTAATGTTGTCAGTCCAGTGTTTTGTATGCGACACATGGATGACATGCTGGACCCCCCCCCCCACACACACACTATTCGGGCTGAGACCGTCGTTAATTGGAGCTGTTCAAACCCGTTGAGTATTTGGAGGGAGGATATGATATATGAATGATATATGAATGTGTGAGAATGAACGATAGAAGTTGAATGTGCTGGAGATTGACACGGGTACGACGTCTTTTGCTCGTCAAGACTTGTTTCACTTGAACGCCTGAAAATGTCGATGTGCCCCCCCCCAATTCTGGAATCCTGGTTACGTCACTGCTGCAACATGGAATATCTGGCAGGCCTAATCAGTAAAATTTCGTACGCGAGACCCAGTGTTTAATCTAGGCCGTTTCCGGGGGAAATTGCCCTTTTCCCCCCGGAAATTTCAAATTCCCGGAAATTTTGGAATACTGCATGGACTAACAGCGGCCCCTAGCAGAATTCCCCCCGGCTTTGTCAGTTCCCCCCGGCTTTTTCAGTTTTCCCCCGGAGTCCAGGAGTCTAGATTAAACACTGGCGAGACCAGTGTTTTGTGCAGAGTCCAGACTCCAGCCTTCAGACCTTCCGGAGGGGGATTGACTTGGTTGGAGGGGAAGAGAAACAGTTCAATGCAGAAATTAGTGTCAGTGATGGGATTTGGGGGATTTTGGTGGTTTTGTGGATGACATCAACCCCTATCAGGCCTGTATAAACAGTGGCTTAGCCACGGGGTTGCTTGGGATTGTCCAAACAACCCCATTTCAAAAAATATGACCAACACAATTTATGTAAATCTGTTTGACTTTTGGTTGAAGGAGGGGTAGTGGGGGGAGGGCGGCCGCGGCTTCAGTGTTCAGTTGCATAGTGCCTCTAGTTAACAACCCCACTTTGCATAAGCTGGCTACGTCACTGTGTATAAACGATGGGGCAAAACATGCAGGGCTTTGCGGAATCGACATCGAGCGGGATATTATAGACCCCCTATAGTGAACATTAGCCATTTAGCCTACGAACATGCGGTCGACCGTTCATGCAAAAAGGCGCACTCTTTGTTCTGGGGGGGGGGATGACAACCGCGTGCGTGTCAACGGGTCGACTTGAAAGGACATGCAACTGACATGATCTTCGCAGGACGAGTGTCTGAACGTGGCGGACCAGGGGCGTAGCCAGGAATTTGATTTGGGAGGGTATAAATATTTTGGGTGGGTATAAATCTTAACTACAAAACAACATAAACCATATAAACCACATATAACCACACGTAAAACACATAAAAAACTTTAAGGTAGACTGATTTTGGGGGTATATACCGATATACCCCCAGTCGGTATACGCCCCTGTGGCGGACATCGATCGAGACGATGCAGAAGACGCTGGCGGTTCAGAGAGAAATGCAGGCAATTGAGACCAACGAAGAAATACGCACCCCTCAGCCGTGCGATGCTGTGACGTCGTCGTCGTCGTCTACTAACGGTGCCAGACAGGCGGGGCCTTTTTAAAACTTGAAGTGATGCACAAAAAGTTGCGGGGGAGAAATTGAAAATGGGCAGTGTTGAAATGACAATTTTCTGTGCTTAGTGCGGTGATAAATTTTCTGGACGACGTTTTCTGTTTGTTTTTACGCGGATGTCCACAGGTTTAGTGCAGTGATAAAGTTTCCTTTAAAAGGCTCTGGTGCCGGGTATGGCAACACCTGCAGGGCAAAGCAGCAGCAGCAGCAGCAGCAGCAGCGATATCGAAGTGGGAACAGCGAGTCAATCTATTATTATTATTATTATTATTATTATTATTAGTAGTAGTAGTAGTAGTAGTAGTAGTAGTAGTAGTAGTAGTAGTAGTAGTAGTAGTAGTAGTAGTAGTAGTAGTAGTAGTAGTAGTAGTAGTAGTAGTAGTAGTAGTATTATTATTATTATTATTATTATTATTATTATTATTATTATTATTATTATTATTATTATTATTATTATTATTATTATTATTATTATTAGGCCTATCATCATCATCCTTAATAAATTATTTTCAAACCAAAAGAGAAAGCGCTCATGCAGACGCTCATTTTTCGTCATCTGTTATACTCGGTATACAGCGTATACACGGAGGGGGAGCGCACGCGGAAGTTTATCGTATCTAGGACCTACCTACCGACTGATGGGGGTATGATTTTATCAAATTCTTCCTAGTTCGTTATAAAAACGATAGTGTTGGCCGAATCGGTTTGCTACGCAAATAGCCCGCAGTGCAGTCGAGACGGCGTGTTTCGAAGCACATCTCTCTCAGGTAGGCAATAAACTAGAGCAGCGCCTGCGTGCTCTTTCGCTCGTCTGTCTTCGTCCTCAGACCTCCTCAGTCCATCGGTCGGTCAGACAAACTGGGTCCCATTAGAGTAATTTCTTAAGGATATCTTAGAGTTTAGACGACGCAATCTCACGACCTGGTAATTTTTCTGGGATTCGTCAAAGCGCTATACTACCACTTCCCAGCCAGGGTTTAATCTAGGCCGTTTCCGGAGGGGACAATTGCCCTTTTCCCCGGAAATTTCAGATCCTCCCCGCGGAAATTTTGGCATACTACATCAACTAACAGCAGCCCCCTAGCAGAATTCCCCCGGCTTTGTCAGTTCCCCCGGCTTTTTCAGTCCCACCCAGAGACGTCATTTCACTGTTTTTCAGGGGGAAACACTTTCGACCTGACAATTTACAAGTTTGCGGAAAAGCTGACGACCTTTTTTTTGCTTGTCAGTCAGTTTTTCACGGTTAGTTACTTAGTTACTTCAAATTACTCGACATCATCAAGCACTCCTTTAGGGCGTGTAAAATCTAAATAACACAAACACACACATTGGCCAAAAAAAATTTTCCCCTCAAAATCAGGGGGCAAATGCCCCCCTACCCCCCCAAATGACGTCCCTGGTCTCACCCCCGGAGTCCAGGAGTCTAGATTAAACACTGCCACTTCCTCTGCCTCTCCGCTGAGAAGCCAAAAAGAAGAGCTTCAGTAGTGTTTGATATATAACTATCGCTGCGCAATTCCCATATCGTAGATCTGTCAGTTTCACTCCGTAAATCATGTGATTGGCGCAAATGCGCAATATGCGTGGGGGGCCTATCTATAGAGAATTGAACTAAATTATGGGCCTAAGTGAGGGGCAAACGTCAGCGGTCGATTTATCAAAATAGCAGTTTGGGTTAGACTACCACCCCCACCCTCAAGAAAAACTGTTTGACCCTCACTGGGGTCGTCTTGGACCAGTGGGAGAGGGGATTTTGTTGAATAACCCATCCCTCGGCAAATCGAACACTGGGAAATAGGCCTAGGGATACAGCAGAAGGGTCTACAGAAGAACGTTACTGAACGCACGGTGGATTATTGGGGGATTTGGGGTGTGAAATTTTGCCATGGTCAGTGACTGGTTTGCAGAAAATTTGGAGTGTAACTCCCCTTCCGGCCTACCCATCAGTTCAAGATGACCAAACTGGGGTGAACGAAAAATCTCGCATGGACACGCGGTCTGGCACCCACGGCAAATTGGGAAATCGAACAATGGTCTTGACCTATTAATGGCTAAAGGAGTCGCGTACTCGATTTCGAGCGTAAGATCCGGCTCTGATCTCCGGTTTCTAAGATAAACAGCGACGAAGGTGGCTTACACCATTTATCTAGTCATAGGCCCTACATCTAAACCCACGTTTTACTTCATAGATCAACGCTGCTCCTCGTTCATCACTGCCCTCTAGCGAGTAAAGGTCGAGTCGAGTCTTTAGTGATACCAAGATCTGCTGCATAGAATATATAACATCTAATCTGATCTTAAAACTTCTATAGCGCCACTTCATAATGCACAGGTGCATCAACCGATGGCACATCTCACGAATGAGTCTCACAAATGTCTACAGTTCACAACCGGAAGTTGAAACGTATCAGTTCCTTTTCCAGAGACGTCATTTCACTGCTTTTCTGGGGGAGGGGGCAAGACACTTTCGACCGGTCAAGTTTGCGAAAAAGTTTGCAGTTGGCGACCTTTTTTTGTTTGTCAGCTATTTTGTGCGATTAGTTACTTCAGATCCCAGATTTGACATCAAGCCCTCCTTTACGGGTTCATGACTTTTTTTTACTTTTCAGTCTTTTTACCTATTTAGCCAGTCAATTTACATGTAAAAACGAAATAACACAAACATTGGTGGGGAAAAAATTTTCCCTAAAAATCAGGGTGGCAACGGCCCCTCTGCACCCAAATGACGTCCCTGTCCTTTTCAATTTCTCCTTACAATATCGCTCTCATAATATCACAATGGACATCGTTATTCGCATATTAAACCAAATCAAAGCCCACTTCAAATCGACTTTAATAGGGCCTACCACCAGACCTACGCAAACCGCTCTAAAAACTAGACTGCAAATGGGCATTGATAGGCATACATAGTGTGTAGGCCTCTTCGTTTTCACATAGGCCTATTCAGACTAACGTTTTAATAGGTCTAAGTCGTCATTTGAATTCCGAAGCAGTAGGGGCCTAGCTACGGTTCTACTGTAGGCCTATATTGGTCAATTTTACTAATAGAAAAATAGAGCAATTAGGCCTACTATCCCCTCCACAGTTTTGAACCCCGCTTAAGGCTAACTTGGCTAAGAGTCGTTCGCAATATCAGTAAAACTATGGTTGCGTTGTAGTCTGTGCACACAAACATAATCGACGCGTGAACACTTAAAACAATATCTAGATATCTAGTCTAGAGCATTGCAAAGACAGGAGAAGATCAGACCTCTCGAACATGAAGAGGCAATATAAGTCTCGTCGTGATAAAAATTACACTAAGCATTTTCGTGCGGGGCGGAGAGCGCGAGGACCGTACGTAGCCTAGAAGGGGAGGCACCATTCAATGTGGGTATTTCTGCAGCGTTGGTGTAGCCAAGATGGGGTCCAGGCCCCCTGTTTGGTCTGGGATGAGTAGTGGGATTTGCGCAAAACCGATGGGATTTTTTTGGAGGGTAGGGTGATTGTCAACACAATCTTAGCCATATGGGATGACCTTTTTTGCTTGTCAGACTTTTTTGGCAGAGGACCCCCCCTCGGAATTTACCGACACCCCTCTCCCCCAATCGATAATCCTAGAAATCAGTGTTTTAAGGTAGACTGATTTGGGGGTATATATACCGATATACCCTCCCCTCCCCCGTCGCTACGCCCCTGAGTACAGCTTTTGGCCACTCGGTAATAAAATCACAATTAAAGTCTTTAAAATATGCAACAGAGCTTAAATTAATTAATACTGTCCAGTCAGGATATCTCGAAATTTCCGTGACTGGTCGGAGCCCCATACCCCGATGGGGAACTCACAACGATACCCCACTTTCCCCAAATTCTCTAATCGGACCAAATAGGCCCTATGATTCGCATGTGGGTGACTGCTGGAAAACTGGATAATTTCCTTTCCTGGGTAGGCTAGCATGGGGTCTGCGACAGACCTGGTGTTGATGAAAAAACAATTTTTGTTTTGGTGGATTAGTTTGCCAGCCCCCATTCTATGCCATTGACGTCAAACTGGCCGGAGAAGCAAATTATTTGGCAAAGTTCTCACTCTAATTAGGGGCTGTCCATTAATTACGTCAACAATTCAGTGGGGAGGGGTTTGAAAAAGTTTGACAGTTGTTGACAGGGGGAGGGGGTCAAGAGAAGTTGACGTCAACAATAATTTCACTTTTTACAAATAATCACAAATAGGAAATTTCATGGAATACTACTTATTAGTTATTACAATGGAAAAAAGCATGGCTAAAAGGTCATCACCACCACATTTTGTCACTCGATGAGCAAAAAAGGAAAAAATGGTCATCACCACAAAAATTATAATAACCTTGTTATTGGGACCTGTAATTGATCTTGAGGGGGGGGGGTAAAAAGTTTTTGACGTAATTATAGGGGAGGGGTAACTGAAAGTTGACAGTTGCCCCAAAAATTGTTGACATAATTAATGGACAGCCCCTTAGCACACTAGAACCAACAGGGAAAAAAGAATTATTAGCATTTTCAAACCGGTCTAAAGTTCGCTTTTGTCGACAAGTGGTCTATTGTCTGAAGAGGTTTATTTTAGCCGGCTATAAACTACACCAAGGGATAGGCTAAATACCATAAATTATATTACATGCAACCAAAAATAGGAAACTGAATACCATAAATTATATTAGGCAACCAGAATTAGGAAACTATTGAATATCGATCGGCTGCATGAATGGCCTTCAGTGATTAAAATGAATGTAGGTCAATAATAATAATAATAATAATAATAATAATAATAATAATAATAATAATAATAATAATAATAATAATAATAATAATGCACTTCTATAGCACCAGTTCTAATACCCAAGGGTAGCCTATCAATCGATGGTACTTCAAAATCGATCTGCAAAAGATCCAGGTCATACCAGAAATCAGTCAGAGGGAGCAGTGCTGGAGTTGTGAAATTTGAGCTGGGGGGTGTTGAGGACTGAAATTCAATGAATGACAGAAACTGCATGTACCCGATAGGCCCTATGCGATTTTTGGAAGGGCTTCAAAGTTAGCTGGGGTCAACCCTGGCAACAACTCCAAGAGAGAGAGAGAGAGAGAGAGAGAGAGAGAGAGAGAGAGAGAGAGAGAGAGAGAGAGAGAGAGAGAGAGAGAGTAAGACGGACTATAGAGGAAAAGCTAATTGAAAGAGATGTGTCTTCAATGAATTGGAAGATCTGACAGCCGGAGGGAGAGAGCTCCAGATTTTAGGCCCAGACATAGAAAAGGTCAGGCACTAGCTTCGATTAGGCCTAAATGAACCCACACGTTGAACACATCAATTTATATTTTACACAAAATCAAGTCTCTTATACGACAGAGTTTTTAAGATTTTCGCCGCACGAATTCAGAACGACAGTAGAATAACTATTTATTTTACAATCACCTTAGTTCCATACTAACCGCATACAGCAACTTCAAGAAGTCCGATATTTTTGCTCCGCAGTGTACATGGTTGTTCAGCCAAAAGTGCAACAATCTAACCTCCTCGTTAACTTCCATAGACAGCTATTGACAGGAATGTACCCCTCAAGGGCAAGGCTAATAACTAGATGGAATAAGCTCGATCCTCTAATTTACCGTTCACGTAGCCTCAGTTGGGACAGGCAAAGAGTCGACAATCATCGCTTAACTTGTCATCTGGCAAACCAAACATGAAAATAAGACAAGACCAGCTGGTCCCCATAATATACTGATCACGACTGGTGAAAGGACAGAAGCCGACTCTATATGGCGGCATCGGAGAAGTTGATTAATATATAGGCACGCAGGCAGCTATCATATATTCAATCCAGCATCTTTCGCTTTTGGGACACGACGATCAGATCAGCCATCCTACGCTGCTCAAAAGAATATATCATCAGACTTGGATAAATTGTATCAATAAATATTATGAAGACAAACAGGTCATTTTCACAGAATCGCATTTATTAATTAATTATTGAGGGACCGAAAATAAAGTACGCCACGCTATTTCTGAGTTTTTCACCCCTCATCCGTCACAAATCTCGGACAATCCCTTAAGGCGCCGTCCATAAATTACGTCACGGAGATTTTCCATTTAATTTTAATAATTTTATTCGAGTTTCTCGTTCAATTTTCAGCCGTGAAATAGATATATAGTCAACGTCAGGCAATGATAACGAATATAATTTAGAGCTTAAACTTTGTCAAAATCAAATCTTTGTCAACATTTCATGTTTATCAGGAAAAAAGTGTTAATTAGCAAAAAAAGTCCTCTCTAAAACGTTCTTACTATGCCTCCAATCAAGTATTTTCAAGATTTTATTGCAGTGTGACGTCACGGTGGTCCTTCCCTCTGTTACAATCTCACACATTTTTTTAGACCAATAATAACAAAACACAGTAATAACAAAAGTGAACACGGAAAGTCTATCAAACTTGCTTATACTACATTTTACTTTTAAGATGAAAAACTGTACAGTACAATCAGTGGCATAGGCAAAGGGGGTTTGGGGGTTAAAACCACCCCCGAAAAAATATTTTTAATATAGTTTCCATGCTTTTAAAATTTTTTTGCGACTTTGGGAGTCAAAACCCCCTTGGCTATAGACTGTAAATGTTTAAGGGGCGACGACCTTTTTTTGCTTGTCAGCTACTAAAAAACTAGAGGTGAGAACGATTTTTTTGCTTGTCAGGATTTTTGAAAAGTTGGTCACGGTTAAAACCAAAAACCAAACCAAATTCCTTCAGAAATCCTGGCTATGCCACTGAATACAATTACTGGTACACTGTAATAATTCATCTTTTTTCTCAATGAAATTAGGTGAACATGTAAAACTCCTTATTTATTAATTCAAATAAAAAAAAATTTTTCAACAACATGCTGACTAGACAAAAATGAAATTGCAGAAACTTTATATGTTACAATTAAAACTTCTGTTAAACATCAGTTGCTGTTTCATCGAGATTTGGAATGGAAGCAGTTTAAAGTAAAACCAATAATAATCAATACATTGAGGCTTGAAGACATTTTCCACTCCAACTGTCTGAAATCTGTAACAATCTTGATGCACCACCATCGAAACTCAGTTAGGAAACCTCTGCTTTGGAAGCATCGTCAAAGTTCCCCACTAATTCTACAAAAATGCACTTTTTCAAATGATAAAAGTTTAAAAATAAATCAGACTCAATTAGTAACTGCAGGCACTTCTGTTACAAAGTTCAGTATCTTGCCGTCTCACTTTATTTAGCAACTATACTTCTATTAGAAACTAAACCTCTACAGTAATTTGTGTTACCCACGTAGGTCTAATCTTGAAGCAGGCATGCACTCCAGCTCCCAAGCACTGGGCCCAGGGGATCACTGTCTATCATGAGCATCATGATACCCTGTGGGGAGCATTGCTATAGTCTTTATCCCTCCCACCACAATTACTACCAAACAAAACTTACAGACTCTTGTAAAGATGCATTACAGCACAACCAAAGCTAATGAAGTTCTGAACTTTTGGTTATTCAATTAGCAATGGAAATATCCTCAGCTCTGGTTACAATCTACATTGTAGGCCCAAGACTGCCAAGCCAACATAATACAGCCGTTACTTTTAACATATAAGTAATACGCATTTTTTCTGCCTGTGTAAAGGTTACAGTAAACCTTTAATATCGGAATAGCTAGAACCAGAATGGAAATCATGGAACTGCCACCATCTGGAAACTACTCAGCCAGGCAGGAAATTGGTCAGTGTCGTTGCCAAGGGGTCTGCCCAGCAAAACACCCTGCTCCAAGCACCACTTTAGGCCTATAATCATCCTCCACTACCCCTTGCGTTGAAACCGATAGCAATTTTTAATAGGAGTCATTAGAAAGGTTTCTTCTTTTGACGAGTCATTGGAATACTTGATCATACCTGGAACCTCTTCATCGTCGTCAACACCACCTGCCTGACTTCTCTTCTCACCTTCTCTACCTGTAAATTTAATTAAAAACTGAAAGTGTTCGATTATAATAAAGCTAACCTGCAATAGAAGAACCAGACAAGCCAGAAGATAGGACATAATACAGAATCTGAAGATATAACTAAAACAAATAAACACCCCAAGTGCAAGACTGTAAGACTGTCTATATGGTAAAATTGCCTATCATTTCATTCGGAACTCAATATAAAACATCTTAACCCTTTGACTCGTCGATCCCTGTCAGCAATCGGTTATAAAGCTGAAATATCAGCCTTATGGAGTGAAAGGGTTAAGACAATGATTCATCAACAGCTCAAGTTTTAAAGGCCAAATGTCGATGCAAAATATTGTTCTGAACTACAGGTTGACATGTGAAATACTGAAAAGGTGTTGGATATTCTGATGAAAGCATTTTTATTTCACGAGGCCCATGGCAAACAAATAATTTGGCCAGAATAATCAATTTTGGCTTTGGCCTAGTGACAAAAATTAACACAGACAAAAAACATCACAAATGTTATGGCTTTCTGAAATCTGCAATTTATGCAGGCCGTCATTTAACCAATATTTTAAAAGACAACTTTTTTAAAACTTCATGTTCCATACAAATCATAAAATCTTCTCTTGCCAACAATGCTGAACTACAGTAGTATCCTAGCTCTGCAAATAGAATTAGTGAGAATCAATTTTTGCAAATGTAACGAGAAAACAAAACTACAAATCACAATTACCTAAGCATTTGCTGACAGAATTACAAAAGCCGACCTGTAAATCTACCGCTGCGACAAACAAACTGCAATTTAACGCTAACGATGGCCACTTGCCTCCGAGATTTGGTGAACTAGCGACGAGTTTCTTCAAGGCCGATGAGAAATTTTCATCACTCAACTGGCTCAACAAGGTAGGAAGCAAATCAGAAATTTCTACAAAATTGACAACCAAGAGCAACTGATGAATTAAAGCTAAGACCACACAAATAATTCAATATATCATTCATTCTAGAATAAAATTACAAACTATACATGCATCATTTATGGAACAACAATTGCCAGGAATGTCCATTAAAAGCGGTGCAAAGAAGCATCAATTCTCCATGCTGAACCAAACGTGCCATTATGGCAATCAAACCATACATCTGTGCTTCATACTGTCAAAATTCAAATTGTCATATAAGAAAATACTTATTCAAATAAATAATCTAATAAAATATAAAACAGCTTGAAACAGTTTGGAGGTCCGGTGCCATTGGGTTCTAGATACTTCCAAACAAGATCTAAAAAAAACTATTTGGAATTCATTACTTTAACTAGCTCATATATTCCCGTTACTTTAACTAGCTCATATATTCAAATGAGATTAGAACAATCTGCCATATACCAAGTGGCCCTTTTGTCAGAGCTTATTTGTAGGGGCCATTTTGTTCTGGGCTGTTTTGATGGGTCACCGCCCCACCTAACTATCATCATACTCAGATCAAGTCATCTCACAAAACTATGACTTATGACATCGCAAGAAACCCGTTGCTGATTTAGTATCTGTGATTAATTATTTTGTTAAGGTTTTCTTTACAAGTCTTCAATTTATTTTAGTATTCAATTAAATATTCCTACAGTTCTTGAAATAACCATGTGCTATACTAAATCATCATGATATACAGGGTGGAGCAAAAAACCGGACTAGTCACATTTAGGTTTGCTTTCAATATAGTTCGTTTTTTGCGCCACCCTGTATTATGCTGCAATTTCAACATGTACTTGCACATAATCCATTCAGTTCTCAAACTGAATGTATTATCATAATACTTTGCTGATTCATGAAGAAACTCCAACATAACAAGTCAGAAGCTTCTTAAAGCTGTTTTTACCAATGGTTTGAATGAATCTGTCTTGCCAATGTCATGTGCCATAGTTTTGTTAAGTGAAATGAATGAAATATTATATAGGCAGTGGTTCTCAAACTGGAGTCCGCGGTCCCATAGGGAACCGCCAAGCGGTTTCAGGGGGACTGTAAATGGATTACTTTCTCAAGATATCTCACCGACACAAAACACACTGATGGCTCTAAGAGTGCCGATTCCACATGAATTTAAATTTGACGACTAAGATTTGCAATTTTCTGATTAACTAATTGATTGACAAAACAAGAAGCCTGTGTGCTAATTGCAGTTAATTTAAAATTCAAATTTTATAAGGTCCGCGAGTCATTGAAAACATTTCTAAGGCACCGCCATGCAAGAAATCCTAAAAAGTTTGAGAACTGTTGTTAAAGAGGGTAGAAGTGCTATCTATCCAATGCACATTTGTGCTCCCCAGATCAATTGTACAAAGATGTAGTTTGGTGGAAATAAAAGCAATAAGCGAGTTTGTTTGCCCCACATGAAAATGAAACCAAAAAATTTGTTTGTACTTATTGAATGCACGTTCACGACTACAGACGCTACTAGAATCATACACATATACTGATAGTGCGGGCATCTTTATGTCAAGCTCAAAAGCAGTAGAACAACGCAAGTTCCAGGTAAGTTTGCTTACTCTTTACTTCAGCATGGCCTGTCACAGCAAAGGTGTTCGATGAAAGCGAAGCCTGTACCTTGGGATTGTTGAAATGGATCACCTCTCCATCATCTTTGATCATGTTGACCTCAAAAAGAGACATCTCCAACATTTTAAAATTCGGTACATAGTACACATATTTGAGATAATTAAAGAAATTTTCTAACCAGCAAGTGCTTAATGCTACAATTGTCACTGATGAGAAACAATGAATTCATATAAATGAAGTAGCTGGTAAGATTCTGTCAATGCAACTGCTAGAATCACTCACTGCAATTACCAGTACTTAGTCAGATCTAAGCCTAGGCCTTTACTGCATAGTAAAACAGTCAAAATAAGGGGAACAGCTGCAATAAAAGGGCGTCTTTGCATCTATCATCATGCCAAATCGAAAGCATGCCAGTAAAATCATGTATTGATACAAAGTTCTGCTAGCATAAGTTCAATTTTCCAAGTGCAAAAGTTGTCTAAATAGCAGTTATCTTCAAGAGAAGCAAATATTCTATTCCATCAAATAGAATGCCTTGAAATAATCCAGTTTCAGGCTCAATTTTTTTGTCTAAAAATAAATTCTTTATGACCAATATGGCACCCAAAACTGAACATACATATGCACAGTCACAGACCCCTACACACACATATATATATTGATTACAGAACATGCTAGTATTCAATTGTTACACAAATTTTGCCAATAATCAAAATGTCAAAAAAGTCAGAATTCCAGCAATGACAACAAACACAGATAATAAATTAATACCTCTTCAATCCCCGGAATATTAGTGAGTCCAAGCTTCTTCAACGAAGTTTGCAATTTCTTGTCATCGGTGGCGTTTGTGCGATGGATAACTTTCTTTTTTCGCCGTGCACTTCCCTACCAGAGAGGACAATAGCATCATATCAGCATTCCAATCCTACGATATGATGTAGCTCAGAAAAAATCAATCTAACATTCGGCAACACAAATTCTCTTAACCACCACCACCACCATTAATAACTTTCCTATATACAAATAAAATTCAATACGGACTTGTAGTTCAAGTAAGATTTTATGAGAGGATGGCTTTTTAAGACAGATCTGTTACTTTTTAAGAGGTGATCCAATGGGTGACAGTAAACTTAAACATGACATTATCTATAGCAAGTAAAACAATTTTACTGTGCTTTGGCCCGCATCTCCATTTTCTACTCAATAAAGTGGTTATCTGGATAGGATGAAAGCATTGAATTAAGGCAGTTCCACATTTACAGAAGGCCATAGATGGGAAAAAAGGAATACAGAATGATGTGGAAAGCAGAAGCACAACTGATAGAGTAGTACACACAACCATGGAAAAGACTTGATGTAGAGCATCCAGAAAGGAAGAGGAAAATTTTACCACTAACCTTTCCACCAATTCTGACTTGTGTTTCCAACTGCTTCAGTTTTTCGACATTCATTCTTCAAAGCTTGGTGAAACTGCAAGACACTGTACTAAAATATGAAACACATCAGTGCTAATACACTAATTAATACCAAGCAGAATAAAAACCCACAATATTTATTTTCTACAAGACATGTCTTTCCAAGAATCTAGTATTTGCCACAAAATCATATTCAAACATTGCAATCGGCAATGACAACATTTTCAGCCAGATAAATAATTTTTCAAAGCTTTAGTTGGTCGAGTTTTGATCAGGACAGTAGTCTCGTACTTATCAAAATTAAAGTAAAACATTAGATAAAGATTTAATTGCACAACCATTAAAAAATCACTGCCATAAAAGATGCGCACCAGAAAAATATAAGTTCTTGCTTAGCTTCTGTGGCAGCCATTAATTTGTTTGACCAACCATCGTTGAGTTTAACTACCAAAAACCATTACCAATACAAAGATAGCCAGCTAGGTAAACATGTAAGTAAAAAGTCTTTGTGTGTGTGTGTGTGTGTGTAATTTACAAAGTAAAATTATATTAGCAGCTTATTTTTGGTGCTTAATCTAACATTAAAACAGCTATGCCAAATGAGGGTCCTCCGTCCACTAGGCATTGAGGCTGGGGCATCATTGCTAGAGGAATGAGTTTTGGGAGACACAGGTGTCGAGATTAGATATAAGAATTTGAGACATTTGCAAGAATGGAAGAGAATGGCTCTATCAAACTTGCCATTTGACTGTGGCATGGGCAGTAGAGGTAGGTAGAAACTGCTACATATGAAAGTGCATAGTTGCAGATTTTAAGTGATGATTGATTCAATAACTGTGGCAGGTTGAGATGAGACGACAAGCAGGTGGGCCGAGGTTGCAACATTGTAAAAATAAGCAGGCCTTGATGGATGGCTTGAATTTGCAATTAAATTAAGTGATATTATTTTGTGTCCAATGCATTCTGTTATTTTTCAGCCAGTATAGTAATTCTGAATTTCTGTTATTGGTAAACTATGACAAATTTGGGAGACTTGATATCTTCGTGAGCCAGCGCATTGTAAATAGATTGAATATTTTAGAAAGACTGTAGTATAAGGCATTATAATAGTTCAATCTATGATGGGCAATTGAGATGGCAATGGCGAAGACAGTATAAACAGCAAAACAAGGACGACTGGACTGTGACCACAGTAGGGTTATGGACGTTCTAAAAGTGTGCGCTTAAAAACTTAGAGCCGAAATGAATTCCAAGATTGAGTGCCGTTGGAACAGCGGTCAATAGTGAGGTCTTACGTTTTGCGCATTAAACGTCGGCTTTTTAAAAATGTATTCACATTCTACAAATATTAACTTCGAACGATGTCTTCCATTACTCACATCCATAGAATATAATACATACAATCATACATTGATGTACATTAAATTCTATGATATGTAATCTATCTGGGACCTATGATATAGGGAATCTTCTGATGCAGAAACTGTAAAACTTGATTATTTTACGTAAATACTAAATACTAGTAAATAGTAATCATCTGTCATTTATTATGATATAGGCCTATCTGATGCAGAAAACCTGTTAGACTTTTGTACGTCTTGTCGTAAAACGAATAGCTATTTTAATTTGAGGGCCACACACAATAAGTAGATATGTAGATATCATATATATATATATATATATATATATATATATATATATATATATATATATATATATATATATAGTAAACCTAGCTTCACTGCCCTGTTCGGATATTGACCATTGTCTGGCTCATGGAGTTATCGCTCAAGTGAGACAACATAGCTATTTTAAGAAAGGCTGAGGGCCTAAGAATATTGGGATAAGTAGATATGTTGTTATTGAAATTGCCGTCGAATTGAAAGACTTTGCGATGCAAACTTTGTCAGTAAGACCTTTGGGATAAAGACAGAATTAAGCAGGACTTGGAAGCTGGCTTCTTGGATTGTCTATAGTTTTATATATATATAATATATATATAGGAATTTTAGCCAGAATAAAATATATATATATATATATATTATATATATATATTATATATATATATATTCCAGACAACAGAAGACCAACCCAAAAAGAGGTGCTCGGATTAGTCATTCCCCTTCCTGACCTGTCCCTTTTCTATCGATGACTTATTAAAAACTCATTCAGGTTGTCGGTCTGTTAAAAAAAGAAATTATCCGCCAAAGTATCGTCGCTCAAGTGAGACAAGCTCAGACAACAGGAAGAAGTAAGTGTGGACTTTATCTAGATTAATCCATTTGGAAATATAGGAATATTTACTTTTGTAAGTTATTGAAATCGGCGTCGAATGGAAAGACTTCTTGCGATGCAAACTTTGTTACTAAGACCTTTGCGATAAAGACAGAATTAAGCAGGACTTGGAAGCTGGCTTCCTGGATTGTCTATTCTCAGTTTTGATGTATTGTGAGCGGTGACTTTTGTCTTATAAAGAAGTTCTTGTCTTTCAGAGCTAATCCTGCATCTTTACTTTATTCCTTTTCAGTAGCATCAGTTGGAATGCCAAAGAGCTTAGTTTGCCATTTCCTAACTTTGTAGCTTGAAAATACACAAAAACCATCTGTTAGTTTGCATTAATTGTAGTGAGTGCCTTAGATATATTTCTGAGAAGGTGGTATGTAAATGACATTTGATCTGTTAGGGGTTTGGGGCCGTCCATAAAATACGTCATGCTATTTCTCGGCCATTTTTGACCACCTCTGTCACAAACTGTCAAAAATCTCGGACCCCGTAAAAGTGTGTCACAAATCTCGGACCTCCCTTAGCCTAATGTGTCGTCCACAAATTATGTCAGGCAGGTTTTGCATTTAATTAATTCAAGTTTCTTGTTCAATTTTCAGCAAGAAAACAGATATTCAACTTCAGACAATGATAATTAATACAATTGAAACCTAAAATTTAATGTATCTCAGGCAAAAAGTGTTAATCAATGATTAAAAACATTGTTTGCTATATGTCCTATCAGGTATATTTAAGGTTTTTATACGGAAGGTGTGACGTCATGCTGGTCTTTACCCTCCGCCCCCCTATCACAAACTGTCACACTTGTTTAGACCCCTCCCCTTGAAGCGTGACGTACTTTATGGGCGATCTCTTGGGTTTAACTCCTCACTGTTTAAAGACATCTCCAATTGAATTAGCAACATTTGATTTTAGCTATCTGACCCTCACCTATGTATGCTTTGAATTTGAATTGTATGCTCAACGTATGTTGAGCATACAATTTTCCATTGCACTACATCTATATCTGCTTTTGCTGTTGTGTATAGCCAGAATACCAGTAATTTAAGACCTTAAAATATGGCCTTCAATTACTTTTATGTAATCTTACAGTAGGTAAACTGTTGGACACATAAACTTGTCTGATACAGGACTTCTCTTTGTAAGTTTTCTTGATATTTTAAATTGTTAACTATGAGGATGTATTGTTTTAATTTTAGCAGTGGCTTGTTGACTTTTATGCCAGTTGTGAAAAGTGAAAGAAACATTAAGTATAAAAGTGACAACTGTCTTGTTAATTAATTTGGCATGAGTGATTTAAAAAAATGTTAACTTACACTAGAAGTGCAAGTGTTCACTCAGTTACGTAGCTCATTTTCTTGCATCCTAATTCTCTTTGCCTGCTGTCAAAATGGCTAGGTAGATTTGTGCGTGCGTGTGTGTTTGTGCATGTGTAATTGTAGGTGTAACTGCCTTGATGTGGGAGTTGTGTGATGATTTTTTCCACAAATTCAGAAGAAATTACTTGATTGGTTATCATAATCGTTGTTGGTAATGTGGTAATATGCCTGCTAGTTATGAAGATTTTGAAAGGTTGAAAGCATAGAGGCTGCTTGTCTGCTGTGAGTTAGTTGTTTATTCTCCTTTTTGTTGTAGGAACATCATCACTGCTTTCATGTCGACATAGCAAATGGCTGAATAATAATAATAATATGCTCTTGATGCACTGCAATGCACCCTTTGACACCAATTTTGTTTATTTTGTGCTGAAATGTTGTTTCTTTATATTTTGATAAAGGGCTTTGTGCAAGCTTATTAAGAATAAAGTTGAGAGTTCCCAGAGTAGACAGATGTTGGCAATTTCATCATCATCATCATCACCACCACCACCATTATCATCATCATCATCATCTCGGCTCCCCGCCAGCTAAGTGCGGCAATAGCTAGATAGGAAATGTTTCCAGGGTTATTTCTAGGATTGTGAATTTAGGGGGTGTAAGTAAAATTTGGGGGTCTCTGCCGAATAAGTGTGAAAAAATCATCCCACAAAAAAATTCTTACAGGCAAAAAACCAAAAACATTATAGAATCTAAAAAAATTCTGACAAGCAAAAATCGTTATCAGGTCTCAAAAAGTCTGACAGGCAAAAAAGGTCAAAAGGTCATCTGAGAAATAAGGTTGGAGGGTGTTACTTCTTGAATTAGGGGGTGTTCTATGGCTATTTAGGGTAATTTAGGGTACATACCATTCTTAGATTAGGAAATTTTGGAGGTGTCGACCTCAAATTGGGGGGAGGGGTGTTGGGTGGAGGTGTTAGGGGGGTGTAAAAATATCCATGAATGTTTCCAATCTTTCCTTTCTTTAGCTTTTTTTTTGGCTTCTGTGATGTTGATTTGTCTGGGGTCTTCCTTCTTGATTTACATCAGGATAAAATGTCTGACAACCTTTTCTGTTCAGTACTATGGTTAAAGAGCAGTGCTGTGCCAGAAGTTCTTAATTTATTTGGTCACCCAAGTTCAAGAAACTGGGAGACCCATCAGAAATTTTGTTACCTTGGAATTTATTAAGTTTTGTGTATAGCCACTGTTTTTTTGCAAGAGCATAAAGGATGAACCAAAGTGTGTGGTGATAAGCAGTTTTATGAAAATATAGGTTTATTATTAGTGCATCAACATTTGCCTGTGGGCAGTCAGTCTTAATAATTTCAATCTGTTCAGTAGACATAGTTCTATATAATTACTGAATATCATAATGACCCCATTCTGTTTGGTTTTGGGCATATCGGGTTTAATGGTATTATGTGTAGGGGACAACTTTTTATTCTTACATAAACTAATTCAGCAGAAATTATAAGACTAATAAAGCTTTATTATCCAACAATATGGCTTTGAAGGAAGTCTGCTAAAAGGCTTAAAGAGATGTTGAAATCTGGTCTTATAGAGGAAATATTGTTTGTAGTTGAATCAAGATGCATAATTTTGTAGTGTTTTAATCACCAGTAATTGTTTCAGCGTGAAATCTGGTCACAGACACCTAATTGGAAATAAATGAAAATATGGAAATAAATGAAAGATGAAACATGTGGGCTTATCTCAGTACTGAGGACAATGGTAGTTGATTTAGTAACTGCAGGCTGTTTACCACTGCCTACATACACTCACATATTTTTGAGATATTGCAGGAGCATTGTCGGTTTATAATTGTGACAGTTTTACGCGGTGTACTGAACTTACTTACCGGTATTCATTTCTGCAGTCTGTATGGGACCTCTATGGACAGAGAACCAGTAATTTCTGTCTGATACTATTCAGCTTGTATTGACCAGCTTTTGAGAACCAGCGTTGAGTAGACTTGTGCTCCAAAAGATGATGCATTCTTTATTATAAATGTCAGCCCTGTTTTGTTACCAGTAATCATTATGCTAGTGAGGACAACACAACAAGGCTTTGATGTTATTCCATTTGTCATTGGCCGTACCCATTATTCCGACGTGTAATTTTGTTCCCAGTCCTTTGTTTATGCTAATTAATGATGACACTCTGCTCAGGGTCATTTTGCATAAAGTCACAAATGATTTATTGACAACATGCTTTTTTCACCCAACCATACAAAAATTATTCCACCTAATGTTGCAGATCAAGTCAAACTACCAAGCTGTTGTGTGTGTGTGTGTGTGTGTGTGTGTGTGTGTGTGTGTGTGTGTGTGTGTGTGTGTGTGTGTAGAATTTTATAATCAATTATGAATTATGAATATCTGTGTTTTCGTAAGGTATCTATCTTGAATTTGAAAATTGTCCTATGGCTATTGAAAAATATTATAATATTAAAGTTTTGAAAGGGGTCAGTCAAAATCTTTTCACATTTCAAACCTGCCATGGTATAGAAGGCTTTTCCTCTCTGCTCCCAACCATTAATTTCCCACTGAGATGGTTCTGAACAGGTCCAGAAATTCTGTTAGGCTCGTATATTTTTTTCCTTCCATCCGTGTACTCCGTTATTCTTCTGTTTTGGGATTTAGAGTGAGATTAAACACAGTCACCAGATACTACTGGAGTTACAGCATTTCAATAGTGGCAATGTTAGTGTTACAGCAGAATGAACTGGTTTTGATGAAATCTGACACTTGTAAGCAGGGTGCGATTTGTGACCTGGAGCAGTGGGGGGGATATGTCGAGCTTGGGGGGATGTAGTTGTTGGGAAATGTAGCAGTGGGGGTGTAGTGGTGGGGATGTAGCAGTAGGGGATGCAGTTGGGCAGTGGGGGGGGGGAAGATTCTCCCTTCCCCCCCCCTACAAATCGTGCCCTGCTTGTAAGCCTTGTAGTTTTGTCATGCAGTCACCAGTTGAGATCAGAAATCCTAGAATCCTATTGTCCCGATGCCTCCAGTAATTCTGAATAGTAAAAATAGTGAAAATGAGAAAGTAAGCAAGTCTAACCCGTAGATTGTTGTTTAATTTGTCAGTGTCTGAGATATTCAATTCGCATAGCATTGGACTTCGAGCACAGAAGAAACTCCTCGGAAAGATGACCTCGCGAAAGGTCATTCAGACATTCATCGACGAGAGAAGCGGACAGTTGTTAGATGACCTCTACCATCTGGTTAAAGATCATTACGATCGGAAGCGGGCAGAAAAGGCGATCAAGTACATGATCAAGACAGTAATAAAGATCGGCATTCTTTTTCGCAATGATCAGTTCAGCGTGGAAGAACTGGACTTGGTAGAAGACTTTAAGAAGAAATTTCGAACGCTTGTTATGACCGTTGTAAGTTTTGCTCAAGTAGAGTTTTCGTATGATCGTGCTTTTCTCGTGAAAATAATGAACGAGTGTCGCGACTTGATTAAGAAATTGGTCTTGCGACATCTCACCGAGAAATCTTTGCAGCGCATAGACAATGTCTTTGAAACCTTTGGCAGCTGTGATTTCTTGGATGCAGTTTTTAAGTCGGATAGCCCACATGAAGAGGCTAAATTCAAAGTGATCCAAGACCTCAATGTATTGCTTGAAGCCAATATGGTTTAAATTTGCAGTTTTTTTTCTCTTTTGCATTCTATTCAAGACGCTTTTAAGAAAATCAGTCCTATTTTAGGGTAAAAATGAAAGATTTTGTACTTTTGCAGATTCTTTCCTGATTATTATAATGTGAATTTCATAGTTTTTAACATTTAACATTGTATTTAATGCTGTTGACAAAGAGAGTTACGGATATACATTTTATTAAGAATCTGACAAATTGGTGACAAATGAAACTGATTACATCAAGTTTGCACTCTAATTGCCAATGCTGTAATAGTGATATCGGAAGCTTGTATTGTTTAGTTCTAGTATATTCTGGTCTAGCATGCATTTCAGAGTTAACCAAGCACAGCTTTTCTTCAGATGTATGAATTTTGTTTTTGTGTACCCAGTATTGATTAAGCAAAACTACTGATGATGCCTCTCAGGTAACGCATTATAAAAGTAATCCATTGGTCTAGCTTGTTATTTTTGAGTACCGGTAACCAATGCGGTTAACACATTAAAGTACTTTGTTTGCAAGGTAACTTTACTCAGTAACTGGTTACAATTTTTTGTAACCAGTAATGCATATTTGCATCACTATTGCATTACATCTGTAAAAATTACGGCTTAAACATACTGGATCATTGGCACTAGGGTTAAAACTATGGTAGTACTGTTAAGTCTGTGTTTGGCACAGTGGAGCAATGTAGACCTGTTGCCAACCATTTTTACATATTTAACTAGTAGTATCTAAATACCAGTAGTTGCAACTATCAAAAGTAGCCAGTAATGTACACCAGAGCTCGAATTGCTGGGGGGTTGGGGGGTTCAGCCCCCCTTTAAAATGGCAGACCCTCCCTAGAGAAATGCAAAAATGACAAAAGTGTACATTCTTAAAAGTTTTCATGACCCCCTTTCATTTTCTCACAATTCGAGCACTGATGTACACTCTGTAGCTATAGTCCCTATTTTGCAATAACTGGTAACTATAACTTGTTACTAGTTCTTTTCTAAGTAACACGCCCAGCTCTGCAAGTTTAAGTATTGTTGGCTTTTAAAGTATGCAAATGTCTATGTTTACCCACTTGTCTTTTAAGTACAAGCAATGCATTCGATAAATCCCACGCCCCCCCACCTTCAGCATGTCCATAATAATAAATGGTATTGCATGAGATAACATTTTGCAGACCCACCCATGCCCCCTACAGATTGCCGGACCCCTGGGCATTTGCTCCCCTCTCGGCAGGTCTGATCTTGTCTAGCTATCTGAAGAGTATGTGATGCAGATTACTATTTTTTTTTGAAAATGATTAGTCATTGTAAACTCTTTAAAACAAACATCTGTCATTGACTTTTTACATCATCGAATGTCTTGTCTCTTTAGGTATTGATTTCAAACGCATTTTATTGAATTAGATATTCAACATGTTAGACTGATCAAAATCATAGTCATAAACACTGAATAAAATGAATATTCAATCTCGGAAACTGCTTCTTGAAATCCTGTGTGTAGACAGTAAAAAAAAGGTAGATTCAGTGGTTGCATTTGGACTTTCACACCATTGTCACTGCCAAGAAATAAAGCCCCACTGCTATCGTTATTTAAGTTTTAAAATTACTTCTATGTTTTAAAAATTAATTATTTGTATTGTTAATTGGAAGAGGTTTTATGCAATATACTGTATGGACCATGGTGCACCAGAGGACAAGATGATGGGTAAGGTCTTGAAGTGCAGGGCATTCAGTACTTAGAATAAAGACGAGGGTACTGAAGACATGCACTCTAAGCAACTTCTTCCTCATTTCCTACAATTCCTGCATTATCTCCTCAAGTCTTGAGGTCTAAGCTTAAATCCTTCCTTTTTCTAAAATCATAACCTCCATAGCTGTAACAACCTAGTCTCACTGCCCTTTGGATGTTGACTATTGTCTGGCTGATAATATATCTTCCCCCAGTGTTTAATCTAGGCCGTTTCCGGGGGCGAAATTGCCCTCCCCCCGGAAATTTCAAAATCACCCCGGAAATTTAGGAATACTACATGGACTAACAGCGGCCCCTAGCAGAATTCCTCTCGGCTTTCTCAGTCCCCCCGGCTTTTTTCAGTTTCCCCGGAGTCCAGGAGTCTAGATTAAACACTGCCTTCCCCGTAGCTATTTTAAGCGAGGCTGAGCGCCTAAGAAAAAGCAGCTACTGTTGTGCTGTTTCCCAAGGCGCTATAGAAATCCACGAGATTTTACTTTACTTTACTTACTTTACTTTACTTCTTCCTTCCCGAAATTTGTCATTAATTAAATTCAACTGTGATGCATTTGTCCAGTAACACGTAGTGCAAATACACTTCCGCCATCTGGCGACTCATTATGCACTACGCAATTTCTGTTCAAATATACATACACTGTACTTGGAACTAAAAAAATTGAAGTAATTCATGGCATTTCTGTCGATAGTGATAATGATGATCTACTTTAGTTAATAAATTTTATAATAACTAGAAAGATGCTCGCTTCGCTCGCAGTGCAGGATAATACTAATCCAATACCTATACCTAATACCCAATCATTGAATTTGCTGAAAAACATTTCAATGATCGCCAAGCCAAGCTCTAAAACAAACATCTAGGCCTGACTTTTTAAAATCATTGTGACCATTTGTGACGCTGTATTGATTTTTGTGTACGTTAAAATGTATTTAAAATTCAACTACCTCAGGCTGCGAACAATTGTTACCAATAGCAACGTCGTCGCACGCCCAGCCCTCTGACGCTTCAATGACTCGACTAAACCGTGTTAAACTACGATTCTACGAACAATTGTTACCAATAGCAACGTCGTCTTCGAACATCGTCCACCAACGCATCGCGACGTGGGACTAAACATTTAAACTTCTACCAATAGTCAACCAATCAGAACGCTTGAAGGTAACAGACAGAGAGACATACAGATAACGATTTTAAGATGATAGATTATTCAAAGCCTAACGACAATCTGATTGAATATTTTTTAAAATTAATCAGTATGTATCACACTAACGTATTTAGCCTATAGGCACGCTTGGACATAACTAGACTGTAAATCGTGTAATGTTTTCATGCTACTTCCCAGGAATTCGTGTTCGTTGTGGGTGTCCCATAATTGCAGGTGTGTCAATGTCCAGTGCTTCATTTAGGCTCCTTGGACCCGGAGGGAATAGAAATGGGGCGGGGATTCGATGCTTGACCCCCGAAGAAAAGTCAAAAATACGATTTCCGTTGTCATCTCTTCCGTTTTCATACGGTCCATTCTAATTTTCGTGGAGTCAATTATAGTGGCTCAAGTTTCAATTTCCAGTGGTGAATTTTCCCCTTTAGAATTTTAAATGCATAGTTTTAACAGCAGTAGCCTATGTTTTGGTGATATTGACACCACCCCTGGGAGGGGGGTATCTTCCCCAGGGTTTAACCAGTGATTGAAGTGGCCGGGGCCTGGCCCCCGGCACTCTGTTATGGCCCCCAGCACCCAGAGGCGGTTGGAAGGCTACATGGCCTAACAGGCCATGGCCTACCCAAAACTTTGTCTGGCCGGCCAAAAAAATTACGTGGCCTACACTGTGGCTGGCCCGGAGTCCAAAAGTACATGGATTAACCACTAGCTGGCCTTCCCCAAAATGTGTTGTGTGGCTGGGAGGTTGATGGCCTAAGACGAGGCTGTCGAGTGTAGTGTAAGGCCATTTGAATCCCCAGCCACTAGAAATGCATCAGATACCTTCTTTTCCATTCGATTTCCAGTTTCAAGAAGCTTTATCTAATTGATCAACCACCACCGACTGATCAATGGTCGTTCAACGGTCTCCGACACATTTTCTTTCCACCCTCCTCATAATTTGTTAGATGTACTGTCATACACATCCGCCTCTCCTCATCCCCCTCCCCGTATCCCCACAGAGTTACAGACTTCCAGGTGAGTGTTGCAAATATTTACATACACTGTACTTTAGGCGTTTTCGGAATGGGAAGTTCCTCTTGCTGTCCATAATTAATTCTAAGGAATTTCTATCGATAGTTGATGACATGGATGATCTGACTGTTTTGATAATCAATTTTATCGGACATCTGGTGTAATCTAACGATGTTCTGGTTAACAGAAGAATATTGGAGAAGCCGCAGTAACTATCGTGTAAGACGGCGACGCTAAGCTAAGTTCAGTCCGTTTAAGATTGCAGCTCATATAAGAGACAGTCTAGGCCTATCATACAAATTACTATAGCACTCTATAATATTGTTATAATTAGAGATGGATAAATTTCTGGTTAAACGCGCTCGAGTTAGTGGCAACGAAGAAGTAGAAGACATGGTGACTGACGATTCAACTGGACCTACAAAGACAACTGTCGAATCTCAAGACGTTCAACTTCAACATCACTCAAAGGAATAGGCCTATCAATTTCGATGTAGCACCAGAAAACTCAGGTGGTCTGCGTAAGTTGTCATACTACTTGGCTGATATCAGCAAGGATTATAAAGATCAACCTGTGCAACCTAAACTGCAGGTCTTTCAAAATCAAAATCTGGTCAGCGTTTCACGAGCATTTAAATTTAAAATACATGAGTTTTAGGCCCTATCATTTTTTGAATATTCATTTGCAAGCAATGCCATAGTTTGTTTTTGTGGGTGTCATTTTTGTCCACGAGCAGGATACCAGAATGATGAATCTGCTTTAACGGAGACTGGGTTGCGTGGTTGGGAAAATATTGACAGCAAACTATCGAAACATTTCGGCCCGCGCATGCATTCTGATGCTCTTGCACAGTGGAAAACACAAAAGTACACTGATGCAACTGGCAGCATGGCAAATGTTCCAACAGTCTCAGCCTAACATGCTCTTTGTCAAGTTGACCTTCTCCTGGGGTTGAAGGAAACATTGCAATGCACATAATTTGCAAGCACTCATTTTTGCATATTTATATGCACTTGATAATATTCCACTTATATTAGGTCAAAGCTAATAAATTACAACTAGTGATTTTCAGGTTCACAAACGATAAACAAACTTCAAATCCATTTTTTCAAAATTTTACTTTTTGGTTAGGTCATTTCTGGGGGAAGGCCTCATATATATATATATATATATATATATATATATATATATATACAGTATACCATATCCCCATATATATATATATTTATATAATTCACCGCACATCCCTATTATGCTGCGCTATTGTATTGTATAACCACAGAATTCGGGCGGGATTAACCTTATGAACTTTGTACCCTGTTGATGGTCCAACACCCAAAATTTGGGGTGACTGGCCACCCAAATCAAAAAACGTAACGCATGCATTCCCTGTTATGGTCTCGTTCCCTCGTTTCGGCCCGGACAAAGAATCCCGGGCCCAGGGTTTTCCCAGCGTAAAGCAGCGGTTCAACAGACCACTTTAACCACTGGTTGCAACCTCCCGCTGGGGGTTGTAGGAAAAATCCCTGAATGTTTTCATTGTCGAGCCCTACTTATAGGTAAATCTATTCCGAAAACCACATATGAGGCATATATCTGTAGTCACCTCAGCATAACACAACCGATAAACAATCATGTGCATTTTTTCAGTACATTGTTGATGACCAAGGCTGATTTGTAGGGGAAGGAGGTCATCACTGCCCAATTTGCAAGATGTACATCCTCACCACTACACCCCCACTGCAACAAAAAGAAAAAAGGTCAATCCCCAAGCTCGACATATTCCCCACTGCTCCATGCAGGTCTCAAATCGGGCCTGGTTGATGACTGAACAGACACTTAATGAGGTGTGCCAGAGCGATCAAAATAACGTAACGCATTCTACGCCGTCTGGTTCCCTCGTTTTACGGACAGAACTGCTTAAACCCCTTAAAGCGTCTCATTCTGCCAACTTCACTGTTAAATCTGGCTTGAGAGAAAAAAACATCGATGCTAAAATTAGCTCCTAGCGCGCAGCCTGCCTGGTGCAGTTTTCCTATTTCGTTGGACCGTCAAGGTTTTTCGCATTGACCGTGAACACTGGCCTAGAAACGCAATCGGATCGACGCAATGTCGTCTATTAATAACCGACGCAAATGCATTCGGTGCGCCGTTTTCGGGGAAAAAGAGAGAATATGGCGCCCATCGAGTCGTCGTCGTCGTCGTCGTCGTCGTCGTCACTGCGGCATCTAGCGAACGCTGTAGTCGAGGTCATGGAAATTGACTGAAAAGCGTTGAACAGTGTTTATTCTAGGCCTGTTTTTGGGGAATTCCCGCCCCCAAGTTTTAAAATTCCACCCAAAAATTTGTATATGTTGGCTTGGGTGATGGAAATCCCCCCCCAAAGCGTGGAGAGACAAATCTTGTCCCCAAACATTTCAAACTCCCCCCAATGTCAAGGTGGCTAGAATAAACACTGGCGATGAACCAGCATGAAAATAAAATTAAAACAGCATGATTTCCTCTGATGTAGGTCGATTTGAAATATTTTGTCGGGAGTATAAGGCGATAAAAATCATTTATAACATGAACGAATTCTTAGTAAGGCAGGGTTATTTCTAGGATTGTGAATTTGGGGGGAGGGTCGGTAAAATTTGGAAGTATCTGCCGAATAAGTGTGAAAAAAGTCATCCCACAAAAAGTCTGACAGGCACAAAACTCAACAACCTTATCAAATCTCAAGAAAATCCTGACAAGCAAAATATAAAAAAACAGGTCTCAAAAAAGTCTGACAAGCAAAAAAACGTTATCGGGTCTCTTAAAAAGCCTGACGAGCAAAAAAGGTCATCAAAGAAATAAAGTTGGGGGTGTTACTTCTCGAATTGGGGGGTGTTCGGGGGCTATTTAGGGTACATACCATTGTTAGCCATTGTTAGATTAGGAAATTTTGAGGGGGCGTCGACCTCAAATTGGGTTAGGGGTGTAAAAATGTCCCTGTAGTAAGGGAAAAAATCAGTCTCATAAATATAAGCTCGGTGATAAGTCAATGATAAGTCAGATGATATGATTTCATATGGTATAGTCGTATAGACTATAGAACTACTGTAGTTAAGCCGTATTATTATTATTGTTATTATTATTATTATTATTATTATTATTATTATTATTATTATTATTATGTGAAAGTTCCGTGGAAGGCGACTGCGTTAAATCTCCGGAGTGTCACGGATATTCTTTGTAGAAGAAAGGATGTCTCTCTTTCATCTCCAGATTGTTGTGATAGGATACTGTCGATTTCCTTTAAGAAGTGGAGACCGTTTTATTCTATAATAATAATAATAATAATAATAATAATTATTATTATTATTATTATTTACGTAGACATATTTCGATTGCAAAAGGCGCATCTGTTCTTGAAACTAACAATTAACAATTTATCATCTTTCAGATCTGGTCTTAAAACACATCTGTTTGACTTGGCTTATCCCCCTTAGATTGCTCTCCCGCAGTTTCGCACTGATTTTCTGGCTCTGATTCTATTTGGATTTGGTGCGCCATCGGCTGATGCTCTGGGCATTAGGATAGTGGCGCTATAGAAGTTGTTTGATTGAAACTAGAAATAGCGACACTTAGAGTATAGATACTTTGGGTTTGAGTGATGTGTTCCATTTGCAACACACCCGCCCTCTATATTGCCGTTTGTTGTAGCAGAGCAATGAACTCGACTTTGTGGTTTCATTTAACGACGTCGACCGAACATAAATCAACTAAGCGAAGACTCGAAGCATTGGTGGCCAGTCTTAGACCGAATCTATTAGAATGGTCCATTGCTGTTCATCAGACTGGGCGTTAATAGCATGCAAGGCACAAAAACGCTCGTCGCTACGTTTGCGAAAACAGACCAATGCTGACTGACGTACAAACAATCATTACTATGGCCTTCGTTGCACGCACGCACACACACACACAGAGAGAGAGAGAGAGAGAGAGAGAGAGAGAGAGAGACAGACAGACAGACAGACAGACAGACAGACAGACAGACAGAGACAGAGACAGAGACAGACAGACAGACAGACAGACAGACAGACAGACACAGAGCGGTTCTAGTCTAGACTGGTCAATGACAGAAAAAGTCTAACAAGCAAAAAGGTCGTTTACCATATGAGTCGCGTTAAGCAGCAAGGTCGTCTACTATTATTATCTGGGGAGGGGTCAAAGCTGAAATTTGGGGGGATTACCGCCGCTGCACACACACGCACACACACGCACACACACGCACGTTATGTGATGTAAAAATAAAATATCAGGAATGCAGCGGCGTTTATGAAATAAAACAAATATATATATAGCAAACCCATTATCTTTGGGAAACTACTTAACTAGGCAAAACTACATGTAACACTCGTACAGCCAAAATGCAAAAAGGTCCACAAATATGCGAAATATCTAATCTCGTATTATCAGTGCAAAGTAGGCTCCCGACTGTAGATTACACAAAATTTGCAGAGCATATCGATGAGAGAGCATATATAATTTATACTGTTATAAGCAAGTAAGCCCACATGTAGGCTAGCCTATATACTCTGTCGTCCAATAAAAGCCATATTGGTTGACAAAAAGCAATCAACTTTTTCCCCGGAGAATGAGTTGGGCGTGTTTATTCGGCATAGTTCGTCACTCTTGTACCGCTGCATGTCTGTTCGTCCTTCTATGACTATTAAAGCGCTCTACGAGGCATCGTTGCTGGGAACATCGATTTCACTAAACAGTTCAGACAACAGAAACTGAAACAACGGAGTTAAATAAACTATTTTTAAAACTCTGTGTTAATCTACGCATTTAGAAACAGCAGAAATACTGGGGAATGTTATAAGAAGGCCCATAAATCTTCAATTAAATAAAATGACCATGTCTGTTCAATGAAGACCCTAATGAGGAAAATACAGGAAAAGCAGGAAAGTAAGCCCTGTAGGCCTATATAAGGGGTCTTGAAACTTATCCGAAATCATTTTTGTCACATGAAAATATTTCTGACAAATTACTTATTTGACTCGTCATAACTACATGTAGCCCTCTGCTGTCGGACGACTGCTTGGTTTTATTTCTGACATCCATACATATTCTTTGATATTTCTAGCTGGTTCTTAGGATTCTTCGGAGTCCTGCTAGGCCTAGGCCTACTTTGACATGCATCTAGCTATTTCCATGTTGTTTGCGAGCCTCTACGAGGTTCCATGTCTCAGATCCGTATGTAGCCAGGGCGGCGCTAGGGGGGTAGGTCCGCGGGTCCGGACCTACCCAGCCTCGAGCAGGGGCACCCAAGCAAATCGTGCAAATACGCAGAGAAATTTTGATTGGGGTGTGAGGGGTAGTCTGAGCCGGGTCCTGGCTGTGTAGATTGCATTAGGCCCACCCAGCCAACAAAACCCAGCGCCGCCCTGTATGTAGCGTAAGGACCAGGAGCATGAATACAGTCAGCGTTCTTAGTTTAGTTAACGACGTGCAAACAATTAAACAAAATTAAACCAGTTTATTAGCGCGATACGAAAGGTAGAAGTTCGCCCAGCTTAATCCGTTTACGGTAATCTAACATCAAGCTTTGACTGAAATTACGCCTTGACGCTGGATGTAACAAAAACTGTAATAGTACATACTGTAGTCGTAATGCCACTTTGAAGAGCTTATTTACTAAAATTTAGAGTTTATGCAAATACATCCGCAGACATGGGAATAAACGGGAAAAGCAAGCACATGCACTGAACCGATATATTTAACCCCTTTACCGGGAACCCCGAATACATTCATCCATTTTACATTGAGTTACAATTAAATACACGGTAAAGGGGTTAACAACTAAATCGAGACCGTATCGAGTTGTCATTGAGACATTAGACCTCTATAGCCTATAGCCTACATTGAAGGCCACGTATACGTGCTTAGAAGCGTAGGCCTATAGGCCCTAACTTGCTTCGCTGAGTTCATACTTATAAAACGATTGGAAGATGCAGTGGCGGTTCCAGGATTTCTTGGTGGGTGGTGGGGTGGTGGTGCAGTGGCGGCTCCAGGATTTGGCAAGTGGGGGCCGTTGGGGTGGCAACTTCTAATCATGGGGCCAACCATTTGTTGTTAGGTATGTTATTAAGTATAGGGTCCCAACAGGGGGCCCAGGCACTCAATAGGGGGCACGGGACCCGCCGGGCCCCTCTGTGCAGCCGCCACTGGGGTGGGGTGGGGTGAAATGGATTAATAGGAAGTTGGTGGGGGATGAAAAGAGAGGGAAATCAATAAACTTTGCCGAAAAAGAAAAAAGCTGACAAGCAAAAAAGGCAATTTTTCCCGAATTTTACTAGACTTTTACCGAAAAATAGGTTGACAAGCAAAAAAGGTCACCCGCAGTTTTTCCCCATCATTTTACTTGACTTTTACCCAAAAATAGTTTGACAGGCAAAAAAGAAAGTCCGGCGGGGGATGCATCCCCACTCATCCCCCCGCGTGGAACCGCCGCCGGCAAGATGCACATGAAACGGAGACGATGATGCGAATTACATGTAATATGAGCACGCTTCAATTACTGTACACGAACAGTAGGCTTACAGTAACAAAGCGATAGTAACATGCAGAAGTAATCTTTACGCTAGACCTACAGAACTTTTAAATCTTTACCGCCGCAAGAGAAACGCAAGTCTAGGGACATTGAAATGACCTTGAAACCAGCCGAAATTAGAAGCATCCTCAACTGGTAAAGCGCTCAAATTAGGCCTATTATCTCCCAACTGGTTTGCATATTACAATAACTCCTCAAGTATTATTGTCGGAATTTGAGACTTCAGATTATTAGAAAGCGAAGTTCGTGACAATGTTGCGTTACACTTATAATAATAATTATATTATTTGTGTTACGAAATCATGTTCAGGATGGAATTTATCAGACTCGATCAAGGCTCCGCTGTAGCAATGGAGATCCTTCGACATCTTATATAGAGTTCATTTCATTTTCATATCACAGTGATCTGCAGACATAATATTTGCAATAATTGTCTATCCAAGTGCACGTCAGACATGCGCTAACAGTTGAAACTTTAATTAAGCATTGACGTATATATAATTCGTAATTCGATGAAGGAGCTAATCATTAATCAACTCAACGCTGATGTCTGTCGTATGTCTTTTGATCACCGAGACTTGTTGAACTTCACAACAAAATTTTGTCGAAAATTATCAATACATAAGATTCAGTATTACAAGACTTGTCGCAAGTGTGAACCGTCAAGATCAGACATGGGTCAATTACAATTGTAATTGTAATTCAATTGTAATTAATTACATTTTGCCAATGTAATTGTAATTGTAATTGATCTGTGGAAAGTTCAATTACATGTAATTGTAGTTGAAATTTTTAATTAATTGCATTGAGCTATTATATGATTTAATTACAGGAATGTGAGTTTTATAAGTTCGATGAAGTCTTGTCAGTCTATGAATGTATGGCAGTGAATCATTGGATTAATCAAAGCACAACGCTGATTGGTAAATGTCTTATTTACTTTTATTGCCTTTCAAATTGTCTTTTGATCACCGAGACTTGCTTTTTGTGAATGAAGTTTAATGCCAGTAAAGATGAGCGTAAATCAAAAAGTATTTTGAATTATTCTGAAAAGTCTGATGAAATAATGCTGTTTCAATGCAAATGTTAAAGTGAAGTCTGGTTGTGTGGTGAATTAGTGTCAGGCTTGAAAAAGGCTACTTGAATTTGTTGACTCACAGGTTTGTGAAACTTTGTGTTACGGTTTTTGAAATCGGCCGTAGCAAATGAGTTGTGTTAATTATTTTAGACCTTAAGTTTATTAAAAGAAGCAGAAAGAGTAATGAAAAGTAATTGTAATTGTAATTGTAATTGACACGTTTGTAATTGTAATTGTAATTGATCCCAATGTAATTGGCTGTAATTGTAATTGTAATTGTATTTGACAAAAATCCGTATAATTGTAATGTAATTGTAATTGCTTAAAACGTAATTGACCCATGTCTGGTCAAGATGAGGTGTTCAGCTTATAGGCCTATACTAGGCCTACATGTACTTGTTGTGTCACCCGGAGCAGGGTTTAATCTAGGCCGTTTCGGGGAAAAGGGAATTTCCCCCGGAAATGTTGGCATACTACATCAACTAATAGCAGCCTCTAGCTGACTTCTCCCCGGCTTTTTCAGTTTCCCCGGCTTTGTCAGTTCCCCACCGGAGTCCAGGAGTCTAGATTAAACACTGACCCGGAGATGTTTATCCGTCAGCGAGTTTCATTTTTTTATATATATATATATATATATATTATATATTTTATATATATATATATTATATTATATATATATATATATATATATATATATATATATATATATCGTTCCTGAAAATCGTCTCGTCGACGCTAAGATCTCTTCATTGGTTCACAGCAGACTGAAGCACGGAACCTGAGTACGAAGAAGCACCGTGCCCAGGAACGGCAAAGCCAGACGCTCTAACCAACGCGATTTTCTCACCGATTCGGCGCCGACGGAACAGATTTCGTTGGCGAACCCGAAGATTTCGAGGCGATAATGGAGGACAAGACCGTCGCGACTGAGACAGTTGCTGACAGCCATGAAGATCTTTCGCGGTTCGTCGTACCACCGCTCGCCCTGACAGATTACCTGCAGGTCCGACGGAGCGCCGCCGGTACCCTTCGACACGCACCCGTTCCAAGACGACTGAAAGCTCAGGTCGAGAACCTTCTCCTGGCTGTTGGGCGGATGGATGACGCCCTGCTTCTGCCAGCACGTCTTGCCGAGCGTCAGTTTGCCGACGTCCGTTTCGTTGTACAGGAGAACGTTCTGGACCTGTCGTTCGGCCGGGTACGTGAACCGGAACTGAAGACCGCCGCCGCGAGACAGCGAGACGTTCGCGAGAAACCCGTACCAGTTCGAAGACGTGTTGAGCGTGCCGTCGAGTACGCAGGACGAGTCCGACGAATACGCAACGGGATTGGGGCTCTTCTGCATCAGCAGAAACCTCGGACTGTCGCCGCCCGCCGACCCGGGCATCGGCGGCGGCGACCCGAGCGAAGAAGAAGGCGCATCCTCGACCGCCGAACGACATTCGCCGACGTGCCCGTAGACGACCAACCGGTACTGAAGGTCGAGTCCCTGCAGCGTGGCGCAGTTGCTGACGGCGACGTACCACGTGGTCGGACCGCTGACGGGCTCCTGGTGGTCGACGGTGAAGCTGCGGCCGCCCTCGCAGACGTAGGTGGCCACTCCGTTCGGGTGCGTCACGTGACACCCGGACCAGAAGAATCGCGGAGTGAGGCGGAGGATCTGGTCGTCTTCGGGCCGGAGGAGGTACTCCTTCTGCCAACAGTTCATCCTGGCGTTGATTATCGTCACCAGATCTTCCGTGTAGAACAGGACGTTCTGACAGCATCGTTCCGCCAGGTAGCTGAACCGGAACGTCATTCTGCCGGTCGTGACGATGCTGACGTTCGCCAGGTAGCCGAACCAGTTCCGGTCCGTTCTCAGGTGTCCTTCGTACGTGCATGGCACGCCCGGCCCTGACCCGTCGATCACGTCCGAGGCGAAGTAGGAGAGAAGAGCACAGACGACCAAGAACAGCGGTCTGTCCCATTGCACCGACCCCGATGACATCTCGAAGAATCACCAACGACAACCTGCTATTATTATTATTATTATTATTATTATTATTATTATTATTATTATTATTATTATTATTATTATTATTATTATTGTTTATTATTATTATTTGTGAATTGATATAGCGCCAATTTAGTAATGAACTTGGCATCGGTCGATGGTCGTTCCAACGCCTACTCAGCACCGGGCACATGACAATAAAATCGTCGTTGAAAAAAGTACACGCATAGTGCCTAACTCTGTCTGCGGCAGCAGAACAGCATACGCAGAAGCAGGGTTGTCGAGGGTTGTCGGCTACGTGACGTAGGCTAAGCAACGATGGCGATCGGTTTAAATTATCAAGATTTATCCATTACGGTTTAGTAAAAACCCTGTGAGATACAGAACATCGTGAACCTCCATCGAAAGGACACAGCAAAGACTTAGTTTACCGCAACCGAGTCAGAAAACAACAACCAAGCTTCGACGACAGCGGCATCAACAGCAGCAACAGCAGCAGCAACAGCAGCAGCAGCAGCCGTGTTCAGGTAAACCCAACACACCCACACACGAACCTCTAATGCGGCGATCAAAGATATCGATTCGTGACATTTGGTCGTGGGCAGTTATTGGTGGCGTCACTGATACTGCGAGAAATTATTAACATAATATAGTAATTAGCATCGCACGCAGCGTGTTTTCGCCGCCAGGTGGAGCTGATGTCCAGTGTCTGTACACTGTATAGGTTCCGACAACAGCAGCGGCCCCTGCCCTGCGCCAACTGCGCTGCTGGGACCAACGTACGAAGGATCGCCGCGTTCCTGGAAAGGCCAGTCCGAAGAAAATGCCGACTTCGCAGCATTGCTTTAGCGCCACTATACTCGTTTTAGGCTTGCGAAACAGTCGGAAGACGAGGAGAGATGGGCATTTAAAACGCAACTATAGGATGGAGACGGCGATTCAGAAAGGTTTTAATCGAGGGCGGAAGATGGCAGAGTGGGTTACGTGCTGGAGCGTCAGGCTGACGGAGCGGGTTCAAGCCCCGTTAGTGCCCCTAGTGGCTTTCACACATGCAGGCAGTAATGCCTCCTAAGCCACTTTAAATCATGCTAAGTTTAAGTAAGAGGCTGTGATGTATCAACAGCTGAACGTTAAGCAGTTTCGTGTTGTGTCCGCGGTTTCCATCGTAGCCACTGTTTAATCGCGGCGAACAACCTTTCTCTACTGCAGTATATAGCACCAGCTCCAGTGGCGTCATTGGGGGGGGGCGTACCCCCAAGGAAATGAAGAAATAATGTGTAATGTATTAAATAAATATATGTAAAATTTGCAAAAATCGCCAAAAATTGCCCAAAATTTGGCCAAAATTGTTTTAAAAAATAAAATTATCTCGCCCTCAAGAAACTGTGAAATGACGCTACTGACCAGCTCCATTGAACTTAGTTATCGATCGATGGTGCTGGAGTATATTTGACGATTTGTTCAAGATGTAGACGAAGGATGCGGGATTAATTGAAATGATCATTGTACAGTACAAGCAAGTAGGCCCAGACAATGTTGCTTCTTTGACAGTTGTTTATTTTTTAACAGATGTAGGCCCATCTGCCTGGATTCAAGATTTTTCCAGGGAGACTCTGTCAAACTGGAATGTACACCGAACACATGCTAACTTGAAATTACAACACAGACAAGATCTCGTTTGTCACACGTCAACTTCTCGCAACAACGTTAAGAAAGGCTCAAAATCACACTGTCGGTACTAGCAGGGGCGTAGCGACGAAGGGGGGTTATATCGGTATATATACCCCCAAATCAGACTACCTTGAAATATTTAATGCGTTTTTAAGATGTTCAAAGTATTTTAAGATTTATACCCTCCCCCATTACATTATACCCTCCTCAATCAAATTCCTGGCTACGCCCCTGGGTGCAAGAACAGTGATTGTCCAGCTGAGATAGAGTAGCTGTAAATTAAAGTACGTCTATAGTGGTATTCTTTATTCTATTTTCATAATCACCATCGTCATTTTTTTGGAAAACCTTCATGGACAATAATTGGACAACATGATAACAGTTTTTTAGAAATGCGTCAGGCTGACATGGACAATAATTGTGACATGTACCGGTATCCTAAGCCACTTTAAATCAAGAAGTAGAACGACATTTGAAAAAAAGACTAAACGGTTACAAGTCTGTAAGCGAATTGATCGCATAACAAATCTGTAATCACATTGCAGTCCAAGTAGTAGAACTGGTCTAACACTGTAGTGTCGGTCTTACAAATCAAACTGAGCCAGTGACGGCTCCAGGATTTGGCAAGTGGAGGGGGGCCGTTGGGGTGAAAACTTTCAATCATGGGGGGGGGTCAGCCATTTGTTGTTAGGTATGTAGTATTAAGTATAGGAAGAAAAACCTAATTAACACTATTCGTACAAGACAAAATAAGTGGATAGGTCATGTTCTGAGAGAAGAATCAAACCTTCTAAGAGAAGTTCTAGAAGGAAAGATGAATGGGAAATCACAGACAGGGCGACCAAAGACATCGATGCTGGAGTGGGTGTTCGACACTACGGAAAAAACAAGTATTCAGCCCTGAAGATAAAAGCTCAAGATAGAGAGGAGTGGCGACGCTGGAGTATATATGGAACCTGTCTTTGGACAGAGCACCTGAAGAAGAAGAAGAATGTAGTATTAAGTATAGGGTCTCAACAGGGGGACCACTGGGGGCAGGCACTCAATAGAGGGGCACGGGCCCCTCCCGGGCCCCCCGGCCCCCTGTGGAGCCGCCATTGAACTGAGCAGCAGGCACGTTGCTTTTTCTACTTTTAGATAAGGAAAGACGCGTTTGATTCAAGACGTCGCTACCATTGGATTGGTGATGGTATGCCAGCTTAATTATTCACAGTAGAATATAATATGTATTTTTAAGTATCTAAGTTGGATAGTCTGGAATATTAGACGTGAAAGGTTTCCCAGACGCAGATCGAGTTTAAGAAAAGCAGACTTAGCCTCCAGCGTTTTCACGGTGACTGTCTCTGTGCGTTTGATCTTAAATTAAACCCATAGTATAGCACACCAGACTGCTCTGTGCGATCACAACAGTAACAATAACAGCTCTCCTAAAGACGTCCATAGTTCCAAAGTTAAGTACCGTCTCACACACACGACCAAGAAAAACTATAGACGTCTATTATCCTGACGTTTTTCACTTCGTCTGTCTGACCCGATATCCTGGATTTGACCCGGATCTTGTGTGGCTGCGATTTGGTGTGCCATCGACTGATGCCTCAAGGGGCCCCTGTGCGTTATGAAGTGACGCTATAAGTTAAGTTATATATATATATATATATATATATATATATATATATATATATATATATATTATATATATATTATATATAAATATATTATTATTATTATATATATTATTATTATATATAAGTTTAAGGTTATATTAGCAGTGGCGGCTCCACCGGGGCCAGGGGCCCGTGCCCCTATTGAGTGCCTGGCCCCCAGTATCCCCAGTTGGGACCCTATACTTAATGCTACATACATTAAACAACAAATGGTTGGCCCCCGTTATTAGAAGTTGCCACCCCAACGCCCCCCACTTGCCAAATCCTAGAGCCGCCACTGTATATTAGACCAGTTGTTCTCAGACCCCTTTGCTGCACGGCCCACATTTTAAATTCAAAATTATTTGCGACCCACCTGTTATATTAAAGCAGGCGAAAAAAGTCCTTAGGCAAGTACTTGTCGTTCACCTATATCATACCCACCCCTCCCCCGAACAATTGCATGTAGGCCTACTCAAGAGTTTATGCGCAAACCTCACGACTGATCCCAGATTCAGAATAAGGGGCGCGGCCCCTCCTGTGGCTATGCCAATGAACTAAAATTAATAAACTAATAAAATGCGTACAAATTTGAATTATTCTTATTTGATTTATTAACTTCTCTTTCGTCTTTGAGACTTCAGCGTGGCCCACGTGGCTCCCTCTCGCGGGCCACCTTTGGGCCGCGGCCCACGGGTTGAGAACCACTGGATTAGACTTTCAACCGACAATAATTCTCGGCATCATCCAAAGTACAACGTTTAGGAATGTGTGTGTGTGTGTGTGTGTGTGTATGGCTAAAGTTGTTACGCCTGTCTATCGACGAGCATGGTTGCGCAACGATTAACCCCTTAACCGTGTATTTAACTGTAACTCAATGTAAAATGGACGGATATATCCGGGATCCCCAGTTAAGGGGTTAATCTGACCAATGACGAAATACCAAAATATTATTATCAACGAAGGGATGACCGTCGGCACATCGAATTGCGACTGGGGGTGACGGTGCGACAGGCAACAGGTTTAAATACATCATTTCCCCAACTGTAGTACTGATATCGACTCTGATAGAGCAGAGTATGACACACGGAAGGGCTCATCCATAAATTACGGCATCAAATTTATGTTCATTTTCAATTTTGACCCATCCCCTCATCATCGAACGTCATCATGCATAGAACCCCCTATCCTCGGATGATTACGTAATCACCGTAGTGTTGTGCTAACCACGATATATTTTCGGCCCGACAACTGCAGCATTGCTACATTCAAGTAATTAATTATTATAGAACCTAATTCATAAAATATCTTGAGGTCTTGAGCTTTGAGCTCCATCTAAACCAAATAAAACTACAGGTGTAATGGTAGACTATCATCATGCGCATCAAGCCGTCGATGCGCATGATGACGTAATATACTGGACAACCCCCGAGCAAAATTAAGTAGAACTGACTGAAGACAAAATACAAAATTAGGACGTCTCAACTCTTTTTTTCCACGTTCCAAGTTTTCGCCAACGAATTAATAATAATAATAATCCTGACAGTGTTTTGCTTTCTTATTGAAAATTCACAACACCGGTGCAAGAAAGCGCACCAAAACCGATAAGACAGAATAATAAGATTACAATAACTGCTAGAAACATTACCCGTCTACTCACATATTTTAAGTAGGATAGTCAGTAGAACATGAAACACTCTAATGTACAGTTTACCCATCATGCATAAGAAAATAAGAGAAAGCCGATAGGTCTAACAAACGTCGACGCTTGAAAACTAATAGCAGAATGGCGCAGAAAGCAGCAAAAAACCGGTCGTAGAGCTTAAAGGCCTAAACCAGGAACCGGCAATACATTCAAAATAAATCTAAGCATGTATAATCTTCAGATATTGGCATAAATAGCAACAAAAGTGTTACAAATGGACAGTAAAATACGTTTCGAAAGTTCAAATTTATAAATCTAATAAAATGTTACGTAATATACGTAATGTTACGCGTGGCCGGACAAAATGTCCGCGGACAAAATGTCACGGTTTAGGGTTAGGATGACATTTTGTCCGTGACATTTTGTCCGCTGACATTTTGTCCTAGCACCAATGTTACGTTGTAAATCTAATAAAATGTTACGTATTTCACTAAAAGCAATAAAACACTCTAAGTTTCCTGGAAATGGATTTTGATTTTATGACAATGTTAACAAGAATTTGTTTCCTGTCTATTAGCTCCGGTAGCTTCGGCTCTTGCAGAATACGCACATCTAGAGAGCTGTTAAATAAATCAGTTTTCACGTCCGAAAAAAGATTCTGAATCTTTAAAAGCCTTCAGGCACGTCGGAACGAATTTTAAGCAGGGGGTGCAGATTTTCAGATTTTCTTTAAAAAAGGTCTTCACGCACGGATTTTCCTCTCTTAAACTTCTGACAAGCAAAAAGGTTTTCACGCGTGGAATTTACTCTCTAATTTTTCAACGGGGTGCAGATTTCTACGGGCCTCCATGGGTGCGCTGCACCCCTTAATTTTTCCAGGGGGTGCAGCTGCACCCTCTGCACCCCCACTTCATAGGGGCCGGAAAGCCTTGCCGCCTATCCGCCGCCAATCACCTGCTAAGCCAGCATGTTAATCAAAAGCTCAACGTCACGTAACACACGCCTTATACAGACAAGCGATAACGAGTGAGTTGAAAAGCATCCGAAGAGCCCAGAAAAAGTCTGATATTCATGTTGGCAAATGAACTACAGAAGGGCAATTGCGTGCTTTAACATTGTATGGTTAACTGATAACTTTGCTTTCTTTTTAAAAAGAACTGTTTGCGAGAGAAAAACAGGATTCTGACGAGACAAAATTTTACTAAAATACAGCATGATTGATGAACAGTACCGACACATTTTGGAATTCTATGAAGCGAGTATGTCAACAACAGACATGAGTCATTGTGATTACACTTGTACACTTATAAATATAGCAGAACAATAATTGGAGGTTTATAAGCAAACCTGAATCTTTGATTCTCTATCAATAATATATATATATTTTATTTTATTAAATGTTTCAAAGGCGCTTTTAGCTAATTTATTAACTCACTCCAGGTTTAAGATGCAAACAACTAGTGAAAACATAGTGTACAACGTGTACATGTATGTATGTATATATATATATATACATATATAGATATATCATATACATATATTATATATTCATATATATATGTGCATATATACATACACACTAGAGAAGCTAAAATATGTTTCTGTTATTTCGAGCAGGACAAATTTGGCCTATTTAACAATGATGCATGTGATACAGGCATCTTGTCATATCGGCAAATTCTAGGCAAAATAAAGAGATGCCAAAATTTTGCAGAAAAACAATAATGACGTTGAATACGAGAGCAAAGACCTTACAGCAAATATAGTACAAACTTTGATATAATTTACATTTCACTTTAGATTTTTATAAAGAAAAGCTATTAAAGAAGAAGATCCTTTCAAATTTTGTTTTTTATCAATAAAATCACAAAAATGACCAAATACAAATGGCTACCATAAAATTCCATTTAAAGAGTTATAGCTAGCTAGCTAGATAGATATATAAATGGAGAAGTAGTGAAAAAGACAACAAACTTCATCTTCACCTTCTAAAGCAAGAAAACCAAAACAGAGAAGCAAAATGAGTAGTAACAATATTCACACCATATGTTTAGAGAACAGCACTCCAAGTTTTTGGTAAAACTTTGTGCAAAGACATACCTTGGCAACTGTATCATTTGAAAAAAGAAGAAGAAAAAAAAACAATTTTGTCACGGCTACATTAAAAAGTTAAGTGTTAGTGAGTTGAGCAAATTCAGACTGATTTTTTAAAAAATACTGAATTTCTAAATCAGCAAAGTAAGCAATGGTCTGTTAGGCAAGAAGCATATTTCACAATATTTCATACAATTTCTTTCGACACAGCGAAAACAGATTTTCAATCAAATACATAAAGTGTTTAAAAACAAAGACGTCAGGTGTAATAATGTGATTCAAATTGAAATATTATACAAAAATCAAAGTCTAACAGGAAAACGATAGTCTGTTGCTGACACAAACACAAACACACACACAAGTAAATACCGGTAATAATCAAGAGAATGCCGTCCGTTAGCGTCAGTATGCATTATGCAATAGGGGGTATCCAGTGTTTACCAACAAGGTCCGGTTGCTCCGCCCACTGGTGGGCAGAAACCATAGAAACCATTGTTGTCTATTAATAGACGCCAATGGCAGAAGCAGATTTCTTGCTGGTGGGCATAGATCAGTGACCATAGAGATTGTTCTGGATACTCCTATAGCCTACAAGATAATGACTATTCGATATTCATACACTTAGCAATTAACCTTCCACCTCTAAAACCAGTGATGTTCAGTCACTAAGAATTCTGACAATTCTGTGCAACTGATCCTGTTTTGCCATTGTCACTCTATTCAAAATTAAAACCAATTCCAAAACTGAAGTCAAAAAACTGGCGGGCGCTTTAGCTCAGTCACAGGCACCAGACGCCCACATTACACCAATCTTGCGAGAACTGTCTGGCTTCCGGTCAGAAAGAGGATACACTACAAAAGCAATAAGGGAATTCAAAATCCAGGATTGATGATACTGAACACAAGGAAGCTTGAAAATAACTAAAATGGGAGACGAATGTCATTTGATGCGTCTCCATCCCGTGCTGTCTTTCTATCTCAGCTAAAGACATATATGTTTGAGAACACTTGCTTTTTATAAATTATAATATCTAATCTAATCAAAATTAAAACAATGACAGTAACTGTCAAAACTTCTTTAATTGTAGATATATTGTTGTCTCACTCAATGCAATAAAGATCAAAAGAAATGAATGATGATAATGAATGTCAAATAAGGAAGTAAAATAATAATAATAATTATTATGATGATAATGTTATTATAATTATTATTAATATTATTATTATTATTATTATTATTATTATTATTATTATTCAGTTAAAGCTATTCAATAGGATCAATCGTGCGTTAAACCTAATGCCAACAATTTGCAAAGGATATACTCTTTACCCAAGTCGAACGAAAGACAAACAAACTATCCATTACAGAAACGATAAATTTAGAATCACAGCAGAAATCAAATTTAGATTGAAAAGAATCAGTAACAGAAAACAGACAGCAGGATGACACAGAGCGCACAATAAAAAAATAATTACTATGTAACAGCAAAAGGTGTTTCTATTGACAACATTTACAGTATTCTCATAATACAATTTAGCAGGCACTATGTACAAAATCTATGCAATGCTTATTAAGGGCTAACAAAATGCTATAACAAGATATTTAACGATATTAGAACGAAGTAAAACTGAATGATGAAAAAAATTTAAGAATCTACAAATATAAATAGCCAGAGTTTCCACAGTTGTATTCTACTATAGCAGTTTAAATCATGGACATAGGCATCGTGAAAGGCACTCTGTTTGACTGAAGACCAGTTGCCAGCCACTCCAAGTACCGAATCAAACTATGACCCGTTTCTGGTTATAACAAACAGGCAATGGCGCAGCGAGGATTCCAGAATAGGGGGGAGGGGCGCTTCAACATTTTTTGGCCCAAAAGTCTTGACCGGCAAAAATAAGCTCATTGTCTCAAATCCTTTAAAGCAGTCTGGTGCGTTCTCCTCGATCTACGCTACTACCCAAACCCCCAACTATTCACCGGTTTTCAACAAATCTCACGACCGGTCCAGATTCGAATAGGGGGTCCGGGCCCCCTGTGGCTACGCCGATGAAAATAGGACCCAGAACCAAATGACATGCTGATGGAATCATAGCATATTGAAACATTAGTTATTTGCAGTGGCGTAGCAGCCATATGGAGAACGTGGCCAAATGCCAAGGGCCACCGACCTGTAAAGGGCCCCCGACCCGAGTCAAAAAAAGTTCCGTAACAACTTTTTCGCCATGTAGTCGTCAGATGAAAACATCTACAAAAAAAGGTCATCAACTTTTTCGCGAGACAAGCAAAAAAAGGTCGTCAACATTTTTGCAAACTTGTCAGATAGTCTCCTCTGGAAAGGGCCCCCCTTTTTTCGCCACGGGTCCCCGAGCATGTTGCTACGCCACTGGTTATTTGCAGAAATTAATTCAGAAAGAGACTTATAAGTGCAGCAACAAAAAGTGCAGAAGCATTCTATCAACAGTCAAAATATCAAGGATTCATGGCTGATCCATTAATTTCTAACTTGAATTCGGAATATAGCGGTGCTCTTTGCTGTACAAGAATTGAAACGCCTAAATTTTTAAATAATGGAATTATGCAAAAAACATGAGTAGAAATATTAAATTTGATAAAGACTACAAATAAAATGCTATGAATAGTCTCACAGCAGCAGCAGCAGCACTGAATAACCGAATAATATAAACATATATAAAATAAAAATATACAATTCACCTCAGCTTCATAAACTGTAAAGGCAACTAAATAGTAAAATCAAATATTGCCAAAGAAGAAAACAAGAATCTTAATCTGCAACAAAATATTTGTAAATAAAACGGCAAAATAAAAACAGACCAATCAAACTTAAACTCACAAGTTATATGCAAATTGTAAACGCAACGAACACGGTCGCCATGAGGTTTGAAAATTGAAGCCCAAGAGTATAAATAAATGAATTCTGGGCGTCGTTCAACTATACACAGTCCTTCACACACACGCTTACACAAGCACACACACACACACACGCACGCACAAGCACAGACCTGTCATAACTTTGACTTTAAGACATTATCTTATTTTAAAACAAACTCACAATATCTAACAACTCCTGCAAAGCATACAATAAAGGCTGCTGAAAATATAAGCTTAGCTTTGAACTGATGAAACTGACCTAACTGGCTTGAAATACGCATTGGCGCAGCCACAGGGGCCCGGGGCCCGGACCCCTATTCCTACTGGGCCAGTCGCGGGATTTGCACAAAACCGTTTACAAACGTTTCCGGGGGGAGGGGTTAGGGTGACCAGGAAATGTTTTGTGAGCTTTTAGCTCGCACATTTTTATACGCAAAATTTTTGGTCCCCCTATTCCGGAATCCTGGCTACGCCACTGAAAATAAGCGATCATAATGATGGTTCAAGGTAAACAAAATCTCAGAGTAGAAATTGACAAAAAGGCTACGTCTGCCTTTTACATGCGCCAACAAAAGATCAATGAGAAACAATCACTATTCTTACATTCATTGGTCTGTTAGAAATCGGAGAGCCGACCGGACTATTCACACTTTCGGAGGCACAAAAGGTTCACAGCTTCCAAAGGCCACCGCACATATGCACGGGTTCAAGTCCAGGTAGGCAAATGCATTCCAGGTACAGTTAGCGATGCTGCTGCCTCTCAACCGAAATACAGGTATATTTAAATAACGTTGTGCAGGCGCGTTAACGAAACAACAACAAAATTAGAAGAAAAAAAAAAATTCCTCCCTGTTTTTATTGGCATTTTGCTTCTATAATTATAGAAATGAATTAGTACTTTTTAAAAATCCATAAGCGCACCTTACCTATCGTGCGCTCTACATTACGCCAGTCTCTTGGTTATCTAGCCTTTCCAAGAAGCCAAGTAAAATATGACAAATCCTTCCAATACTTTTCATACGGCGTCAATCCACAAGAGAACACGCCTACCAGCCAGACAGACACGAAGCACACCGCTTCCACTAAATTCCCCGTGCAAAATAAATAAGCAGACAATACCGGTAGTCGTGCGTACAAGACGAAAACAACTGCTCTAAAGCAGTCAACAGGTTCAGAACTCCTATTTACCCAAAGCTTCATTCCACCAAATAAATTAGGAAAGTGCACATACAATCGAAAACTTTTTCAACTCTAGGTCGCCGTTCAAACATTCACAGTCTATAAAATGAGGTAAAACGTTGTTGATAGGACCACTTGTCAATATGTGAATGTCTGAGCAGGCAGAGACAGATTCTACAAGGCCACAAAACCTGTAAATGATAATAATATTATGGAAAAGTATACATACATACATACATATATACACATGCTTTCATGTATGCATATATATTAGTATATATATATATATATATATATATATATATATATATATATATATATATATATATATATATATATATTAATAGAAGACAAGAGAGCCGACCTGTAGTAATGTTGGCCACCAAAAAAGACCCCAAAACAAAAATAAAAATAAACAAATAAAAAAATACAAACAATTCCATAACCTAATTATATGTTAACGCAAAAACAATTTATGACCGCAAATCAGTGAATTCCGCAAGTTTAAAACAATCAACGAACCGAGACCTTCTAAACTTTAAGGAGGCACCGTGTACACAACTTACAACAGGAAAAATAACTATTACATGTAGAAAAAGCAAGGATGCAGACAAATATAGCAGGCCTGTCTAGAACCAGCGTGTTTTCAACAAAATGCTCTTGAGCACGTGCTTCAAGCCATAACAAACATTAGCGTCGCCACGGGGAAAATTCCCCCCTCCCCCGACTCCAGACCACCTATCAGATTCGCGCAAATCCGGTGAGAAATTTTTTGTGGGGAGTGAGGTGGGGGTAAGGAATCTGACACGCCAGCCTCCTTTTGCCCCCCCCCCAACCCAAAATTCCTGGCGACGCCACTGATAATGAAGCACAACCTCACATTAAGTCTTCAGGAAATACGCTACGTTCTGCAAGTGACAGGTTCCGAAGCCTCAGACTTGTAGTGACAAAGGAAGTCTCTTACGGCATTGATTTGAAATGATTTCGATGAGCGGATACAAGGACAGGCCACCATAGATAGATAGAGCTACGAGACCACGCTAGTCATGGAAAGCAATAGATAAAATGTACTCGTATACCGTCGTCAGCCTGTACAAAATTCAACAGTAAACAATTAGGCAACAAAGGGGCGGGTAACGTCATTGTCAACATAGAATTCTTTGAGCGGCTTCTAGCTTCTTCTTCTTCTTTCTTCTTCTTCTTCTTCTTCTTCTTCTTCTTCTTCTTCTTCTTCTTCTTCTTCTTCTTCTTCTTCTTCGTGATATCGATGCTGCAGTGTTCTTAAAATTCTGTACACCAACCGAATTATCTGTACAAAAAAGGCTGCAGAGCAGAAGAACAATGCTATAACAACTAAGATTGGACGAGAATAAAATATATAACATGATTTCACAAACCCACTTAAGTCTGCACACAAGTTACAAAAAGTGCTAAAGAATCCGATGATGCTGCAATATGACTCCACTGTCTAATTTAATGCCTATATATATATATATATATATATATATATATATATATATATATATATATATATATATATATATATATATATATATATAGCATAATTTGTAACCTGCTTAACAAATCATAGAAAGAAAGATGGTTATAACCGCCATGCTTTATATATTGTAAAAGAAGAACTAAATTTATATGTAGTAAAGGCTAAGCATGTGTGTGTGTGTGTGTGTGTGTGTGTGTGTGTGTATATATATATATATATATATATATATATATATATATATATATATATATATATATATAAATAATCGGCTCAATTATTTAAACATTTGTCACTTATGAGTACACCTAATAATGGCCCAAAATGCACTTTAGTCTACAAAGCAAGTGAATTTTCAAGAAACGACTTCTGAGTGTCATTTTTGCTATTTTCGTAAAACAGTGGTGGAAATTCGTCTGAACTGCTGTGTACTGTATTAACGTCAACAGTTCTACATAAAAATAACAAAAAAAATTGATAACTACGTGCGAAGAGTCAGCAAGCGTCAATGAGGTAATTGAAAAATTGTGTTGCAGAGTGGCTTACTTACTGAAATTTCTACCTCTTGCTTAAAAATAAAAGCGGCAAACTAAGCTTTCATCTTTAACAGCATCTAGCAACGTGATTTCTTCCCTAGTATCCCTACGTCTGCATCCCCTGCTTCTCCCTCTTTATTCTGTCCAGATATTTCTCGAACGAACTGTGATCATTAACAGATATTTTACTGAACTTGTTAATTTTCAGTTTTTGTTTGCAGTTTAGAAACTTGAGGTTTAAAATCGCCCCATTGGTTCTGATATGACAGACTGGTAAAGCCGAATATAATTGTTAATATTGTAGCGGCAAAACGCCTGAAACAAGAATCCTCATGCTGCTATAGAGTAACGCTCCTACGCTATGCTGTTTTTATCTGCATCTGAACCCAACCCGTAACTTTTATCTCGGTTACAAAAAACAGACATACATGTACAAAAAATTAAAGAAAACTTAACCTGCAATGCGAAACACCTGAGAATATTCATAATAACCCCAAAGCCCGCATACACATGTCAGGTATCGGTCTCAATTCTTTCATATGGGCCAAGACCTGGATTTCCGTTACAACTATCCTTTCTTTTCTTGCCAATTATCTCCTTCAGATCGGTCACCTCCCTGGAAAGGCTTCTCAGTTCCTCTTTCAACTTGTTATTTTCCGACTCCAGTATTGTTGCTGCGGTCAGGTTGAGACCGGCAGCCAGCTGTTTCCTGCTTTTACGAGTTCTTCTGCCAGCTGGAGGGTCCGGCGCCCTGTCCCGCTGACAACGAGCCTGGGTTGAGTCGCTGTCGGAGAACTCCGACGCACAGTCGACCGAGTCGCCAGACGTGTTGGGACTGTTGGGAGACGTATCCACGAGAAGATCCCCGCTCTGGTCGTCGTACATAAAACCAGCATCAGAGGTAACTGTTGTTGTCGCCGCCGCCATAGAGGTGTTCTGGAAATCCCGTTTCTCTGCGTGGCTGTTACCAGCAGTGGTGCTTAGCAATGACATTTTATGCCAGACTTTTAAGGGCACTCCGCCCCTCACCTGCCGACTTGAATTCTGCGCCACGCTATCGATACTGTCAGTGGCCAAATCTGAGAGAAAACTCGGCTCGTCTCGACCCTCGTAGCAAGAAGCGTCGCTGTACCCCTTCAGGTTCTTAGTCGACGCTGCCACGCTAGGCAAGTTGTCTGCGCCTTCCACTTTGATGGCAGCGTTCGCACCAGTCTTCTTCACGGCGAACATCGACGGTCGAGGCGGTTGATGATACTGAGATAATATCTCTCCACTATCCCTACTGTCCTGTAAATACGCTCCCCGTTGTTGCTGCTGCTGCTGCAGTGTTTGAACACTGTAATTCTCTATCGAGTCTTTGGATGATACTTCTGTCCATAGTTCATGGTATGGCAGCGCTTGGAGCTGGAATGCTGCCCGAAATGACCTGGTGTCGTTCCTGAGTAGTGAAGAGGAGGAGGCTGGGCGTCCAGATGCACCGCAGTTGGAATTCGGCAGGGGAAACCTGGCGGAGGAAGGCGGCTGCCACGACAGCGAGCGCTTCGTGAGGTTGAGCGGTGCTTCGGGGCTCAGCAGGCTGCGTTTGCGTAGGCATACCGTGACGTCATCGTCGTCGTCCGAGGACAGGTCGGAGAAAGTGAGCAAAGGTATTTCTGAGGTTGAGGTTGTTACCCGTTGTCGAGGCGGCTGCTGGAAATATTCCTGTCCAAGGCTGCCGCCGCCGCCGCCGCAGCTGGCCACAGGAGGAGCCAGTGAAACTGTCGGAGAGGATGACGACAACAGCAGTTCATCGGTCAAGCTGGACGATCTGATCATCGAATCGAACGGCTGTTTACCGCCGTCACCTCTGCTGAATACTACATCATCATCATCATCATCATCACCACCACCAGGAGTCTCCAACTGCAGGTAGCCGATCCTGGCCGGTGTACAAGTTGAGGTAGAGCTGTATGACTGCAGAGGTCTTACCACTGGAACGTTTTCTTCCGCAAAAGGTAAGCTCTTCAGCGACGCAACAGGCTGGTTTTGCATCGACACGTTCTGCTGCAAGACTGCGTGCTGACCAGCGACCGGGTGATGATAGGAACCTTCGGCTGACTGGTAATGTCGAGGTGCGGCGGCAGGAACGGCGGGCAGCAGAGACGTTCCGTCCGGATTATCACGTCTGTCCACCACCATCAACGACGACTCCTGGTGGTGGTAGAACTGGTCGAGGACTGGAGGCGATGGACTGACGGGCTGGTAGAACGGAAACGACGAAGACGAAGGAGGGGTGCTGTCGTCCGACGACGAGATTCCGACGTAGACCGGAGAGACGGACCGGTCGAGAGGAACGTCGTCGTCGCCGTCGCCGCCGCCGACGGGGAAGGGGGCGTCCGGCAGTAACCCGTATTTTCGCTTGATGGCTTCCAGTTCCAGCCTGAGGCGTTTGTTGTCGGTGGTCAGCTCGAGGATCTTCTTCGTCATGGCCATGTCGTTGATGCGCCGCTTCTCGCGCGATCGCTTCGCCGCCTCGTTGTTCTTCTGACGCTTCATCCAGTACTCGTCGTCCTTCTTGTGGTCGGGTATGAATTCGCGCAGTCGACGCGACGTCGACGACGACGACGACGCGGAGTTCGTCGTTCCCCCGCTCGGTCCGGTCTGGACCTGATGATGGAGCTGCGTTCGTCTCCCTGAGAAAGGCGTATCGCCGCCGCCGCCGCCGCCGCCGGCATCTGTCATCCCCGCACCGTGATGGTCTGGTAGGTGCGGCTGTGGCGGACCACGGTTCAGATTGTAATCGGCACACGTCGCCGCCGCCGCCGCCGCCGCCGACGACGACTGCGCAGACGGCAACAAAGCACCGCTGTCCCTGCCGTAGGGCATGAGGTAGGGGTGGAATCTCTGAGATAAGGATGAGGCGGGATACTGCTGCTGCTGCTGCTGTTGATGCTCGTGAATAAGGACGCCGTCTGCAGCAGTAGCAGCAGCAGCATTGCTGATGTCGTAAGCAGCAGCTGACGCTGAAGACTGGGATGAGGTAGACATGTCATCAACCAAACTAAAGACCGAATCACATTATGCGCGCATTAAGCTCATAATGAATCCTTTTCCTGTAAACAAAACACAAACCAGATGAGAAGACACACACACACATGTATATATACTTGTAGGTGATACATTATATATAGGTGATACATAATCTATATATGAGCTCATATTTTTGGCGAACGCGTCCTACCTCATCGCGTGATTTCCGCTAGGTGGCACCGCTTTACTTTGGAAGCATGGAATTCGAAAGAAAAACGTAAATGATTGCATTCAGTATATATAATACTGCAGAAACAGACCAGATTTCATACATTCTGACCCAGGTGTTGTGTTCGGGTTCAGCACCGACGCGGGGGCACAGTACAATACATAAAAGCTAAAAGGCTGTTTCCAGAGTTTAATTAAGATCCAAGGTGGAAGACATTCACGCCTTGTTATTATTTCTAAGAGTTTATACTGTGCTCTCGTACATACGATGTGTCTGTCCGTTTATGGTCCACTTCCACATCAGCAGACACGTGAATGCTTGAGCTACGAATACCTCCAATCGCCTAATTTTCGCGGCCTAAATTATTCCAGACTCGAACTCGAGCATACAGACTGACTCTGCGCAAAGACGATACTCCACACAGCCATGTCATCCATCTGTTTCCACTGCCAGTCTCACGGACAGACACAATTTGCTATCAGCAAACGCCATTATCATAAATAATTATTAATTAAAGAAACTGTAACGAACAGAATAAATACCGTGTGCTAATCTCAGAATCTCAAAATCTACCTTATTGGGAGGCAGATTTTCTAACAGAGAAGCGATTATCTTCTTCTTCTGCCTCTCGCCTTAGTATTTCATCGTCAATGTTAATCCCTTGCTGCAAGCATACCCAATAACTTATGTTTCTGTGATAAATAATTTATAATAACTAGATTTAAGATACTGAAGCAAGTCACCAGTAGTATAGGGCCTATTGTTAGAAAGTTGAAGACTACTTTGATGTGCGAAATAATTTGTTGTCATTGAGACCGGACTTCCGGTCGCTCTCTACTTTCTACTTACTTCCTATGTTCGATGAAAATCAGCTTAAAACGCTATACATGTGATGATGTGACTCGTTCTTAAACACACTTATTTCAATAAATATATCCTTTTTGTGCTAATAATAAAACTCTGCGCCAATGGCTGTTCCACAGTGTTGATGATTGGGGATGCATTCCCCCCACCGGGATTCTGGATGACCTATTTTGCTTGTCAACCTATTTTCCCGTGAGTTTAAAAAAATCAGTGAAAAATACTGCAAATGACCCTCTTTTCCTTGCTTGTCGGCCTTTTTTGGCAAGGTTTCTTAACATTTAGTGAGCAAAACACTACTAGCAATGACCTTTTTCTCTGTTTCTTGTTTTTCTTCTTCACTTTGCATCCCCCCACCAACTTCCAATAATTTTTTCCAACCCCCCAACCCCCACCAAGAATTCCTGGAACCGCCACTGATATGCGCTGTAAAAGAATTGCAACTCTATAACACCTATCGCTCAGTGTACCGCTCTACTATAGTACGGTAAAAGACTTAGTCCTACGATTCCTAATACCGATTCGCGTGATATCGCTTCAGCATCTATGATCAGTGCTTCAGAGCAGGGCCGCCGAAAGAAATTCCGGGCCCCGGAAAAAAAAAATTGCGGGCCCTTAAGAAAAATGTATCAAGTCTCTGAAAAACCTGACAAGCAAAATAACCTTATCGTCACCGGATCTGGGTCCCCTGAAAACTTGAAAACTCCACGGGCCCCGGTACAATGTACCGGCTGCACCCCCTCTCCTCAGGCCTGCTTGAAGCTGCTTCAGAGTGAGATGAATTTCACGTATTATGGACGCCTATTTCACAACAGTGGCGGCTCTAGGATTTGGCAAGTGGGGGGGCGTTGGGGTGGCAACTTCTAATCATGGGGGGCCAACCATTTGTTGTTTAATGTATGTAGCATTAAGTATAGGGTCCCAACTGGGGGGGCACTGGGGGCTAGGCTCTCAATAGGGGGCACGCGCCTTCCCCCCGGTGGAGCCGCCACTGGTTCACAACTGTTTAGATAATCGGGTCTATATGCGCGTGCAGTATCCTTTTAAGCCCTCTTTTCCCATTTGTCAATCTTGTAAGACATTTCGCCGCCACCCATTCGTACAGGCAAAACGTCGGCCTGCGTCGTGCCATGCATTTGGGAAGAGTTGTTGCAATAGGAAACGATCTCTCTCCTCTCTTTGCATACGGATGTCACTTTGGTTGTCGGATTTCAAATGTCGAAAGGCGAAAGCGTCTCGCGTTCCGCCGACTCTCGGAAGATGTCAACAGCTCTGCTCACATCAAAACCAGTCCGCTTCTCCGGGTTAAAAAGGCGTGGTCGTCTGTGATAGACTACTTTCTAATTTCGTATGTAGCCGGTTGAGCAGCAACAGCAGCAGCAGTGCATTTTCAAAGAACAAAATGGCTACAAACGCTAAAATTAAACCGCTCAGACAAGTTTCCCGATTTTTGAAAGCCTATTATGTAAATGTTCACAGCGTTTCATTGCTGATAGCTTTACTGAAACTGTTCATCGTCTTTTGGTTAAGACAAATAGCTTACAATTGCTTCTTTTAGGGTGTTACACCCAGTGGCGGCTCCACCGTGGGGTCAGGGGGGCCCGTGCCCCTATTGAGTACTTGCCCCCAGTGCCCCCCCCCAGCTGGGACCCTATACTTAATGCTACATACATTAAACAACAAAGGGTTGGCCCCCATGATTAGAAGTTGCCACCCCAACGCCCCCACCCCACTTGCCAAATCCTAGAGCCGCCACTGGTTACACCCACACAACTAGTCTTTTTACGCCCATTTTACGTTTTTCACGGATCTACCGCTTTTATACTCAGAACAACGCTGGCTTAATTACAGTCGATTAATTATATAACGCAAGGGCACCTATCCTTTCCTTTAAAAATTTCATCTGGGATCGACCTGGTTCATAGTGGAAGGAGGTGTCCAGTGTGAAATCTGTCCGCATTATGATATTGACTGCAACTTCCTGGTATTCATTCATCTTAATGCTATATTTATATATAGTATATTAGTTACGCTGGCAATCTCGTGCCAAAGTTTGCAATGTCATCTGTTATCAAAATGATAATTCGCAAAATGGTCAACTCAATGTGATTTGTGGATCTCTTGCAGATTGGTTTCAATCGGCAATGAATCATCGTTTAATTGTATAATTGTATTGTTTGATGCTGATTGAAACTAACAAAACTCTCTCTGTCTGTCTGCCTGCCTGCCTGCCTTTCTGTCTCTCTCTTTCTGCATGTCTCTGTCTGTCTGTCTGTCTGTCTGTCTGTCTGTCTCTCTCTCTCTCTCTCTTTCACCGCTCCACTAGAAGAAGGAAGACTCCTCTATTGTAATATGCTGTTTTTAATCAGCTTAACCCCTTAACTGGGGAGCCCGGATATATCCGTCCATTTTACATTGAGTTACAGTTAAATACACGGTTAAGGGGTTAATGCTTTCTATTTGCCAGCCATAATATCTGTATGACCTTCCTATCTTTTGCAGAGGACGTCACTTTTACGGCGGACTGACGGAAAAGGAATTCGCAGTGACGATGATCATGAAACAAGCGCCTTCGAGAAATTCATCTAACTCTGAGAAGCAACACTGATCATAGATGTTGAAGTGATGTCACGCGTGACAACAACGAGAAATCACGAAACTCGCGGTCACGGGGCGTGACTGAAAGCGTGCATTGTTGCAAGATTATTCTCTCTAATGAGGTTCCACCGTAGGTGCTGAGATACATCAGAAGTGAGGATTGCAAAAGTGAAACCCCCAGAGACTGCTGCGCGTCGACACTTTTATTGACCGCAGTTTCTATACAGTATTACTCTCAGCACGAGTCAGCAGCAGTCAAGAGTGAGAATTTTTTAAAAATACGTTCCTCAAAACCCCAAAAATTTAAATGTTATTGTACTGTTCTCACATTTCGAAAACCTGACCACGCCCGTGCCTGAGTAAGAAAAATACATTGTATGCAAATTAATTAATTATTAACAGTTATCTAGGAAAACTGAGTCATTAAATGATGATAGTATTGTAGTGGTTTTCACACAGGCAAATGCCTTCGTCCTTCTAGACCAGTGCTTCCCAAACTGTGGTCCGCGGACCAGTTCTCGCCCGCGAGCCCTTCTTTGCCGGTCCGCAACGTGAGTTGAGAAAAATGAGAAAAAATATTTTATAGATATTATTATATTATACATTTTCTCCTTTGAGGATTGCTTAAAACTGTTTAAAAACAAGACTCTAAAACACACATCGCCATTACTATAAAAAGTTACATGTATATTAAGATGTATATTGACGTGATGTAATTTTTTTAAAATCCAAATTACAAGGAAAAATTAAATGGCACCGGTCCCTAGAGCAAAAGGAAAATTTTATAATTTTTTGCCGGTCCGCAAAGGTGTTAAGTTTAGGAAGCACTGTCCTAGACCAATTGAAATTCCATTATTATTATTATTATTATTATTATTATTATTATTATTATTATTATTATTATTACTGCTACTACTACTACTACTACTACTACTACTACTACTACTACTACTACTACTACTACTACTACTACTACTACTACTACTACTATTATTATTATTATTATTATTATTATTATAGTTATAAATTTAACTCCAAGTTATCGTTGCGTCTGTTTACACAACTTAAAAATCGTTTATCTTGACTCTAACCAGGCAATCGCCAGACAAGAACGAATCGGAGAGGGGGAAGATGGGGGCTCGCATAAAAAAATTCGCCACCACAGAACCGACGATCGACATCGACGAAGATTTTTTCAGGAACGTCCCGGCAGAGACAGGCAGAGACAGAGACAGACAGCCATATAGAGGTTAAAAATAGTCACATGTTCTGCGCTTGTAACACTCCGCTTAGGTCCGGTGATAGAGGCGTTTAAAGGCGACGGGGGGAGGGGGCGACAGGCGACGTAATGAGGCGGCGGCGGCCGTGAGGCCCGCAAGAAACTCGGTTAATTGCGTTCTGTGTCGTAATAACTGCACCCACCTCCGCCGCCGCTCGTCGAGCAGACGACGTCGAGACCACGTGACCGAACGAGAGTCGTAAACTCGAGCCTCAGCAGCAGCAGCAGCAGCAGCAGCAGCCTAGTAATTAGCGACTATTTATAAGCGGCGTCGGCAAAGACCTTGGCCGATTATGTCGTTTTGGGAGGGGCCAGGGGCGAGGGGTCGGGGCATCGCCTGCGCCTTTTCCTTTGGCCGTAAGCGTTGACCTCGCTTCGAACAAACATCGGCCAAAGAATTCTCAACAAGAACATAAATAATTATTAGGCGCAACGAACAGCGCTAGCTAGCCAGCCAGCTAGCTAGCTGGCTGGCATTGTCGGCCCCCCCCCGCGTTTCAAAAGTGCACACGGTTTCAACTATAAAGCCGGTGCACAAACACGCAAAAACAGCTTCACCGGCATTACGTATGTAGACGACGTCTGCGCCACGGCTTCCAATGCATATCTGAGTGTTGTCCGCCTGTTGCATAAGACGATAACACGTGTTTATAGGCCTAACCGGCCTGCCCATATCTGCAGGTCAAGATTCGGCTACAAAATCCTACCTGCAGCGTTAAACATAAACCCTCAGGGTTCTATAGGCCTACAAAGCACTAGTTGCCTGTAGCCGGCATCGCGTTCTTAGGAGCCGATGTTACAGACTTCACAGTAAATTCTACGGGGGGGAGAAGGTGGGCATCTATAGTAAATAGGGGCGAAGATGCAGCCTAGGACGCGGCGCTGTGAACTGTCAGAAATACCCTAAAAAGCTCCGAAGTTCAAACTCTGCTTGCCTCAAACTCAACCCCATCCCCACCCCCGCCAGCACTCGACTCATTACGACTTTGAACGGGACTCGTCTGCAGACATCAAAACTAGTTAGGCCAACACTGCTTTTGAGCGCTTAAAAATAAAGTCTCGCAGTCTCGCGCAAGATCAATAACAACAACAACAACAACAACACATTCACTAAAACAGCGAACAGCGCCCTGTTGCGTCATATATACCAGCTCTCAACACTCACATAGACACAGGCCCAGGCACAACTGCACATACACACATTTGCGTCAAAAATGCTGCTAACTGGCTCAATCTACTTCGCAAGTACAAAACGTCCGAAGAGAAAGAAGCCAGACGCTGCTTTTAAAGACACTCCATAAAAATTTCACAATGCAGAAATTATGCAGTAGCAACAACGGTTTCAAGCAGGCACCGCATTCTAACACTCGTCTCTCTCTCTCTCTCTCTGTCTGTCTGTCTGTCTGTCTGTCTGTCTCTCTCTCTCTCTCTCTCTCAGGCTTCTTTCTTCGAATAATTATTATTAGAGAAATGGACTTCGTAGGGTGTTTGAAATTGCTTAAAACGAACACATCTATACGCTGAACAGCAAATATCAAACCACCGCGAACAGCCAACCGTTAATAAGTGTTTTGTTCTACAACGACCTAAAGAGAAAAAACACCAAAATCTTACTACCACGCCCGCAAAATAATGTATTCGAAAGAATTACCGTAGTGTAAGTCTTAAGACACTGATGCGAGACTCTCTACGTTTTCTACAGAACAGGGGTGCATGACCTGTTTAGAGCAATGGCCAAATTGAACATTTTCAGATTAGGCCTACTCGATGGCCGTTAGCTCGAAATTCGCGTTCTACTGTATAATTTATATTATACCGTAAGCCTATTTTGTATAAATCTGCAACTCAAAGAAAATTAACTTTAAAGAATGTTGCAATGAACTACTGCTTGACACAAAGATTAGCTGGAGCCCAATTGATATGGATAGCCCAGTCAGTTGATATATTCTAGTATACAGCTACATAAAACAGTAAAATGGCAGAAGCAGGCATGACAGCAAAACGACCTTGCAATGTGCGGTCGATTAATCTGAAACACGATCGCTTCAAACGAGAAAAAAAGTCGTGAGTTAAGACTCAAAATTCACCAACAGCAAAAAGGTCAACACACTCCTCTAGTTCTTTAAAAGTAATTACGCATTGTGAATTTATCGCACGAGAGGCAGAAGCCACGATGCAGATCCAAATGAAGAAAACGACTCCGTGCACTAATTCCAAACTTCTAAAACAATAGGGACTCCAGTATTATGCAGAACTTCTTCTATAGCGCCTTAGGATTGGCATATTTAAGAAATAATGCCTTAAGTATAATCCTAAGTAGAATTCTTAATGTCTTACTTTGATAACTCAAAGCCTTTGAAAATTAAAATTCTCTCATTCACCGTAACTACGTTCATTATTTTTGTATTCTAATGATAATCGAATTCAGTGCAATTTCTTGAAGGGGTCGGATTATGTGCATGAAGACTTAGGCCTATATCAAAGAATTTTCTTGTGCATATTCGTCTCAAGCACAAGAGTTTACAGGTAAAAATGTAAAGACTAGTTCCACGTTCGCTGCGCTATACATACGCACGCTTATTACAGCATTAATATGGAGCAATAACTCTAAATTCTTCAACTATTTTCATCTTTACCACTTAAGAAAGATTTGTGAACGAGATATATACACTATAGACTGTGTTCACTGGCCTAACTTCATTGTAAACTGTTTTCAGAAAATATCACAAGCTTAATTAACCTGCAAATATAGAAAGATTCTTCCAGCCTAACACCTACTAACACCTACTGTAGCTGTATACTGACTTCACTGCATTGATGGCATTCTATGAGAAATAAGTCTTCGTGTTACACTTTTTAGAGAGAGAGAGATAGAGAGAGAGATAGAGAGAGATAGATAGAGAGAGAGAGACAGAGAGACAGAGACAGAGAGACAGAGAGAGAGAGAGAGAGAGAGAGAGAGAGAGAGACAGAGAGACAGAGACAGAGAGAGAGAGAGAGACAGAGAGAGAGAGAGAGAGACAGAGAGAGAGAAAGAGAAAGAGAAAGAGAGAGAGAGATAAAAACTCTGGTTGATGTATGACTTGACACTCCAGAGGCACAGTTGTCTATTTCATTAACCACACACACAATATATATAGACGTTAGACAGTCTGCATCCATAAGAAAACGATTGTTTGCGCAGACAAGAAGACAGGTCTACGTACGGAGACAACGTCGAACGCGCGGAAAATCCGAGTAAACAGAACAATTACCGCGGTTGAAGCGCGCCGCGGTATAAGATACTCGCAGACGAACGAGTTATATAGCGACGCATCTGCATCGGATTGGAGTCGGACTAAAGCATGGCGTCGTTGTTGTAACATCTGAAACTATATACTAAACATTTCGATTATTCGCTGTATCGTTCCTTCCGGGTATGATGGGTATCTACGTGCCGACAATACAGGACCACAGCGGTCGAATTGATTATAAACGCAGCGCTTCGAAACCTTTAGAATCAACACATCACACACATACACTTTGCTTACTACTACTACTGCTGCTGCTCCTACTACTACTACTACTACTACTACTACTACTACTACTACTACTACTACTACTACTACTACTACTACTACTATTATTATTATTATTATTATTATTATTACTACTACTACTACTACGAACTACTACTACTACGACTATTACTACTATTACTACTACGAACACATACTAACTCGAACACTAGCGCCCAGTTTTCAATGAACCTTAAGACGCATTTGTTTAGAACATCGTACGATTGTTAGGTGTGAAGCGCTTTCGACTTAGGCATCGCCTTGGGCATAGCGCTATATAAATTGCCAAAGATAATAATAATAATAATAATAATAATAATAATAATAATACTCGACCATCGACTGATGCAGATGCACTATGCGCCAGAGAAGGCTTACAACTACTACTGCTGCTACTGCTGCTGCTACTTGTATGCTAATTATTTTGTTTATCTCGCTAATTTTTTGCAAGCTTTGAAGTCAAAACCCTTATTTGCTAGTTTTTTTCCCGCTATTTGACTCGTAAATTTTTGACGCGCGCCGACTAAATTCGAAGGTCGATTTCGACAGCAAATTTGCGAATGATGATGCGTCAGCCTAAATACAGACGACAGAGCAGACGACAGAGCAGACGACAGAGCAGACGACAGAGCAGACGACAGAGCAGACGACAGAGCAGACGACAGAGCAGACGACAGAGCAGACGACAGAGCAGACGACAGAGCAGACGACAGAGCAGACGACAGAGCAGACGACAGAGCAGACGACAGAGCAGACGACAGAGCAGACGACAGAGCAGACGACAGAGCAGACGACAGAGCAGACGACAGAGCAGACGACAGAGCAGACGACAGAGCAGACGACAGAGCAGACGACAGAGCAGACGACAGAGCAGACGACAGAGCAGACGACAGAGCAGACGACAGAGCAGACGACAGAGCAGACGACAGAGCAGACGACAGAGCAGACGACAGAGCAGACGACAGAGCAGACGACAGAGCAGACGACAGAGCAGACGACAGAGCAGACGACAGAGCAGACGACAGAGCAGACGACAGAGCAGACGACAGAGCAGACGACAGAGCAGACGACAGAGCAGACGACAGAGCAGACGACAGAGGAAATAAATACAAAATACAAATAAACTGAAATTCTGACAACCGCAGCTTAGTCATATAAGCTGAATATTTACTCCAACTCTTCAAACATCAAAACGACCATCAGCATAAGTTAATTATAAGAACAGTACGGACTGTACGGGTACAAAAATAATGGCCGTTGAGAGATCAGAAACGGAAATTAAGAAATTAAGCTTACGTTACATACGCACACACACACACACACACACACACACACACGAAAACACATTGATCGTTTACACTCATACTCATGGAACAGATCTGGGTTTCAACCAAAACAGAAACACGAATATTATTTTACTCTTTCAACATTAAAAACTATAAACTTGGTTGGATAAATGCTTCGACTTTCAAATGACTAGAAAACTGAACTGTTCAGTGCATTCTTGGTTTCCATCCGCGTTTCTCTAAGTTTTTCCCCAAACACAGTACCTTACATAGTTCCTACGGCACATGTGTGCTATAGTATCACATTTCTTTGTGGAGGTATCAGGAGAGGTATAAATACGCATGAAGGGCGAAACGGTTTCAGGCAATTTTAATTTCTGTGGCCGATTTTTACCCAGGTCGAACTCCTTTTCGTGTCGACATTTTAAAATGAAGTCAGACTTCGGAAAGCGTAAAGAGTCTAAACCGGCATGTATAGGCCTATACTGTGCAAACGCACCGCTCTCTAAATCCGCAGCAAAGGTCTGTCCACGCACTACACAGACTGCTGTAGAATGCAGATCCATGCACTGCACAGCGGTTACATATTAGACGCGGAGCCACGAAAATCAAACACATATAATGACGAAAGATCTTACGCCGCGCCGCAAAAACATTACCGTGCTTTAAAAAAAACACTCGACTTAAATATAGAACGTTACGTCACGTCAAGCTACAATGGTAAAAATCTATACCAAACTCCCCTCTGGTATCTATATGTAAGTAAGTAAAATCTCGTTAACTTCTATAGCGCTTTCGAAAGAAACACCGAATAGCTCCCTTATTCCTATGCGCTTGAACGTAAGCACTTTGCATTGTGATCAGTGAAGCATATATATATTCAAGGCGAGCATGTATTCACACGTTACATGTATAGTATAATATACTGTCAGGCATACAGTATATCGCCTTGAGGAACGCTATATATACTGCTGTGGAGAATTCAATGTTACTACACAATGTATCTATAGGCCTACACGTTCACTTGATACAGGAAAGCGAAAATGCAACAGGAGTACAGAGAGGGACATGGGCAGGGTCCACCCATGCATCGGGTTGGGTCAGACATTTTCATTTTCGTGGTAGGTTGGGTGGGGTATAAGAAAATAAGTCATGGTTTATGGAATTGTAACATATTAACGTTGGTTTGGACCAAGTAACCTTATTGCCTTCGTCGGTTGGGTCTGAATCATGATGGGTTGGGTTGAGTTAGGTTTTAAACATGGACCCGTGTCCATGCCTGCGGGGGCCCGTATATAAAGAAACGCCTGAACGGCGAAGATTTAAAGAGAGGAAGTATATTATGAATGTTTCACTGCCATTCTAAACATAATTTCAATTATTAAAAAAAATAATTTCTGGTCTATTATTAATTCTTCGCAAACGCTCCATAGTTTTGGTTCTGGATCCAAAAGAGCGGGCGCTTTACGTCAACCTGCATGAGGGCCACGCCCCACCTTTTCAAAGAAGTCCTGTGAAATCTCTCTCAAGTACAGTGACGTCCATTTAGCTTCTCCTAATTTGGCAACAACCGGAAAAGTAGAGGGAAAAAGAGCAAGAGGAAAGCAGAGAAATACCTATCATCATCATCATGTGTCTTCTTCATATCTGAAGGTTGACGGTCATGAGTTGTTTCCACTTCGTTCTGTCTTCAGCAATCCTTTTTAGTCTTCCGTAGTTCTTTTCCTGTATGTGTTCCTTAACGTCGTCCAGCCAGTCTCTTCTAGGTCTTCCTCTGGCCCTGTTTCCCTCATATCTGCCCTCTAATAGGACTTTTGCTTGTTCTGTGCTTGAACCCCGCATTATGTGTCCAGCATACTGAGTTTTCCTGTTTATAATTTCTGTCAGGAGTTGTCTCTTTTCTCCAATTTTCTTTAGTACCTCTTCATTTGTTATTCTCTCTTGCCAGCTAATTTTCAAGATTCTTCTGAAGCACCACATTTCAAAGGCCTGTATTTTATTTTTCAACTGCTTTGTTAGAGTCCAGCATTCGCAGGAGAATGTGATAACCGAGTATACATAGCATCTCAGGATTCGTAGTTTTAGTGCTTGGTCTAGGTTTCTTCTTAGTAATTCTTTTTGTTTCCAAAAGGCTTCTTTGGCCATAGCAATTCTGGCGTTTATGTCTCTAGTGCATCTTCCATTCTCTGTTATGAAACTGCCCAAATATTTGTATTCCTTTACTTGTTCCAACTTAGTGTTATCAATTAAGATGTTGTGTTTCTCATTTTGTGTTTGCTTACTATCATCGTTTTTGTTTTCTTTCTGTTAATTTCCATCCCGTATTCTTTGCTTTTTGTCGTTTAGCTTGTTAATTATGAGTTGGAGGTCTTCCTCTTTTTCTGCAAAGATTACCGTATCATCTGCATATCTGAGTATGTTATAGATTGTTCCATTGATTTTCATTCCAGGAGTTTGTTCTAATGCTTCTTTTATTAATAGCTCTGTATATAGGTTAAATAGTAAAGGGATAGTATGCATCCTTGTCTGACTCCTTTTTTTATTTGTATCTTCTCGGATTCCTCCTCTTTTATTCTTATGGTGGCGTATTCATTCCAGTATAAGTTACAGATTAAATTTTGCTCCAGTTCTGGTATTCCTGCCCACTTTAGTGTCTCCAATAGCTTTTGATGATTTATTCTGTCGAATGCTTTTTTATAATCAATGAAGCATATGTGTAATTTCTTTCCCATTTTTTGGGCGTTTTCGCAAAGTATCCTTAATTGAAAGATGGCATCTCTGGTTCCTTTACCTTTTCTGAAGCCCAGTTGATTTTCTGATAATATTGATTCTGCTAATGGTGTGATTCTGTTCTTTATTACTTGTAGTAAGATTTTAGATGCATGCGATATCAAGCTTATAATTCTGTAGTCGTCGCAGTCTTGTCCAGCTTTTCTTATGTCTTTTCTTTTTAATTTGTTTCAGAGATATTTGTTTCAGTGTCATGACTACAGGGTTGTGATCTGATTCGCAATCAGCTCCTGGTCTAGATTTGCAGTTTTTGACACCATTCCGATATCTTTTGTCGATGAGTATATAGTCAATTTGGTTTTTGTGTATTTTGTCTGGAGCTGTCCATAATACAAGAAATGAACACCATGGAGCTAGATATAATAGGAATAGCAGAAACATTTTGGAAAGAATGTGGAAATTTCACAACGTGTATACCAGGGCAAGAAAACAACTATAAAGTGATATACTCTGGAGGAAATCACAAAGGCGTAGCCCTCATTCTAAGAGAAAAGATTGCAAGTACAATCATATACCACCAAGAAATATCCGAGAGAATCATACTGGTCAAACTCCAGGCTAAACCAAGAAATATACTCATAATACAAGTCTATGGACCAAATGAAGATGCAGAAGAATCAATAAAGGAAACCTTCTACGAAGAACTAGATAAGATCATCAAAGAACATAAAGAATACAAAGATTGCCTAATCATAATGGGCGATTTCAACGCCAAGGTTGGGGAAACAAAAGAAGATGACACAGTGGGACCTTTTGGCTTGGGCAAAAGAAGCGAGGGAGGACAACTGCTGGTGGATTTCTGCAGGAGAGAAAATTTATGCATAACAAACACGTGGTATGAGCAAAAAGAAAAAGCAAGGCACACTTGGAAATACCTATAGATGTAGCCTATATACTGCCTACGAGAAGGAATTGAGGGAGTAAAGAACAAATAATATCTGCCACAATGTATTCAACGTACGTTCGCTTTTCATACGGAACAAAAAAAATGTCGCCACACTTGACTGAGTTTCGACTTTGCAAAGACTGCCACAAAGGATAAAGAAAAGGACGACCATGGATTTTTTTCAGCATTCACGTTCTCTTGACGATTTGACCTCGAACGCGCGAATACAAAATACAAGTGACATATCAGAAGACCACATATATCATCATCGTCATCATCACCACCACACAAATCAACAACTCGGTCATAGACCTTCTGCACCGAGTAGGCATACTGTATATGCAACAGGACGCATGAAGCTCCGAAGAGATGGAAAATAAATTAAAGCACGTCGCATAGGCCTACATGGCGTCAGACGTCGAGCGATGCACGGGCGATTTCAAAATAACGAGCAAAACTGCCCAACAATTTCCTATTAAAAGACTTCGACGAATAGCGACCCTGTATTTTATTCCCGTAAACAAATTTGAAGTGAAAAAATGTCATGTGCACTTGATTTCCGTGGCTTGGCGTTAAATAATAATAATACTAATAATAATAATAATAATAATAATAATAATAATAATAGTAATAATAATAATAATAACAAAACAAGGTTTAGAGTGGTTCAGTAGGGTGACAAGGGTCTGACCTGCGTGAGAACCACTGTTGCGCATTGGATACAGAGACTATACGTAAGTGTAAGAAGAAAATTGCTAAAAATCATTTGAAAACAACAGTTGGAATATGGCGGACATCCAATAGAGAGGATGGGTTTAAAAACCTAGTCATAACAGGAAAAATAGAAGGGAAAGGAACAAGAGGAAGACAAAGAATAAAATAGGCCCCTACAGACGGCCTAAAAGAAGCAACAAGAACTAAAGACAACATCGAACTCATTAAGGAAAACCAGAAACAGAGAAGAGTGGAAATCCATGGTCGCCGACGTAGCAATACACGGCACATGAAGAAGAAACAAATTTAATTTTCTTTGCTCGCCACATTAAAAACGTAGCTAGTAATAATTATAATAAATTAATAATTATAGTAGTCAGAGGTGTCAATCCCTGGTGTTCCAAATCAATGTCGTAAAAGGCCTGGTCAATTCCAGTGATCCTTCCCCAGTCTCATTGCAGGGCAAACTATAAAAAGAAGATAAATGGAAAGATTCTTGATTTAACTCTAGATTTTTAAAATATTACTATAGTATTATTGCAGGACAAAAAATCGTGCTAAAACTGTCTTGAGTGCATAATGCCTGGTTTCGTCACACTGCCAAAAATTTCCAGAATAAGTGATCCAGTCCTTGCGTTATCAGTGAATGCTTCGGCAGCTGCTTCGCATGCATCTCGCCGATACAGAAAATAAAAAATAAACTTCCGGGTTGTGGGAACTGCGCTACAACAAAAAATAATTCTGATACATTCGGTTCTTAGGCAATACGTTATCTCTAAATTTATATAGCACCAGAGAGACAATGTAGGCCTATACGAATCAGATAGGCGAGAGCTAGCTAGCTGCATCAGATTTTGTGCTACAACAAAAAATAATTCTGATACATTCGGTTCTTAGGCAATACGTTATCTCTAAATTTATATAGCACCAGAGAGACAATGTATACGAATCAGATAGGCGAGAGCTAGCTAGCTGCATCAGATTTTGTGCTACAACAAAAAATAATTCTGATACATTCGGTTCTTAGGCAATACGTTATCTCTAAATTTATATAGCACCGGAGAAACAATGTATAAGAATCAGATAGGCGAGAGCTAGCTGCATCGGATTCTGGAACATTCACGTCCAAGGACGTCTTAGGTATGACGAGGTCGTCGAAGATCGTCATAACAACGTAACATGACGTCATCATCGTTTCTAAGAATCAGCAAAAAACACTAAGAGAACAGATGTTCACAACAACACACACGCACGCACGCACACACACACACACATCATGACATATGGCCTACTTCGCTATTGATTTCCACTGCAGCCTACTCCTCTTCCCTGTTCTTCTTTCAGTGCACCTTACGCCATTCCACCCCCTCCCCTCCCCTTACCGCACCGCGTCTCCTCTCGGTGACAGCGACTAGCCTACTGCATGTTCATAAAAGCGCGAACCAAGTCCGTATCAAAGCTTTCGAAATAAACAATACGGGTTTCGGAATGGATGCCTAACGGGACCTCCTTCATGAGTATCTCAGTGAATTTGAAATGCAGCTAATAATTCCAATATCAGTTCCGCTTGAAAAACGCAGAGGCATAGGCGTCCATAGGGGGGGGTCCAAGACTACAAGGGGGTGCAATTGCACCCCTCGGGAAAAATTGTGGGGTTATGAAAGGAGTAAAATTACTTGTTTCTTTCGTCACAAAACCTTGATTTGCACCCCCTGGAAAAATTTCTGCGGACGCCCATGCGCAGAGAGAGGTAAAAATGCGACATGAAAAATCGAGACAGTGGTCAGTTAACACGGACAATAGAAAGTCAGTGAAATGCCAGCGCTGTATTTTACACGATTAATTAACCCCTTAACTGGGGATCCTGGATATAGCTGTCCATTTTACATTGAGTTACAGTTAAATACACGGTTAAGGGATTAAGAAAGATCCGCACGGTTGGGCGGCCACGCGAGGGCAGTTCTAGGTATTTCCAAGGCGTTCCTGTCACACAGGTCTTTATTATAAAATCTATAGTTCATTCTCAACCGAATCCTCTCCATCGAACAACTCGATCTCGTCTATTTTAAGTAAGAGACGCGACGCGCCATAAAAAATTGTTATTTCTTCCTCCGACTGTAACAGCCCCGAAGGTCGACGGCAGAAACTAAGGGGGACAAAGTCCCCGGACGAATCAACCAATCGTACGGCACAGAAGAATAAATTCACGACACGAACGGGAGAAGTTGCGGCGGGGGTGGGGTGGAGGTGGAGGGTGGGGATGGGGGGGGAGCAAACGAAGCAATTCGCCAGTCGACCACCGCCGCCACGTCGATTAGTCCGTAGGCCTATCTGGTGAATATAGACATCGGTTCAGTTTCAATATATTCTCGACAGACCCTGTACTACTATAGAGATCGTGCATTTATCTGCTTCGAGAAGCAGAGAAGACGAGGCAGTCGTCGCCCTGCAGCAGGTGTTTAGCATGTTACATAACGTCTGAGCCGGTATACATTGCAGTTTTACCGAACCTTTGGACTCGGTCTACAATATCTCGTGCACTGAATTCGGTCGTCAATTCGCCGATAATAATTATTATATCCTATAGTACAGACGCGGTTTATGATCGTTTTATACTGCATACACACCGCAACACAGAGACAGAGAGCGAGATAGACAGACAGACAGACACACACACAGGCAGACAGAGAGACAAATAGATTGTGTTTTTGCTTGATAAAAACTGTGTATGGGAGGGAAGGCAGGGCTCTTCTCCTGCTGCCTCTCCTTTTAGTATCTCACCGTTAATGTTAATCGTATTCCATAGCCGTGCACTCAATAACAACTGCTTTTTGTAATTATTCTGTGGGTTTTTTGTAAATTTGATTTTTGTCATTGATCTATGATCCGAAGCTAATGAACTGAATATGCTTGTGCATGAGAGAGAGAGAGAGAGAGAGAGAGAGAGAGAGAGAGAGAGAGAGAGAGAGAGAGATTGAAAAAGAGCTTTTAGAATCTAATTACCCGGTAATAAAAATTTGAATAGTTTCAAATTAGGTATCCAGAATGAAACTGAGAAAATCATGTTGTGGAAGGTGCTTAGATAAAATTAAGGTTTGAAAAATACAATCATTTTTCTCAGACAGTCAAACGCCAATAATATCAGGTCCCAACATCTTATGACTTATTTCCATTTCATGAACCATATAAAGTTTGCTACCACTAGACAGTCATAATCACGTTAAAAATACAACATGCAGAAGAGTTCAACAGGCAGCAACTGAAAGAGGTTCCCACTAGACAGACAGAAAAAAACGAAAGCTGATCAATATCACGCCACTGTCATGTTAATTGGTTGGACGGAATAACATTTGAACTAAAAAAAACAGGAAGAAATTTGTACTAAGATTTGTATGCATTAAATCAATGTCTAATTATTTTTAAAATCCTTACAAGGCCTCTCTGGTTGGCTCCACCCACAGTCTTTCGATAATTAATTAATTAGTGTTTTCAGAAATGACAAAATTATGTATAAAAACAGTCTCACAATCAGTAGCGTAATGCAGCGGGGTCACTTTTTTGCTAGTCAAGACTTTTTTAACTTGAAAACCCTGAAAAATGTCGACGTGCTCCCACCTATTCCGGAAACTGCTGGCCACTCTACTGCAGTCTTAGACTACCTGCCATTCCCCCCCCGCTTTGTTTAGTTTAAGAACACAGCCTGCTCATAATGCCACTATAGGATACCAGGCAAGCACCAAAAGAATCAACTTAGAACAGTGGTTCTTGAACTTTTTGTGATTATATACCTAGGGTATATAATATAGGTATATAGGTATATTGTGATTATATACCTAGGGTATATAATATAGGTATATAGGTATATTGTGATTATATACCCCTGAACATAGGCCTCGATCCCGTGAGGGTCCTGGGGTCCGGACCCTCACTAAAATTTGGTTGTGAGGGTCCACAATGCATTCATTGGACCGTCACGAAAAAATCTGAATAAATCTATATTGTACCGTTGTACGATTATTTCATAAATTGATGTGCTGGATAGATAATGCAGGTAGATATTATAAGCAAATGGTATTTTGGAACATTAATAAGTAATACGCTGTAAGAACTATGCTAAAAGGGTTAGGGTTAAGGTTAGGGTTATGGTTAGGCACAAGAATGGGTGGACCCTCACAACTTTTACTACAGATTGGCGCCACTGCCCCTGAAACAAGTATAAGAGAGTGAAGTACCATCTACCAGCCTACAGTACCTTATACGAGAAGAAAAGTTAAAGCTCCATAATATTATATTGAAAAATTATAAACTGCAACGTACTTCTGCAGTCACAGTTTGTGCACCGGCCATAAAGTGGGACATTTCTTTTACAATTTCTAATCTAGTACAAACATTTCTAAAGTATCTGTGCAGTGCACATTATACTAAAAGTCTTTAGAACAGACTATATATAGGCCTATATTTCCGGATCATTCTGAGTACCCTCACAACGTCCCTCAAGTATCTCCGAGGGGAACAAGTACCCTCCCCGGTTAAGAACCACTGGCTTAGAACAAACCATCTGAACAACATAACATAGGCCTATAGGCTTACTGTAAACATCTTAACAATAATCTGCTTACTGTATCAGTGACCTTCGTTATACACACACATCCTGATAGAGCAGCCAGTCTTTATCTTACATCACAATGGACGTTCTGGGAAAACACTGAATACATTGGAGAATCGGGATAGGGGGTAGGTGGGGGGAAGTAAGAATAACTGCTGATGGCCCTCTAGACTTTTATTTAGAAAAACAAATGTAGAAATACAAATTAGTCTTTTGTGATGTACTATAAATCTGCAAGCAAACATTTAAATGTACAAGAGCAACCATTTTCTATTTGAAAAGTTCCCATTTAAATCTCGCGAACCCTTTACTTTACTAGGCAACTGAACCATACATGGCCATTTTCCTCGATCGCATATCATCTGAAGTCCGTGAAAGATCCAACTTTGCTATGAAATTCTTTAGACAGAATGTTTCGGGTGTGTTGGGGTACCTGTCCCTGTAGATCCGCCCCTGTCTGCATGAGACTGTTAGCTGCTTATATCGTTCAATACCTTTACAAGCTCACTGAAAATCAATATGCAGATATCACGAACATATATATCTTGACATCTGTCTCAAGTACTGCTGCTTCTATATATACCATGCGCATTACATAATGTAGGGACTGTGCATCTACTGTACATGCAACAATGGTCGTCGTATACGCATTGTCAGAAATGAAAATGTCTGCTGAATTTTTTTTTAAAAAGCTGGCAAAATCGACAACTGCGAACCGATTCCATAAGGCCCGTCGGTCTCCTGACTCTCCTCAAGTCGGGTTTCACTTAATCCAAGCCGGGGTGTTGATCATCACTTTCCCAGGTTCGCTGCCGTCTCTGTACTCACTGACATCCGAACCCTCACAACAGGTGGTTTCCAAGAATCGTCAAACATTCCATAGTACGTTCCCCCCAAAATCAGTGGCAGCGTGCCAAAATTGTCTGACCGCTGCGCTTGACCACTGACCATACGAACTGATCCGTCTCCTCCTCCTCCTCGTCCTCCTCCTCCTCCCCTCCTTCCTTTCTCCTTGCACAATCGTCGAGCAATCGTCAAGCTTTGCGTCTCATTATGTTATCTCCATTCGCCTCAACTGTCACTTGAACTAGTTTCGCAACACAGTTTTTATTTCGGTGTAAACGAAATCAATATCTGTCTGTTGTTTGAGGGCCTCTTCTCCCCCCTCCTCCTCCTCCTCCTCCTCCTCCTCCTCCTCCTCGCCCGCAGACCTAGACCCGGGCCACTACAACTGCAACAACAACTACTACTACTGTGACCCATTTTTACGTAATGAGGTCATCTTCCGTAATAACTAGCAGCCGACAGCTGTGTGTGTGTGTGTGCGTGTGTGTTGAACCAGAGCACTGGTCGAACGCCCGAACGCTATTCAAATCGACCTGTCAATCATCGCGCAGCTGCCTCCGCACACGCGGCGCTCTACACCCCGTCGTGTATATACGAAAACCGTGAAAAGCACCGAATATCAAACCGCACCGAGTGCAATAACACCGGTCGCCTCCTCACCTCCCACCCCCCTCCATCCCCAACAACACGTTCAGCTCGTGTCAACGGTCGAGCGGGACTTTGTAGATGGTAGCACAGGAAACCATTAACCATCGGCACTTCGAGATCTCTCCAAGCGTCCATGCTAACCACTATAGAGCGATGACCGCATAATCGACCGGAGGCAAAAACCCTAGAAAGCCCTCGAACGCGCTGACCCTACCTGTTCGCCGTTCCAGCTCCATCGGTTACATCCGTCGAAGCTCTTCGTCCTAGGGTTTCAGCTCAACCCTAGCAGCATCCGGAGCTAGTGTGCGTGTAGCAGCGTCGTCGTCGTCGTCGTCGTTGTAGTAGTAGTAGTAATCGTAGTAGTACCAGCATTACTCGTTATGCAATACGCGCCGAGCCCCTTGTGCGCCCGCATAATACATCACCGTCGCTGCAGCGGCCTCATTGTTGCTATGGAACGCCGTGCCCGTCATAACATCGTCAAGAGGCGATCGGATACAGTCGTCTAGCTCCAGAATATTGGAAGCCGTCCATAAAGTACGTCACGCTCGAGGGGAGGAGGTCTAAGAAAGTGTGACAGCTTGTGACAGGGGAGGGGTAAGGGCCAGCGTGACGTCACACTTTCAGTATAAATTAAACCTTAAATGATAGGTGTTATAAAAAGGACGTTTTTAATTGCTCATTAACACTTTTTTCTACATGATACATTAAATGTTAGGTCTCAGTTGTATTCGCTATCATTGTCGGAAGTTTACTATTTGTTTTGGTGCTGAAAATTGAACGAGAAACTCGAATATGTTGTATAAAAAACTTGCGTTACGTAATTTATGGACGACGCCTTAAGGGAATCCGAGATTTGTGACAGTTTGTGATAGGGGAAGGAGTCAAAATAGCCAAAAATAGTGTGGAGTACTTTATGACGGCCCCTTTATGTAGTTCCTCGCGAATCTGCTTAGCGCTATTCGAGTATTCTTCCTTTCCTTCGTCTGTCTTCTTTCTTCTCTTGAAGATTGGTTGGGAATACCATTCGTAACATCGATTGATGCCTTTGTGAATAAGAACAGGTGCCCCAGCCGCGCGCACTGATTATCTGTCGCAGGTGCTAGATCAGACATGCTGCTATATAGTTAGATATGATTTGCCCTCAATAATTCTACAAGTTGGCCAACACTAATTGAGAATTACGGATCCACATTTAAAACTCGCAAGCTGCGTTGTTTGGCCACGCCGTGAGTAACAGCAAAGACACCATTCACTGTATACGGATCTGTGATGGCAAGCACAAGTAGGGCCTATAGTACTGGCAGTAGTATCTGAGACACAAGAAAACGAGGCAGACAAACAAATATCTTGTTTGGATAGTATTACTATGTGACGTGACATTTCTGGATCCGAGTTTCTGCTGTGTAGCGGTCAGACGATAGATTTCTTGCAAATTTAACTTCTTTTCTCCAGCGTTTTTTCTATCTTCATTGTTCTGTACTACCCTGTTTTCCATTGACCAACCGACTGTTGCACTTGTTTTGCTAATTGTTTGCGACTGCTTTGTCAGGCATTTATTATAGCGGTTATTCTGGTAGTTACTAAAACGTCACTGTCGATTGCCGCTAACATATCAGAGCAAGGAGAAACTTGAAACATAAGACAGACCAATGGTTCTCAAACCCCTTTACTGCACGGTCCACATTTGAAATTCAAACATTTTTGCGGCTCACCTGTTAAATTAAACAGTCATTGGCACAGCGGGGGGAAAGGTGTACAGGGAAAAGGGTCGTCAAGCAAGGAGTTCTTGTCATTCGCCTACGTCATACCTACCCCCTCCGAACAATTTCTCAAAGGATTATGCGCAAACCTCACGACTGATCCCAGAATAAGGGGGCGCGGCCCCTCCTGTGGCTATACCAATGAACTAAAGTCAATAAACTAATAAAATGCGTTAAAACTTGGACTATTCTTATTCAATGTATTGACTTCTCTTTCGTCTTTGAGACTTCAGTGTGGCCCACAAGGCATACCTTTTGCGGCTCATCTTTGGGCCACGGCACACGGGTTGAGAACCACCAACACAAACCATTTTAATTTCCACTGCGTGCCGGCGACTGCCTGAGAAATAAAATCTCTGATGGTCCGAATATTAAAACCTGTCCGTAAGAACATCTCTTGCTTTTCGAGCTGGCGCGCTACCAACAGATAAACCGAGACAGCCTCACTGTCTCAGACCAAGTTTTCGTTTAGCTGTCATTACGGCAAAGACTCAAATCTAGCAACCGACATATCAGTCAGCCTTTACATATATAATTATTAATCGCTCGTTAATAAAGGCACCCCGCCGCTGACTGATTATAATAAACACGTTGAAACTTCTTGAGCACCATTTCTCGTCTAACTGCGATATCTACCAGTGATGTGGCGGTCTGTCTCTCCGAGCCGCCTGCCATTGTAATATTGACGTCGACGGCGTTCCATCGAAACGAAGAGTCACGTGCCACACAGGCAGCGCAGACGTTCCTCTGCAGCGCGGCCTTTGATATATGGTTATGTCACTCTTTAGAATCGCTCTTTTCAGGAACGGCGCCTCTGCGCAGAAATTAGGGCAAGGCCATTCCGAACATTTTTCTGCATCATTGCTATTCAGCCGACGCCGTTGTTTGCCGCGCTGGACAACCGCTTCAACAAGCGTTGAATAAGCATGGCCCCGTCGTTCCTACTAGTAATAATAACGTGATCAAATTCTAGATGGATCAGAAATCTGGTCTGTAAAAGAATCGAACGAAAAAGTCTATTGACTTCAGTGATGAGCCGCCTAAGGTAAATACTGGAAGTAAGAAAACGTAAAAAATTGAAAACGAAGATATCAGACTACATCTGACAGGAGCCACAGAGGCAGTCGTCGATAAAGCCCGCAAAAGAAAAAACACTTGGTTTGGTCATGTCAAAAGAATGTGAAACAATACATGGACCTACAAAGCACCACATAGGCCTACACTAAAAAAGAGAAGGAAATAGAGGGCGTGGAAGACCAAGAAAAGGAGATGGATGGACAACATCAAAGAAGAATTAGAATTAAGAATTTGACAATAATTTATTGTAAGAGGAGGATGCAGATTAACACAGGATCGACTGAAGTGGAATGGTTTCGTATCTTTAACTATTGCCTCCATACAGACAGAAAGTGAAACTGAGGAATCGTGATGATGATGATGATGATAATAATAATAATAATAATAATAATAATAATAATAATAATAATAATAATAATAATAATAATAAATGATGATGATGATGACGACGACGACGA
>CM030841.1:12813181-12840681 GCA_018105865.1 Metaphire vulgaris
GATTTATACCCACCAAAAATATTTATACCCTCCCAAGTCAAATTCCTGGCTCCGCCCCTGGGAATATCTGCCTCTAACAGGGCTGGATAAAGCACTGTCGCAGGATAATCCATACAAACCTGATAGCGCTTGCATGATCATGTCGCGAAGTTCTGAACTCGAGACACTTCGACCCTAAAAGAAGCAAAAGTGAACGCTAGAGATACGTTTCATGGGACATCATGTCCACCAGTCCTCTGCATACGACACCAATAAAGTACTACATCAATTGAATCTTGTATCATTCTAGTGGTTCTCACACAGGCCAGACCCTACTGAACTACTAAGACCTTGTTATTTATAATGATGATGATGATGATGATGATGATGATGATGATGATGATGATGATGATGATGATGATGATGATGATGGCGATGATGATGACAATAATAATAATAATTATTATTATTAGATTTTAAATTAAAACTTTAGATTCTTCCAGAATGATACGATAGAGTTGGCTTTCGCGAAGTTCACAGGCAATAAGTTCTACAGAATCGGATTATTATTATTATTATTATTATTATTATTATTATTATTATTATTATTATTATTATTATTATTATTATTATTATTATTAAGAAGAAGACTACTACTACTACTATGAAGAAGAAGAAGAAGAAGAAGAAGAGAAGAAGAAGAAGAAGAAGAAGAAGAAGAAGAAGAAGAAGAAGAAGAAGAAGAAGAAGAAGAAGAAGAAGAAGAAGAACTATAGGAGCATGATCATAAAATACCTGTTATAAAAGGGCGATATTTGCAGACCTGGTCATATCTGCGCGGGTGAGAAATTACACCTTACCGGTGGCCCAACAAGTCCGGTGGCGCCAGTTTGACCTCGAGGTCCTACACCTCCGGGCAGTCCAGGAGGACCGGGTGGTCCGGAGCCTCCCTGTTGTCCTGGCGCGCCGTGCATTCCCGGTTCGCCTGCAGGACCGCTTGGTCCGGACGGTCCGGGCTTAAACAGACAACGTTAGCGTCTGTACAGTAACCGAACGCCACAGATCTACGTCGTGTATTTTCTACGGCGTTGTATTTGAGATTCAGACCAACGGAAAATTACTCGCACGACCAGGTTCATCGCCGACTGCATGCAGGCGACGCCGCTTGCTATCCGCGGCGGGTAGGCCAAGCAGGACACTGTTGTTGCAGTAGTCCAACCTTGATAGTATACGACCGACCGTCTGGACCAACTGTATCGCAGCGCTCACCGTAAGGCAGCGTCGGACCTGTTTGACTCTCTCCGCGTCTGATAGTGACAGCATCGAGCTACACTGTTCACATGGGCTTCCAGCAGTGTTTGACCTAGACTCCCGGACCCGGGGGGAAACTGACAAGGCCGGGGGGAAGTCAGCTAGGGGGCTGCTGTTAGTTGATGTAGTATGCCAAAATTTCCGGGGGGAATTGTAAATTTCCGGAGGGGTGGAGAGGCAATTCCCCCCGGAAACGGCCTAGATTAAACCCTGGCTTCCAGTGTCAGAGTTTCGCCCAATATCACTATACTCCTTAGAAGACGCAGACTTCGTGAAGGTGTGATGGAGATATTTATTGCTCACTATGTAACAGATGTTTTACATTTCATCTCAAATCAAAAACTACAAAAGTGACGTGTACGTCACGTGTAGCTACGTATTTTGAGTTCGATATATTTCGTGTAGGTGTATTTACCGGTCCAGGTGGCCCAGGTCTTCCGTCAACGCCCTGAAATATTCAATAAGAAATACACCTGCATTTCTGCAGAACGTGTGACGATGAAATTTAAAGAAAGGAATATAATAGCATTAATTAATATTATTACTAGATTATTACATTTTTGTTATTTTATTTGATTGAAAAATTATTATTGTTCAAGTATACAGTTATTATTTTTATTATTATTATTATTATTGAAATATCGAGGAAATAATTTTTATTATTATTATTATTATTATTATTATTATTATTATTATTATTATTATTATTATTATTAAGTTCGTCAGCATTTATTGCTACAAGAGGATGATGCGCTGCACTCGAATGATCATTCCAGATGGCTGTTGACATCATAGATGTAAAAAACGTTGGAAAAATAATAAAAAAAACGTTAAAAAACGTTTATTACATCTATGGTTGACAGAGTGTTTCAATTCCTAGCAGTTACGACATTTTTAACTTGTTGCATCCGAACAAAACAGGCGCCATATAAGCATTCGATAATTTTTAAATGGCGGCTCCAGCGTTTCGCTGTAGGGGCCGTTGAGGCGGCAATTATAATTATCATTGGCCAACGATTTTCATAAACCAGCACGTGCAGAATGCGTGAACTGAAGTATGAGGGGCCACTGGGGGTTGAAAGTCATTCAATAAGGAACCCTCGAGCCATTATAGCATTTTTAGCCGCTTCTGATACAGAAGATACTAAGGCGAAACGTGCTCTTACCGCCGGACCATATTGTGGTGCTGCTCCCTTGGCTGGCAGGATGTTGCCCAAATTGGTTCCGCCAGATGACTTTAAAACAAACGAATCCAAAAACGATCGAATTAATTAATTATATTATTATCAAGACTTAGAATTATTGATCTGAGTCGATCGGTCTTATGCAAATATCGTGGCCCTGGTCATGGGTTTGATGCAGGCATATGACCTGCAAATATCGAGAAAGCCACCCCAAATTAGGTGACGAGGGTTTTTCGATCGTCATCCCCTTATATTAGAAAACTCTTGGCGTCGCTAAAATACAGATATATTATTCTCAAACAAATATTCAATTAATTATCGAAACCATCACTAATGAACGTTTCTAACATGTTTTCGGCCACTTTAACTTAATTATAGTAGAAATATCAGCGTGTTTAGTTCTTAACACAAAATAGGCGACAACTTACCGGGGGTCCGGGAGGCCCAGGGGGTCCCTGAAACATCAAGTACATTTAGTAGAAGGTTTTTTCAATTGTCAAGTTCAAAGACGTAAATACCCAACGTACCTCAGACTATAGGGGCGTTCATGCCTGACCAACCTGTTGGACTTTCTGGAGGAGGTTTTGATAATCAAGACAAGGGCCAGGAGTAGACATAATATATTTAGACCCAACAAAGCTTTTGATAAAGTAACCCATGTCCATCTGGCTGCCAAACTGAAGTCCTGATTAATCCAGATGGCAATGACATCAGATGGATTGAAAAGACGTTGAAGGGAAGAAGACAGAAAAAAACATTAAAACGCCATTACATCTAGAGTTATCAAAGTGTTTCAGGGCTCAGTGCTTGGGCCATTATTTTTTTCTAATATATATAAATGATATCGATGAAGGATTACTGTCCAAAATTTCAAAGTTTGCAGCGATGACACAGGGGGCCGTTGCAGAAATATAGACTCGGAGGATGATGCAAAAATTTTACAAGAAGATGCGTGAAATTGTTTGAGTGGTCTGTGGGGGCAGATGCTTTTCAATATTGATAAATGTTCTGTAATGCATGTTGGGAAGTCTAATAATGTTAATGAATATTCTTTAGGGGAAGATTCTAAACAACAGAAAAAGAAAGAGACTTGGGGATAATCACCATAGAAGTATGAATCCATCTCACCAATGCATGGAGGGCAAAAAGGGAAACCAAATGTTGGGAATGGCCAGAGGACTTTAAAACAAGTCGTGACAAAGAGATAATCATTAATTATTTATTATCAAGAGTAAGGCCTCATCTGGAATACTGTGTTCAGGCTTGGAATCCATTCTTGAAAAAGATATAGGGTTTGAAAAAGTGCAAAGACGAGCAACGAAGATGGTCAATGGGTGCCATAATTTAAGGTACGAAAAAGACTTCATTTTTGTGTCGTGACAACATTAGAAATTAGAAAAAAGAGGGATTTGATAAAATACAAAATAATGATTCTCAAACAAATATGATCGATTCTTTACATTATCACAAACCATCACAAGAGGAACGTTTCTAAAATGTTTAAGCAGAGGGTTGGTCCAAGAAAGAAAAACTTTTTTTAGTGCAGGGTTGTTTACAAATGGAACAGTTTGGATGAGGTGGGAGTGACAGTTGAAACAGGAACGGATTCAAAGGCTATCTAGATAAACAGGTTATTGAATGCGAATTTACATCAGTGGTTTTCAATTGTCTTTAGTTCTAAACCACGTAAAATCACATTATTATTATTATTATAGGGACACAATGTCAAAATAATTTCAGTCGCCATCGTCATCATCATCATCGTCGTCGTCGTCGTCGGGGTCGTCATCATTGAATTTCTATAGCGCCATTTTTGTGATGTCCTTGACATCAATCAATGGTCGCTCTTTGATTTAAATCGCGAAAATTGTCCGTTAGCTGAATATTACTTTTAATTTTAAACATAACAGTTAGAAAAGAAATCGGCAGTAAAATACGGCTTACAGGAGGTCCTCTTGGTCCCGCAAGTCCAGGAGCACCCTGTACAAAGTAACGCAAAATGCTGGTTAAATCGGCGCAGATAAAGTTGTTCGAACAGCAGACAGAAAAACACTTACGATATTTCACAGAAACTGAAATAAAATGTCCTGAGACGAAGGCTGAATTCACAGAGGTTGTTAGGCTGTGAGCAGATTCGCTAACTTCCATGAAAATCCAAACGTGGAGCTGCCAACTGCGTGGTACTTTGCAGCTGGTGTTGCATTGCTAGCAACACCGTATATTTTGCGCTGTGCAACAGCGTAGAAGCAATTTGTTAAGAAAATCGGTTCAATACAGTGGCGTAACCAAGATTCCGGAATAGCGGGGGAGGGGGCACATTGACACTTGGAGATAAAAAGTCTCTGGCGAGCAAAAAAGCTTCGAACATTCACGTATTCTCTTCGACCAAACTACCTCCCCCAGGAAAAATTTATCAACGGTTTTTCGCAAATTTCACGACCCGTCCCAACCAGGGGCCCACCCCCATACCCAGTGGCTGCGTCAATGATTAAATCTGCAAGATTAGTAGCATAGAATCTAAATGAAGCGCGTCATTTCGTCTTACGCTTTCCTCTCATCAGTAGTTTATGAATAAGACTCAAATGGGGACAGAGAGAGAGAGGGGGTTCCATAAATCCATAATTTCATAAATTTCATGCTTCGATATGAAGAATATTGATTGATTTTTAAGAAATAAAATGGATTAACGAAACAAGTTAAGCAACGAATCAAGGAATCATTTTAATGTTATAAATGAATCAACCGACTCAACCTTGACAGCCGAGCCTGGGTCTCCTTTCTCGCCCTGAAATTTATCAAGAATACTTGCAAGAAATACTCACTATAGACTATATAGTGTATATATATATGTAACGTATATAATATAATATGTATATGTATAACGTATATAATATAAATATGTAACGTATTATATATATATATATATACAGGGTGTCTACGAAAAAAACCCAGCAGGAAAACAATTATTTCTTTAAAATTCCTAAATAAATTTCTATCAAAATTTTCACACGTGTACAGCACATATTTCCCCACCTTTGTGCCAATTTTCGTCTCATTTACTTGTAAGATGGCTATTTTGTGTGCTAATGCAAACGTGCTAATGCAAACTTCAAATGTGCTAATGCAAACGTGTTTCTGAGGAAAAATTAATAACACGCATCACATATCTTTCAAATATTAGGTACTGTGCATGATTTTTTAAAATCTTGATTGGGAGTTCATCGAATACCGATTCTTACCATAAAAATTGTTTAATTTAAAAATTAGAAATGATGAAACCGTTTATCAAGCTGTGTTCAGTGTCCGTTACCTTCACTGGAGGCCTTGCTGTTGCTCTCTGAATTTAAACAGAAATTATTCTATTTAAAAGAAACGCTACTGTCAAACACGAATAAACCTATAGGCCTATGTCGTTCAGCGGTGTTTCTGTCAAAAGATTAGCGCTTAAATGCCCATTTGGAAGGTTTTGAAAATCTAGCTGGGAAAAAATTATCTGCATGCCTTTCAATTACAATGCACTTCGTCGAAAAGGTTAGCATGACATTCATCATCATGATCATCATCATCATCATCATGATCATCATCATCATCATCATGATCATCATCATCATCATCATCATCATCATCATCATCAACAACATCAACAACAACAATCCTCCTCCTCCTCATCATCATCATCATCATCCTCTTCATCATCATCTTCTTCATCATTATGTGACAGTTCCGTGGAAGGCGAGTTAAATCTATAATAATAATAATAATAATAATAATAATAATAATTAATAATAATAATAATATTATTAGTTATTATTATTATTATTATTACATGTCTGTTTAATTAAGACGTGTTTAATGCGCTTTTAGAGCAACTGGAGTGAATTACTCACGCCTGCTTCGTCGAGCCTGGACGTTAGCTGTCAGAGAAAACAAAGAAACATCTTCTATAGAACTGAACTAGATCATCCATCATTCAGTAATGAAAACCGACAGAAGCTTACAAAAGCATTACAATGCAGGGCTCTCATGCTGAAAAGGCACCCGAAAGGCCGCAAATGAGAAAAACCAGGGAGAGGGTTAAAATGTGGTTAACCACCTCTCCGGGATTGTCGTTTGCAAGCAAAGATATGTCACAGGAAAGATAATAACATTTGACTTCGATGAAATTGTCGACGTCCTATTTTGCCTATTTACTAAATCCCTCAACATTGACAAAAGTCGACCAATCATAGGCCTATACATCAGAAGCAAAAATTACGTTAAAAATAAGGCCACGTCCCCTAGAAAGAAATGATTGCCAGGAATAGCGATCGCCAAAAATAGTGACGGACCCCTGACCTGACAAGTGAGTGAAAAAGTTGATGACCTTTTTCTGTTATCAAAGTCTTTTTCAGGGTTCAGGCTATTGTTATACATCATCATCACCGGACCCGGGCCCCTTTGAGTTCCATGGGCCCCAGAACAATGTACCGGCTGCACTCTCCTCTCCTCAGGCCGGATCGAAGCCGTGATCGACCAGGGATAGAGCTAGGAGGATGGAATAGCTCTGATAAATTTTAAAAGCTCTGATAGCCTATAAGTAAGATTGGTAAGATTTTACAACAAGTTGTCCCCAATAATTATGTCAATGAGACGACTGACGCGATGCTGCAAATCAACGTTACAGGAGAATGTCACTCGATTGATTTACACTCACTTCGTCGATTTTGTTTCTCAAATCCCGATCGAGTCCTTCTCCGGGTGGACCCTAAGCGAAACAGAGACGTAACGGAATAGCACACTGCAGCGTCTAACTCCAATTTCCGTCGCTAGTCGTACGATCCGCTAGGATGTGACTGGACCAGTGTTTTATCCAGGCCTGTTAGGGGGGAGATCCCCTTGCAAAAAAACAACCTCAAATTCCCCCCAAAAAAAAAAATCAGCAGTGACACAAATTTTTCCATTGAACTGTGTCTCTTCCCCTCCAGCCAAGTCAATTTGCCCCTCAAAAGCCTGGGGTCTGGATAAAACACTCCACGTGCTGGGCTATTCAATGATTCCACGATCCGCGGGAATTACGTCGTTTTATTACGTGACACACATGCATATATGACCTCAATGATGAACAGTCGAGTGACAGGAGAGAGTGTTTACAGTTCGGCCGCATGACAACTCCAATTATAAACTTCTACCATGCAGATAGGGTTAATACCGCATTGCGCCGTATTGTTCCACCCTGATTTATGGTGCAATGTATCATAGTTTGCCTTAGAAAGAGAATCTGATCGGCTGATGCTTTGTATATACGCTTATTTTGGTTGTGATGTATCGTTTAGTTACGGCCAATTTAATTTTCGTTAATATCTAGAATGACTTGAACATTCTTACAGTCTGGCCTCTGTCTCCTTTCGTTCCAGTAGAGCCCGAATCGCCTTTGCTGCCCTATAATAATAATAATAATAATAATAATAATAATAATAATAATAATAATAATAATAATAATAATAATAATAATAATAATAATAATAATAATAATAATAATAATAATAATACCAAACAAGAATGCGCATACCAATAATGGAAACAAAGGCATTTAGTCGAACACAATCAAATACTCCGTTACTTTCTGTGTCTACCACTAAAACCGTTTGCCAGTTGAATAATGACTGTATATTGTGTATAGTGTATAGACTACGCTAAGTAATACAGCCTAATTTTTGCATAGTCAGCCTAAAAATGCATAGTCATAAAGTGAAATTCGAATAATCCAGAAGAATCCACTTGTTAATGAACCTTTTTTCATTGACGGACGAAGCAGTATTTAGTGAAACTCTTGCATAGAATTCTCTTATTGACTTATACGAACAGGTCGGAACATACTTATCAAAGTATCATAGAGCGCACGCAGCTCGCAACGGTACTGCTACAGAACAGTGGCGCAACCAGGGTTCCGGACTCGGGGGTAGCTGACACCAAGCTTGACATTTTCGAGCACAAAACTCAAAAAGCAACAAAAGGTCATCAAGGAGTTCTTGACACATTAACGCCCGTATAGGCATATCGATTTCTTGCAATCCTTCTCTCGCCCTCCCTAAAAAAATGCTCGGCGGTTTTGCGCAAATCCACGACTGATCCCAGCAAAATAGGGGCTCTGCTTCCTTGCTCCCACTACCCCCCCTCCGTGGTGGCTGCACTAATGCTACAGAATCCAGCCAGGGGCGTAGCGACGGGAGTATATCGGTGTATATATAATCCCCAAATCAGGCTACATTCAAGTTTTCAAGGTGTTTTTTTAAAGATTTTCAACGTTTTCTTATATCCCCAAATGACATTATACCCCCCAATCAAATTTCTGGCTACGCCCCTGAACCCTGCATAAAATAGGGTAACATACTTTCAGTCCGCTTGTTCCGCGAGGGCCTGTTTCGCCGTCTTTTCCTGGCTGACCCTGTCAGTGGAAGACAATAAGACATACTAATAAAATCTTAAGGTGATAAATAGTTTTATTCATATTAACATATACTGTATGATTTTGTTTATTTTCCTATGCAAACTGAAACATGATTTTCAGCAGCAACAACAAAATCTTTTCATTTGCAAGTTTTACTACTTTGCGAGTTGCCACCTTAAGATTTTATAAAGGCTATCCATTAATTATGTCAACAATTTAGGGGAGGGGTTTGAAAAAGTTTGAAAGTTGTTGACAGAGGCAGGGGCGTCAAGAGAAATTGACGTCAACAATTTCACTTTTAAAAATAATCAAAAATAGGAAATTTCATGGACTACTACTTATTACAATGGAAAAAAGCATGGCAAAAAAGGTCACCACCACCACATTTTGACACGATGAGAAAAAGAAAAAATGGTCAATACCACAAAAATAATAACCTTGTTATTGGGACCTGTCATTGATCTTGGAGGAGGGTCAAAAGTTTTTGACATAATTATGGGGGGTAAGTGAAAGTTGACAGTTGTTGACAAGGAGGGATCAAAATTGCCCAAAAATTGTTGACATAATTAATGGACAGTCCGTAAAGAAACTTTATTGACTTGAAAGTAGTTTGAAATTTGAAAGCAATTGAAGTAATAATTGTCATGCCTATAGGTGGATGATTCTTAAGAAAGAACTCACCGTCTCTCCTTTCATTCCTTGCTGACCTGCGGGACCCTGTGCAGGAAAAGACGGTTATATTATCATAATCAGATGGAAACTCTCAAAATCGAATTTATTGTTTTCAGCGTTCAATTTGATCAAATTGTCTGTTTTTGCTACGAAAATATCTGTTATTCTTAAATGACAAATTTACAATGAATTATTCAACGAATAATAATGACTATTTATCAAAGAGTTGGAACTCATGGCAAACAGTTAATTAAATGCAAATCAAAATCCAAGCATCGTCTTCAAGTCACATCTAAATCTATCACTTAAGGGCCTAACTATATGTATAATTATGATCGAAATTTTCACTATATCCGTACTTACTGGCAGCCCGTCACTTCCACTCAATCCAGGCGTTCCTCGGTCACCCGGCGGTCCCTACAATCCAAATTCAGTGCGGTCACTGTTAAGCCATTTTAAATACCGACACGTCTGTTGACCGGATTGTGGTAATACTATTAATATAGATATATATAATTTGTTTCAATTGTAATCAATTTTTCATATCAGTACGCAGTTACATAATGGCGGTGATATTTGGTTACTCAGTTCGTGATGGCTGAATTTAGATTACAAGATTACAAGAATTTATATGGACGACGACGACGACGACGATGATGATGATGATGATGATGATGGCGACGACGACTACAACGACGTTACTAGTAGCAGAGGATATAAAGAATATAAATAAAAAAGCATATATATATATAACTTTTAACGTTTTTAGTAATAATAACGAGTATTTAGGCACTAAATGTGTCTCTTTATGTAAGAAATTAAGTGAAGATGTCTTACCGGAGGCCCTGGAGGTCCTGGCTTTTCCACACAAGTCTCCTATGGCCAAACAGAGCATATTAATTTGCAAAACTCCCCGTCATAAGATGCTATTGCATTTGCGCAAAATCGGGTGGTAAAACAGCCAATCAGATCATTGCATGCAAAATGTCTATAAGATGCCAGACAAAATACAAGTCAGATAGATATAACAATTGTAATCAAGATCAGTACGCAGTTACATAATGGCAAATGGTTACAGACAAGCATGTCTGTCTATTTTACGATGATAACAGTTGAACGACTACAACCCATAGTTTCTGAATCCATGTGATTCAAAGGCAAACTTGTATATAACGTTTAACGTTTTTTGTAATAATAACGAATATGCTAGGCGCTTAACGACAGTAGACGAACGAATTCTTTCAAGGCTTTTAGTCATTTACTGATTATAATCGACATTTTTCTAGCGCAAAATCATCGATCGTCAAGAGGATTCGATGTCGCAGCGATGTGACGGTTGCAGCGGTGCGATGTGTGGCCATCTGGCGACATTCGATGACTTGTTGGGAATAACAAATTATGCGATCTATCAACAAACGTTGACATAATAAACAGTGTTTATTCTAGACCTTCTCATTTCCCCCCAAAATTTGATATTTTGGCAAGTAGTCTTACTAAACGCCTTCCCAATGTCTGTTCCACCCAAATGTTAAACCCCACCCCAATGCCTAGGTGGCTAGAATAAACACTGCATGATAAATAATTATAATTTATAAATTTATAATTATAAATTATAATTTATAATTATGAAACCAACCGAGCCAGACATTTCCAGATCGTCATCTGTGCCTCCAGCACCGCCGCCGCCGCCGCCACACTGAAACATCCCACCGAATATGATCTTAGACAGTCTGGAATATATCCTCTGCTCATCAGCTGTGCTCAACGATACTCAAGTAAGAACCCATTTACAACAGCAGCAGAGAACTGGTCGCGCTGACGAAATCTCCGTGGAATTTTTTTTATCGGTGACTGCAAAATTTCACGATTAAGCTACGAAGACGATGACAGAAGAAAAGGTGGCTTTTGTCGGAGAATTTTTCTTTTTCAAATCGCTGAGAATGTTTTACATAGGCATATCTATGCACCCACTGTTCAACATTCCTTCCATTGATTTCCTGCATGATTTTAAGCAGAGTTAGTGGAAGGATCTTGAGTGAGCGAGCTTCATGCAGGGGCGCGGAGGCATATGATGATGGAGCTGGATTGGTCCGGATTATTGGATTTAATAACTCTCTGCCCCCTTTGTAGGCGTATATAATTATAATGACATGTTAATACACTGAAACCGGCATTGGCACTAGCGACCCGCAGTGGCGGCTCCACCGGGGGAGTCAGGGAGGCCCGTGCCCCTATTGAGTGCCTGTCTCCCCAGTGGCCCCCAGTTGGGACCCTATACTTAATGCTACATACATTAAACAACAAATGTTTGACCCCCCATGATTAAAATTTGCCACCACAACGTTCCCCCCACTTGCCAAATCTTAGAGCCGCCACTGGCGACCCGGTTGTTAATAAATTGGCAAAACACCCTTGATTGCAAGCTAAACGAAGCTAACGACTGCATACTGAACATTGAACTGCCAACAAATACGCACGCAGCAATGCTACGCACTGCCGTTTGAAAATTAAAACGCACTTTGCGTGAAATAACAGATAACTTACGGTTCCAGGCGGTCCTGGTGGACCTGGATTTCCCGTCTTCCCTCCATCTCCCTGTTTTAAAAATTACACGATGTACCGGTGCATGGAAACGAGACAATTCGAATAAAAATAGTAAATTCCCAGTTTGTCTATATTGCAAAAATCTTATCTTTGAAAATTGCTTTTTTAAAAAAATAAGTAGACTAACGTTGATTTGATTTTGGTGATCGAAAATAGAAACTAGCAATAAATAGTTAATTGTAACTAAAAAGTTAAATGACCTTCGTTAGAATTCAAAATTTTCTTTCTTTCTAGAAACTTTTTCTAGTTTTTGTCAAATCATTCACGACATGTCGTCAACTGAAATTGTCAAATCTGCCTAATGTTTTGCTTCATTAACATGCTCAATTGCTGAAACGCACTTCCGCCGTTGAAGCAAACCTCTGAAAACAAACTCGTATTCAGTGTATAGGCTATACTGCGGTCAACCTCTTAGGGCAAATGCTTTATTAGAGTATCGTTTGAATAGCATCGCCTAAGCCCTAAAGTATTATAGTGCAAGTGTATATGAGGTTGGCGTTTGAATGGGATGCAATGACGTGATATGATGAAATGCATGATTGCGCCGAGTTTCTTACCTTCTCTCCTGGTCTTCCATCTTGACCTGGACTTCCTCTAGGACCCTAGACGCCCCAAAGAGGAAATTTCAAAAAGAAGAAAATACAGTAGCATCGAAAATGGCAAAAGTTTAACGCAATGTTTATTCTAGACCTTCTCGGGGGGATCCCCCCCAAAAAAAATGATTTTTAAAATTGTCTCCCAATTTTTTGACATTTTGGCAAGCAGTATGACCTACCCAATGTCCATTCCCTCCCCCAAATGTTAAACTCCCCCAATGTCTAGGTGGCTTGAATAAACACTGGTTTAACGACATCGTAAATGATAACCATTATTTTACGTAGGCCTAGCGCAGCAATAGACCTAAATGAATTTACACGAAACGATGCGCGACAAACGCTAGAACGTCACTGAAATCCTAAACTTTTTTAAAACATATTTGCAACAATCTCCAGCTTTCTGGAACTATGCAGTCAATAAATATTTTCGAAGAGAAATCGGTGCTTGATGCTGTATACATTTAAAAGCAACGGTAGGCCTACATAAGGAGCTTTCATTGTCGTAGTTGCAGGAATATGCAAGTATTATGCGTGTTCATTTGCCATTGCATATATTTGTCATAAGTTTTTGATAATAAGCCTATATTTATATGAGATCTTTTGCAACAAGTATCTTCGATTCGTAGGCCTAAATGTGTTCTTTAAAATCGTCACCGCTAAAGTATTGAAATGACAAAACATGGACCCCATTATTATTATTATTATTATTATTATTATTATTATTATTATTATTATTATTATTATTATTATTATTATTATTATTATTATTATTATTATTATTATTATTATTATTATTATTATTATTATTATTAGTAGTAGTAGTAGTAGTAGTAGTAGTAGTAGTAGTAGTAGTAGTAGTAGTAGTAGTAGTAGTAGTAGTAGTAGTAGTAGTAGTAGTAGTAGTAGTAGTAGTAGTAGTAGTAGTAGTATTAGTATTAGTATTAGTATTATTTATTATTATTATTATTATTATTATTATTATTATTATTATTATTATTAAGAATCGAACTTACATCCCTCCCAGACGGTCCAATCGGGCCACGCAACTTTGCGAGCGTCTCTTCGTCGAGAGTCTGCATACGACCGAAAGTACAACAAATGCAAGGGTGAATAAGTATTATTGTCATTGAAAATATACCCGATATCGCCAGCTGTACAGGCGTACAAGAAAAAGCAGCTACTTCGCTACTACCTCTGTAGGCCTAAGCGCTATGTAAATTGACGAGATTTTACTTACTTACTTACTTTGCAAAGAACGTGATCTTAGCTTTTAAACACAGGCGTCACCTTAACATTGAATCTGCAACAGAATAATAACCTGTTAATAATAAGAATGATAATTAATGATTATAAATTAATCAAATGAAGAGGCATTACAGATGGTTGCATATATATATATATATATATATATATATATATATATATATATATATATATATATATATATATACACAGATGGTCGAACAAAGATCGCTTATTAGCACTACCAAAAGAAGACAGAGGAACTGGATTTGACTCGTGCTAAGAGGAAAATCATTGAATAGAACAGAAATAGGGGAAGTAGGCCTATGCCAGAAAAAAGGCAACTGGAAGACCAAGGATGATGCTATTGGACTGGATGATGAAAACAGACGAACAGCCTCACAAAACCTATACAAAAATCAAAGAAGAAGCAAGGCACAGAGAGGAATGGAAACAATGGAGCACCGAATCTGTCTCAGGACAGAGAACATGACGATGATCAATAATTAATTAATTAGAAAGCGATGTGTCTATAAAGCACATTTATATGTCGCTATGTGTACAGAAGATGAACTGCATTTAGCAAATTACGGTGTTGTCCTTATATTATATTTCGCCTACTGAGAAGTGATCATACCTTTATGTCAAATGGTGGACCTGGGTTTCCTCGAGGTCCCTAAATCACAGAAATAAGAATCATCGTCTTATGTCTGAATTACGAACGTTAATTAGGTCAACAACGTTTATGGAAACGAAAAACAATTTTTTAGAAAGAGTTTTCTGATTAGACTCACTGTAATCGCATAAGCGTTGTCTTCGAAATAAGGCTTTACGGAATCAATTTAATATAAAAGTTAACTCTCCTTTATGCTAGTTAGTTTACTGTAGCATTCTAATACGCTGGGTTGGCAGAGGTGCTCATTGCTCAATGAACGCACATATAACTTCCAACATGATGCCTGTGAAACAGTTGTGTGGGCGGAATGAGGAACGGCACCAAGTCTTCTACAGACATGCATTTCCAGTCCAGACTAGATAGTAGTAGGGGACTTGAGGGAGCGGGGTCATATTACTGAACGGGTTATGGGGAGGGGCCACGAATTTTAGGGTAACATTAGACTATGTGACAGCATATTGACTTCCCCTATCTGAAAATATTTTCAAGGCGATTTTCAGAGCCCCAGTCGCCCCAATCTATGGGAGTCTTAATTCAAATGACAGACATTTTGAGTAATGTTAGAATTAGACGGTGATCTCTGATGCGTATTTTAAATACTCTAATTATTATGATTTATTACGAAGGGGTCAAAAGACGTAGTACAATTACGTTTATCGATTCTGTTGACAATCACCCTAACCCCTTCCTTCTAGGACTGATCCCAGCCCTAATGGGGGGTCCGGCCTCTCGGCACCCCCGTGGATGCGCCAGTGATAAGAGTGCAAAATGTAAAAGCTTACAGGAGCTCCAGGAGATCCGGCAGGACCCGGAGGACACGGATCAGGACAATCCACCTGTTCACATTCAAAGCAAAGCAACGACAGATAAAGATACATGATATCGTACTGTTATTCAAGCAATTAATTAATTAATTAATTTATTAAGTCTAAAAACACTTAATTGACCAGCTACCTCTGAACATAAAATCTATAGCGAACGAAGTTTAATGAACTCAAACGCATGCGCGGTAAAAGCCAGCAAACTTTCTAAAGGCAATCTTGCCACACATTAATTTAATAATAATAATAATAATAATAATAATAATAATAATAGTAATAATAATAATAATAATAATAATAATAATAATAATAATAATAATAATAATAATAATAATAATAATAATAATAATAATGAGTTAATACCGACCTGCCAGATGGAATGTAAAGAAACCTTAGACCTGGTTCTAGGTAATATTAGAACTAACGTTAACATAATAAAATGATGTATAGGTCTAAATAGGTCTAAAGGAAACGTTGTTCTGAATTAGACGGCAACAGGGCGATAGAAATACCAGTTCTGGCACCCATGATAATTAATCGAAAGGCAAATATATACCAAACAGACAGAATTTACGAATAAGAAGGTCTTCCGATCTATCACCGCATTCGCCGATATCAATTAGGCAGTTCTAAAGAACAAGTCATGCAAGATGTAGGCCTAGTGACCAATCTACCCCCCCCCCCCACGTCCATTCGCAAACTTTATTTCGACATACATTATTTAATCGGCATTCAGCATTCGGCAAATACGTTTTTTTAAAAACCCGTCTGATGTTACCTTTGGAGGCCTCGATGTAGTAGTCGGCGGTCTCGCTGGTCTCCGTGAAGGCGTTGGAATCGGAGGCCATGTTGTCCTCGGAGTGGTGGTGATGAGGCGCTGGAAAATTTTTTCAAAATTGTCGGGTAAAATGATGACGAACCAGCGACAATATTTTCATGACAATAAGATTTAGTATAGAGGACGGTTCTATTTCGCCCTCTCCCCTGAACCTATCAAACGTGTCGGAGTGTTTCCGAAATGCTTCTATCAGCGGTGTAGCCACGGTTTAGAACTGGGAGGGGGCACATATATGGTAAAAAGTCTCTGACGAGAGTGGAAAGGTCGTCAGCGCGAGAATTTTGCTACATACACCCCTCAAACAATATCTCAGAAAGCAGCCATGAAATCTTCAAATCTTCGATTAGATGCACGGACGGAAGGAAGTCAGTGTTATTAAATGTTTTTTCACATGACAGCTCTTTTCTATTCTTTGACTTCGATACTTGAGTTTTCGCGCTACTGTTGTGCCTTAAGCGATAGATGCTGGTCGTGCTATGTATATATAGTCCTATACTGTCTGGATTTCCATTTACATTCAAACGATCGTTATGTTGCCATCTTAATAATAATAATAATAATAATAATAATAATAATATTATTATTAATATTATTATTATTATTATTATTATTATTATTATTATTATGTATATACAGTTTTTATAAGGCGATAGTTAATAATAATAGTACATGATATTATTAGCAGAAAGGATGTCTCTGTTTTATTATTATTATTATTATTATTATTATTATTATTATTATTATTATTATTATTATTATTATTATTAAAAGTATTTGAACACCTCAATATCGTCGCATCTTGCTCTCTCTGGTTTTGTCGAATCGCAGTCCATAGTCATCCATTGAAGTTCAAACTGAAATCAGAGACAACCATCTGAACAGCTTCTAGCGTTGTCCCGGCGCTGAATTATACGATTCTGAGAATAATTAAACTAATCACAACGACTACAACAGTAATGATAATAATGGCGACGACAACGACGCCAAAATAGTACAATTTAGCTGCAGGATAAGGAAGGTGACAAGATTGTTTTAGCAACGCGAATGCCTTAAAAGAACAAGAATGTTTATCATCATCATCATCATCATCATCATCATCATCATCATCATCATCATCATCATCATCATCATCATCATCATCATCGTCGTCATCATCATCATCATCATCATTCATCATTCATCGTCATCATCATTCATCATCATCGTCATCATCATTCATCATCATCATCATCATCGTCGTAGTCGTTATCATCATGAGTCGTTATCATCGTTCTCTGTGCCAGTTCTTCAGTGACAATTGCTGGACACAAAACGTGGTTTCGAAGAAGTCCTGTGTTGATCTTCTCTTCCTTCTGCTATTAAAATATTATCCATCCATATTCATATCTTCTTTGATGCTGTCCATTAACTTTTCCCCAGGTCTTCTACTTCCTTTATTATTATTATTATTTCTAGACAATTTCTCCAGCGTATAGTTTATACGACAAAAGCGCTTTGACATAAGTTTCAATAAAATCCGATATTAAATAAGTGTGTTTTTAAGTTCCTAAGAAAGGACGCAGAGACAGCTTCCGACACAACGTCAGGTAACGAATTCCAAAGTAACGGATTCCTTTGGAGAATGACCTTTCTCCAAACTTGGAGGTCTTTGACGGAGGAGGGACAAGCAGCAGGACTCGACGACTCGATAGCTTCATTCTCGACTCATTTGACGTCGTTATGCACCAGCGCACTCAGATATTCTAGTGTGGATCATAAATCGGAAAGTGAGCCAACAACGCTTGAAAACAATACGCTGTTGAACGCGTAACCAGTGCAGGCGATATCTCAGCAGTGGCGTGATGTGGTCATTCCAGCGACAACCGAAGACCACTCGTGCAGCCAGATTCAGTACGGACTGAAGTCGATTTCTTGTTTTCCGGTAGGCCTAGCAAGACACTGTTACAGTAGTCCATTCTTGACAAGACGAAGGTTCGGACAAGCTGAACGGCCGCACTCACCGTTAGGTAGCGCCGAACCAGCTTGACCCTCCGTATCTGGTAGTGACAGCATCGGTAACGCTGTTGGTGTGTGCATCAAACGATAGCGTTTCGTCCAGCACATCACCGTCAAACAGTGGCAAATGAAAGGGACTCGAAACAACTTCCTTCTTCCTGGAGTGCTGATCCAGAGGAATTCCGTCTTGTCCAGATTCAATGCCAGACGATTTTCTTCTGTCCATCTGATGATTGCAGATATGCAATTCGTGAAGGACATCCGAAGTCGCTCAGTATCCGACGGCATGCACGAGGAATAAATTTGCCCATCGTCAGCATAGGAGTGCGATGACAAGCTAAAATGACGATTGAGCTACGTCCGCAACGTATAAGATGAAAAGATTGACCCAGGCTCTTGCGGAACCATGGTGGACTTATCTGGGACATTAGACCATTACACCACAGCTTAGTTCTTCCGATGATATTAGCTCATCCACTGAAGTGACTGGCCTTCCAGTCCATACGATGTTTCCTTTATTTCCTTCTACTTGAGTGTATAGTTTATAGCAGACTTTTTTAAAATGTTTAGTATGGTTATAATTACACGTGTGGATGGCGTATATATATATATATGTATATATATAGTATATATATATATATATATATATGGCATTTTTCAGTGACGACCCGTCTTCTTTTTTGCCGATTCTGATTTCCCCGTTGGGGTCGATGTGTCCCTTCGGTTCGATCTGCCCTGTGCCCGCCGGCAGACAGTCGATGAATATCTGGATTTCTTCCATTGTGCTGCTGAATTCCAGTTTATGCCAATCACCGTCAAACAGCTAAATTCATCAAAAACACCACGGCCAGTCATATATACAGTAGTATATATATATATATATATATATATATAACAATAAGTGGTTGGCCCTCTATGCGCTATAATACTGACGCCATAGAAGCTGATTGATTGGCTCACCTTTATCTGATCTCCAGGTAGCTACAGAATATTAGGCTTCAATTCGAAACAGTTGGTAATTTATAGTGACTTTATCCAACAAGTTTAGTATTATAATTACACTGTATATATACACGCATATATATACAGTATACAGTATTATACTATATATATTACGGCACCTCATGCATGCATATATAGGCCCTATATATAGGCCTATATATAGAATTATATATATATATATATATATATATATCAACGTAATATTACATTTCCACCTGATGATCGTTCCTGTGGTTGGTTAATTTATTCACAAAATTTCAGAAAACCCTTTACATAATTATGTGATTGTAGACATTTTGAACATAAGTCCTCATCAGTGATTTTGGTAATCTATATAAGTGGGCTTCAGACTGGATTTCTTCGTCGTAAAGGGTTTCACTGCCACCTAATATAGGCTAAGTGTCAGTGTACGCGAAATATTGTGAATTTCAGTTGAGCCATCAATTGCACAAATCAAATCTCCACCAGTCCTTATATTTCTTTTATTGTCTAGCAGTGTGATTCCGTCAGTTAGTGTTTGATCCAGACCCAAAGTTTTGGGGAGGGGGATTGACTTGTCTGTGGGGGAAGAGACACAGCTCAATGTAAAAATGTGTGTCAGTGCTGGGATTTGGGGGATTTTGTGGCGGTTTACCGCATGCAGAGCCGTAGCTATAGGGTTTTCGGCGCCCGGGGCAAGATTCATATTTTGCGTCCCTAAATTTCGGTAACGACCTTTTTTTAGTCGTCACGCAGTTTACTTATCCATTTTTCGGGCTCATGACCTTTTATTCCTTTTTAAATTCATTTCCGCAGAGCTATTTTTAATTTTTCCACATCTAAAATGCGCCCCCACCTGTCAGCGCCAGGGGCGGCTTGCCCCCCAGCCCCCACCTAGCTACGGCTCTGGTTTACCGTTCTGGTGGGATCCCCTATAAGTCATCCATATATAAAGACATCCATATAAGTCATAAGTCATCCATATATAAAGTCATCCATAGTATAATACACTGCCGTCGGTCATAAATCAACGAAGACCTTGTTGACGTCCTCTGTGTTTGCGAAGGTGACGCTCTGGATTGCTCCGTCGTAGTCGGGCATATAGATCTCGACCTCTTTCCTCCATCCGTCCAGCGTTACCCCCGACTGGGCCTCTCCGTTCGAGTCCTCGATCCGTATCAGATCCCATCGTTCGATCGCCGAACTCCCTCTTAATCGAAGAATGGCCGTGAACGAGAATTGGGGTGGAACTCCGTGAGGGAATAGCGTACTGTCGACAAAATCAAAACAACGGTTATTAAACACCATGCAGGGCGGTTCCACGTTGGGGATGACTAGGGATGCATCCCCCTCCACGAGGCTTTTTTGCTTGTCAGGGTTTCATGGTGGTGGGGGTGGGGGTGGGGGTCTGGTCAGAGTCGCTACGCCGCTACATGTCCTCCGAATATCTGTATAGAAAACAGAGAGCTGATTACCTTTTTTGCTTGTCAATCTTTTTCGAGGAAGTTTTATCAACATTTACCCGACAAAACACGGTTAATGGCCTTTTTGCTTGTCAACCTTTTTCGGGATTTAATTTCACTATCCCCACCAACTTCCTAGAAATTCACTGCACCCCTCCCCCACTAACTTCCTAAAAATTCCTTACATCTCCTCGAACAAGAATTCTCGGAACCGCCACTGTTAAACACGTTGAACAATTCAGCTTAATCGCATATTTCAAGGGACGGATATCTTCAGTCAATCGAATCGACTGAAACCTTAGTGCTCGAAAGTTCCCAAACCACGGCCGGGTGGGCAACTTGTGGCCCATCAGCTCTCCGAAAAATGGCCCAGGAGGCATCAATATATTATGACGTGGGCCTAATCCTGCCTTCTAGCGACTACGCGCGCGAGTCACTGATTGCATATCGGCGATTGTGTTGATCATTTCAAAACTATACTGAGTTTCATCAGACAGATAAATAAAAAATAACTAAACTGCGAGGATCAAGACGAGTAGTACATTCACAGCTTGTGCGGGCACTAATACTGTCAAGGATCTACTGCAATAGTTTATTATTCGGTCTTCCGGAGCGTCAGTTAAATCGTTTACAGTCGGTACTAAAATCTGCGCTAGTCTTTTTCCGAAGCCGGCTAGTCTTTCGCGCCGCTGGCGCAGTCACGTTGTTGCGAGACCGCCTTCACTGGCTTCGAGTCCAGGAACGTATCGTTTATAAGCGTTGCTGGCTCACTCATCGAGCCTTATATGGACTACCTAGCCACGCTGATACAACGATCCACGGTGAACGAACGACGATTACGGTCTGGAAGTCTCCAGGAATGTCAGGCGGGGCATTTCTGCCAGACTGTTGATATATTCTGGGGGTTATTTAACATCGCATATAAGTGACACTCCCTTGTTTTTATGATAATAATAATAATAATAATAATCCTAATGTGTGTGTTGATCATTTCAAAAAGCAGATAAATAACAAATAATAACTAAACGAGAGTTGCAGTAACGTGCGATCTACAGTATTCTAGATATTTACGTGGAGGTTGCGTTGACTATACAGGGTTATTTCTAGGAATGTCTATTTAGGGTTGTTGATATATTCTGGGGTCCCCTTCCAGATTGACGGCGATAGCATCACAGCTGCATCATAATTGGGGGTTCTCAGATTAGTTAGGGGTGTAAAATATCTCTGGTCGGCTATATTGTGTCTTTGGCGGCACCGTGTTTTCATTCGTAGATCTGCTTCCGGTCCGATTCTGAAGGCGGTTGCGTATCTGTTGCTTCCCGTCACTTTTTTCACTCCTCTGATATCCGCGTCCGGTTGATCGAGTCCAGACTTACGGATGACGTCAAAACCTATGTCGACCGACAAAACAAAATCAACAGCAGGTTCATGACTCGAGCCGTTCAACGATGAACCGCAAATGAACGACCGCCTCTCGTTTGCTGTGATTCCGCTATGAAATCTTCATTTAGGTGTCAAGAATCTGGGTAAGTTTTGCACCTAATAAATAAATGAATAAATAATAATAATAATAATAATAATAATAATAATTGCATTTGTGTCCTCTTGTGCTGCTATAGTCTGCTAATGTGAAGACTCGTATAGCACATCTACTACTACTACTACTACTACTACTACTACTACTACTACTACTACTACTACTACTACTACTGCTGCTGCTGCTGCTGCTACTACTACTACTACTACTACTACTACTACTACTACTACTACTACTACTACTACTAACTGCTGCCACTGCTGCTGCCACTACTAATAATAATAATAATAATAATAATAATAATAATAATAATAATAATAATAATAATAATAATAATAATAATAATAATGCATTTTTATATCACCAGTTTTAATACTCTACGGGTATCAATCGATGGTACTTTAAATCCATCAGCAAAAGACCGAGTCATTCCAGAGATCAGTCAGCGGAAAACAGCGAGACAGAGTTACGGAAGGAAATGCTACATTGACAGAGGTGGACTTTAAGCCTAAGTCTGAAAAGAGCGAATTGTCTAGTGTGAGGAGGATTTTTGTCTCATTCTATCTTTGATGGTGACGTCATTTCCCGTCCTTTCCGTTGGAACGACTTGTTGACTTACCAGTTAAGTCGTCGTCTACTTCGTCGGGACATGGTGGCATAGATTCTTCTTCCTCTGCAGAAGAAATCAAAACAGCGTTAAAATTAAGTTTACGATGGACATTCAATTAACTAATCCCCCCAAAACCCCTCAACGTCGAATGGCATAAATCAGTGTGTAGCCCCACAATAATAATAATAATAATAATAATAATAATAATAATAATAATAATAATTATTATTATTATTATTATTATTATTATTATTATTATTATTATAACAATATTGTGATTTAAGTGGTTTAGCAGGATAAGTAAGCCTGTGTGAAAAGCATTGTACTAACTCTCCACATTCAATAATCTAGTTATCCGAGATAGCCTTTTTGAATCCGTTTACTGTTTCAACTGTCACTCCCACTTCGTCCAAACTGCTCCATTAGTCCACAATCTTGTGCTAAAAAATTTTTCCTTGGTTCCATTCTCTGCCTAAACAAAAACAGTTTGCCCCCATGCTTAGAATTTGTCACCCCAATTGCCCCCACTCACCCACTTACCAAATCCTGGGGACGCCACTGATGACGTCTGACATGGAACCAAGATCCAGCCCCCAGTAACAAATTTTGACCAGGACCTCATTTCACCGGTCAAAGCCTTAATTGTCAGAACGATGAAGTAAGATATTACCACTTTCTCAAACCTCTTTTTGCTACGATCCCAATTATTGTACAATTTAGGATTTTGGATAATTCTTTGAACATTTTAAATTAAGGTTCAATTTGAGAAAACTCTTGACAATGAGACGGCATCTATTCGGCTCAAGTTGTCCATTTGTAATTCTTCCAAGATTTCAAAAAACAACAAGAAAATTTCTCTTTAATAATTTGATATATATATATATATATATATATATATATATATATATATATATGTCTATATATATATACAGATATATATATGATCTCTATATATACATAAATCTATATAAATAAATAAATAAATAAATAAATATATAAATAAATATATATATAAAGAGATATTACTGGCGCAAGTTCGCGACTGGTAAGTATACGAAATCTCACTGGAATAGGGCAGATAATAATCATTTGCAGAATTTCAGGTTTTCCCAAAACACGTCAGACCATCAATTATAATTATGCATTTCAATGCAATCTGTTCAAGGGAGTCGGAAATTTGATCCGTTCTTTTCTTTTGTCGCCGTTTTTTTGCCGAAGCTACAAAGGCGGTATTTTCCACGAGAAGACAGAAGACAGACTTCTAAAGAAGAAGAAGAAGATGTCGGCTTTCCAAATCAAATCAAAGCAGCGGAGATGCTGTGTGGTGTTAAAAGACGAAATTTCCCACCGCGTAGGCCTCTTTTTCTCTGATGCAAATCACATATCGACTCGAATCGAACCCAGCCTCGTAACGTCGACCACCTGTTGCATATAGAAGGAATCGCCATTTTTTCATCGACTGCATCACACACACAGATGTGAAACGGTGGCAAGAAGACAGACCGATTGAATGCATCCGCCGTTTAAGAATGCTTTTGATGCTTATATTTGAAGGTCTCTGTTGCCCAAAATCGAGCCACTGCTGCCATCTACAGGGCGTATGGGCGTGTTACCTCCTCGTCTAACCTTCGACAGTTCAGTCGTAGTGACTGTAGGATATTTATAAAACTTATCAAACTTATGCCTAGTCAGGATTCCGTGGCTTCTCCGTCAATGCTGGCTCCGCTATTCTGTATACCGAGCAGCTGTGTTTAACTTTGACTAGAAACGCAAATTACGGGAATAAAATTGAGTTTCGTTTTTGCAGAATAACGGTGTAGTAAATGGAATCGCACCCGTGAAGTCTCAGACGAATAATGTCCATCCACAAATAATAACCTTCCAGTTCGTTCCAAATTTATCATAAAAGCCAGTGTTTATACTTAACGGAGAGAGAGAACGAAGAGAGAAAAAGAGAAACAGAGAGAGAAGGAGAGAAGGAGATAAAGAGAAGGAGAGAGAAAGAGAGAAGAGAGAAACGAGAAAGAGAGAAAAAGAGAAAAAGAGAAAAAGAGAAAAAGAAGGCGAGAGAACGAGAGAAGGAGAGAAAAAGAGAGAAGGAGAAAGAGAGAAGGAGAGAAGGAGAGATAAAGAGAGAAAGGGAGAAAGAGAGACAGTGAGACAGAGAGAGAGACAGAGAGGTGTTATCTATGTTAACTCGTAGCAGAAAAGGCGTCGGTGGTGATTCATAAACATAGCTGATAATTATTCATCCGCAGACGCAGATCCTCGAATCCTCAGGATAAGTGCCAGTTTCACCGGCGAAACATTCTAGAATATAAATCTACGTGTCGAAATAACTTCAGCAGCAATAGATTGGACTGCGAGGTATATACATGAAAAATGCGTGTAGACATGTATTCGTTCGACCTAAGACAGTGGATACTCAAACGGTGGGTTGCGGCCCGGTGCCGGGCCGCGGAGACTCAGTTACTAACTTACTGGGCCGCGTATAGATGCAAGACAGTCATTTTGAAATTTGAAATATTTAAACGGAGGCTAAACCGAAATACAGACTTGGTTCAATTTCCATCTACGCATTTGTGCAAACAAACCCAGCCGACATTTCAACGACGAGTTTAGTTAAAACGAAACATAGGAAAAGTCTTGAATTTCGATTTCCATTTCAAGTGGCAGTGTTCACAAGTGAACCACGATCAGATAAACTGGTGACTCAGAAACAAGCTCACGGTTACATCAAATATTAATTGGTGTCATACCCACAGATTACAGGCGTAAACTTCTTATTGTGGCTGCCCCCATCCCCCACTTCTTCATCCAAGTTTACGCCAGTGCCCACAGATAGGTCTAGAAGTTATGCTTATGTTTCTATAACCCACAAGCCAAATTTAGTAGCTTTTATTTCTTACCCATCAGTTTAAAAACTTCTACGCTTATCGAAAATATAAGATTTGACCTAAATGCTTTAATGCAGTTTTGAATAAATTTAGTTTTTTTAAAGCTTAGTTACTTTCATCATCAGTGTTTCTGGTCCAGGTATCCAGTTTCCCCACTCCGATCGATTGCTTGCTTCTTCTTTGAGTTCCTGATATCCTTTATTCATCATCCACTCCAACATCATCTTTCTCGGTCTACCTCTCACTCTCTTTCCTTCCATTTTCCTTCGATTATTGTTCTTAGGAGAGAGTCATGCCGGAGGACATGTCCCATCCAATTTCTCTGCCTTTTCCGGATTGTATCTATCAGGCTTCTTAGTTACTTTAGTACGCGTTTTCTTAAAAATCCGTTAGTAGCCTATCAGCGATCAGTAGCCTATAACTAAGAGAACCAGGAACTGTTCTAAGAAAAATTTATCTCTGCACTAAACTCAGAAAATCTGTGGACATCAACGCAAAAAAGCAAGCAAGAAAACGTCGTCCGGAAAATTTGCCACCGCAAAAAGCACAGAAAATTGCAGTTTATCACTGCACATTTTCATTTTATCGCTGCACATGTTGTGAATCACTGCGCGTTAAAACAGGACCTAAAGAGAACAGCCATTATAAAACCCGTAGAAAGTTGCCGGACGTCGGTAATTTCGTTGAATCATTTACCGGTCCGCAACACCAGACAGTTCGAGAAGCCCTGACCTAAGAAACATGCATCCCACCATAAGTCCCTGCTGCATATACGCTGTTAGTATTTAAATGCATACTTAGGCCTATATATACGTTTGCTCCAAAAACACACATTCATACGCCCCATTTGTGTATGTATGTAATAAGTATAGCCTCCTACACAAGTCATATAGCGCTATAATTAATACAGTTGGTGTGCAGGTGCAGGGGCATGTGGTCGACGGTACGAGGCCTACATAGTTTCCGGATTCTGTTGAAGTTTTCCGGGCGGCGAAGTGAAACGCTGGAATTTGCGAGTAGACGACCCGCCCGCCGCTGAAGACAAGTGACGAGTAATTTGCTCTCTGATCTGCAGACGATCGAGTCTTCCTCCTAGTTGGAGAATCTCCCGCCGATGACAGACGGCGACCCGCACCACCGCAGACGACAGCAGAACAGCACTGCGAGGGGCGGTCGGACGGACAGACAGAGCTATTGAACGGGGCGTTTGGCAGGACAGTTTCGCCCCCAAATTCATGCAGTTAATTCGCGATTTCTGCCATTTTTAAAACCACAAACTCGTTAGAATAATAATTAATTTAATCTCTCTTAAATGATGTGATTTATATAGCGACTAATTCTGAACGAGGTGTACAAAAATTCCCGAGAATCGGTCCTCTCCGGGACCCTGAGCGCATTTTTTGAAGGAGGATCGAACGTCTCAACAATTTCCAAAAGAGGCTCAGAGCCGAGAATTTCAACTTTTATTGGTCGCAAGAGATCAGGCTAGATTCCGAAATCGGAAGGAGTCGTGACACGTTGCTTGAAGTGCCAACAGGCAAGGGCCGTCACCAAATTTCCCTAAAGGTTTTTTTTCTCCGGTGAATTTTCAGTGCCTCCTTGAACAACCGTGGCTACTGCGCAGTTTCGCTCTACATCGGCGGCACGGATAATAAACATCGCCTAAC